>CM027572.2:15209901-15809901 GCA_015852605.2 Populus deltoides | reverse complement strand
GAGAAAAATATTGTAACACTATAAAAATTAATTTGCATTGTAATAGGGACATGGTGATTTTATCCTTTCCCACATCAACTAAGAAGGCTAAACTCAAGACTAAAATTATCTTTTTTTACATATTATTCATTTGTCATTTTAATTTTGCCTGGGATACAAAAATCTATTTTTTTAAGAAGTAAAATACCTTCACTATTCTTAAAAGAAAAAAAAAACTTGTAGTTGGTTTCTAGGGATTTTTTTTTAAACAATCATTTTACTAAATTTTCCACAGTTTCAAAATTAATTAAGTTTTTTTTAGGGGTATTTTTATTTGAGTTATTTTTTGTTATAGTCAGGTAGGTAAATTGGTAAGTTTTTCTTTTCAAAAATTTAAAAAAAAAACATTTAGAGCACTTTAAATTTACTAACTTACCCTCAGTTTTAGAATTTATTTAGGTTTTTTAGGGGGCATTTTTGTATTTTCCTATGGGTTTTTTGGTTATTGTCAGATGGATAGAGGTATATATTGATCTTTATAAAAAATCAAAAAATAATAAAAATTCAAACCGGTTAAGCATGCTCCACACACGTGAAAGCACATAAAAGGTTCTGCAAACTTTCAGTAGCGCATTATGTATTATGTGGTGGTGAAGAATTTTCTGCCACCATGTCAGTTGATTGCTTGCAGTGTCCTCTTTCTTTATAGGTGGCGCATGTTAGATTGTGATGTAAGGATTGTTATAGAGGATGTTTTCTTTCTTTTTTGTATTTCTCTTTTCTCTATGCTCCATCAAAATTCATGCATGGCATTGAAGATTTCAAGGTGGTCCCCTTGGTTTGGGATATTTTAGTATCAATCCTCATTCTTTTAAATATTAAATTTGTGTCTTTTTTTTGTAAGTTTTTAATTTTTTTTTCAATTGTATCCTTCAATTTAAGCTTTTTATTTTTTATTTTTAAAAATTTGGTCTTGAATCTTTTTTTTCCTTGCCTCTTTTATGAACTTTCAATTGTTTTTAGTTTCATCCTTTAATTAAAATTTTAAATTTGCTGATTCTTTTTAGATTTGGTCCTCATTCTCTTTGTGGTTTATTCTTTAATTCTTTTGTGAAATTTATTTTTCTTTTCAATTTATCCCTTCAATCCAAAATTATCCATCCTCCCATTTGTTTTTTTTTTCAAATTTGATTCTCATTCTTTTAATTGATATTTTTTCTTTTGAATCCTTTTTTTATTGAATTTTTTTTTAATTTCAGGCTTTAACATTTGATTTATTAGAATTTGAGCTGTGTTTTTTTTTTTCTAGTTTGATGTTTTTAGTCAAATGGTCAGGTTATGGGTTCACATCTTCTTCTTTTTTCTTACTTTTTTTTATGTCATTACTCGACATTGAATTTATTTATTTTTTTTAAATAAACTTCATAGTTTTCTTTGTTTTTTTTTTTTTGTAGGATTGTCTCAATCTTAATCTCATGATCATGTCTGTGGGCTTGCAGGTTAACCTGAGTGAGCTCGTATTTTGTTTTTTTTATTTTGCTTTCAATTATTATTTTTGTGTGATTGATTTTTTTTTTTTATATTTGACTTGTTAATAATTGACCTTCCTAATTTTCTCATATCTTTCTTTTACTCTTTTTTTTCATAATCTGACATTGATTTTATTATTTAAAAAAAAAACTTCATGATTTTCTTTGCTTTTCTTTTTTTATGTTTATTCTTATCATAATCTCATAACATGACCTGTGAGTTTAAAAAATTAACTCAAATGCGCTCAAGTTTTTTGTCTCTTACAATCGTATTTTTTTAAATCCTTTTGTGTTTAGATTTTTTTTTAAAAAAATTATTCTTCAATGAAAATTAAGTTTCAAGTTTTTTTTTTTTAATTTATTGTTTCTAGTCAAATAACTTAGGTCGCAGATTTAATAAGTAAACACAAGTTGTTTTTTTCACCATTCAACATTCAACATTGATTTTTTTTTTCTTTAAGATGTGCTTGAATCGACTGAACATGTATATTTTTTCCTACAGGTAATATAACTAGTAATTATATATACTTTTAGTTGCAAAAAGTTCAATACAAATTAGATAAACAAAATAAGGACCGCGGAATCCCAGTTTTCTTAGTCACACGAGTGGAGAATCTTCACAGCAAAACTCATCTCAATTTGTTCACTTCATTCACACGGGCACCTTCTCGTGCTTGCTGCTTCCAACTGAAAACAACACACCACATAGCCAGCCATTCGGTAATTAGCACCAGGCAAGGAAATGATGGTAGTTAATCCATGCTTAAGTTTGTTCTTACTATGGGATTAAGCATAATAAATTTATACTCACGGTTCAGTGCAGAAACTTCAGAGCTCTTTAATACACGCAGCCTCTTCACTGTGGAAACAAACATGCTACAAATCACAGATAAAATAAAAGGTGTTAGTACAAAAGTACAAACCAACCACGCCAGTAAGGAACCCAGATCAAGAAATTTAATACCCTTCAGTATTAGCTTGCGGGGGACAATGGTACAGTAATTGTTTTTAGGTGAAAAAAGACATGATAATGCATTTAATTATGAGAGAGATAGCATACATGTAATAAACAAAATAGTAGATGAATTTGGCAAGGATATCAAGGTTTTAAGCGATTAGGAATCCAATTCAGTTATTCGGGACATACTAAAGGACATAAAAGCATAAATTGGTGCTTGGTTATAGGCTTAATCAGCAACCATATATTAGTATGAATATAATATGAGGTAATATAAAATCAAATCCACAGTAATTAAGATGCTTACTGCCATGGGACATCCCCAACAAGCATCCTGTCTCCTTCATTATCCTCATAAACAAGCTTATATTCCCCACTTCCGTCCAATACACCCATAATTGCTTTCTCTTCCTCTTGCTTGTTCATGATTCCATTACAAGAGGAATCTCTTTGAGCTATACAAAGGACACAAAAGACAAAAAAAAAAATAAGATACCCTTGTCTGTATAGTAAGTAAACATTAACACATACGTCTTGGGATTGTTTAAGATAAACAAGCAGCAAATGATCCAGGAATATTGCAACTCGAACAGCAATTAAACAAACATAAATTGGACTAACTACTGCAATCAAATGGTTATAGCAGAACCTATGGATATGCCATGGCCTTTGCAGATTGTAAATTGACAGTGCATGTTAATTTATGAAAGCAATAAACTTATTAATATATATTTAACATAACTATCGAATCTAAGCACATCCATTATTGCTATCTGGTAACATTAAAAGGCCTCAATAATTGACCACACGGGTAAAATTGTTACTATACAAAAGTTTTGAGAAGAACCTGCAAGAAGGCCTCTAAAGAGTTCATCAACAGCAGTTGAGAGTTTTTCATAGCTATCATAGGCTTTGAGGTCCACTTTCCTTCCTATGGGGACACCTTCCATGTTGATCTTGACAAATAACCCTTTCTTGCAAGTTCCAGCTGGTTTATTTTGAGACTCAAAGGTTGGTTTTGAATTGCTGCCGCTGCTTGTTGCAAGATTCTTCCTGAAAGAACGAATTGGAGGCCAACCAACTACTGGACCAGGTGCAATTCTGTTTTGAAGGAGCATTAAAGAGAGAGTACAAAACAATAAATAATAGGGAAGGAGATAAAGATCAAAACTTCATTAAAAGGCATACATGTAAAGAAAAAGAAAAGTAGAACTAGCACAAAAATGGAAGGATAACAGTTAAAGATTTTGATAACCAAACAAAGCTAGCAGGCATCTTGAATCAACAGTAGTTAGAGGTGGTAAATTTTAAAACCAAGAAAAAAGAATTACCACATGCACTAGCTCATCGATCAAATTTAACAAGTAAAAACATACTGGCAGAAACAATGGTATGGACCACACATCATCTAGCTTGAGTAAACATGTGAATGAATATCCCCTGTCAAAAAAGCTACAAAAGTACAGACTGCGAGAGTACAGAGAAGGGTAAAAAAGCTGGAGTACCTTTTCTGAGAGCTGTTGGGAACAGCTGTATTGGCAGGAGCTGGTGTTGAAAATGCCTTCTTTTCTGCACACTGCGGCAACTCTACTACCACTTTAGTGCAACAGGGCTGTGAGGATTCCTTGTCCATAACAGGCAGGCTCTGTTGGGTTGCAGTTGCTGTTGGTGGTGTGGATGATGATGGAAAATTGAGATACGAAGGAGGAACCTTTCCCTGTTGTTTTTTATTAAACCAAACATGTGAATTCTCAGCTGAAGAAGGAAACTTGTGAGTTTGTTGGTTTCCATTGGTGAAATACCCAAAAGAGAGAAGTTGAGACTTGTGTCTTTCTCTATTGCTGGTGCTTTTGAGAGACCAGTCTTCACCAGGTGGACCAAGCCTTAGTTCAAGCTTTCTGTCTTCCGAGGAGGATCTTTCATCTTCTCCCTTGCCAAGCCATTCTCTTTCTTTGGGAATCAAATCCAGTAACTGAGGACATGCCTCGACGTTCTTCGAACAACCTTCCATTAATTTTCACCAGATGAAAGTGCCTTTTCCTTCGACTTTTGACACGAGAAAGAAGTAAGAAAACTAGAAAACTTTACAGGAACGTGAAACACCAAGACATGAAAAGTTACAAAACAGGAAAACATACAAAACCGTGTGATTATGAGCAAAGAAAGCAAATACTACAACAAAAACCAAAAGAAAAGGGACTAAGTACTACTTAGGCTACATACCTTTGTAAATTAGTAGACTCCTTAACCAGAACTCAAAACCTTGAACACCCACATCCTCAAATCACTTTTAAAAATGACCTCTAAAAACAAGAAGTTAGATAGGAGCTTCTGAGACGACCTTGAGATCTCAACTAGCAAAGCAAGAGCCAACCTTTAAAAACTCTCTCATCAACCCATCAAAGAGAAAACAATAATATATCCCACGAAGAGAATGAAGAACACAAAAAAGAAAAGGTGTTTCAACAACTCAAAAGCAAAAGGCAATGATAAGAACAAGGGCGGTATTGGGGAGTACCACTTGCTTCTGGTGTACAAAGAGGAGATTGACTATATAAGAGAGGTGATTTGAAGTAGAAAGTTGGGGAAGGAAATGGAAATGAAGGGAGGTTAAAAACCAGTGAGAAAGAGATTCCCTTTATCTATCTATATCTATACTAACAACTAATACTATAGAGAGACAGCTCAAGAACCCAAAAACAGTACACTAGGAATTTTGGAGCAAAACGCACGCAACCGAGCAGGAGAAAGGAGGGGGGTTGGCTCTAAAAACGTTAGGTTGTTTAGCCAAGGAAGCAAAGCGTGCTGCTGCTGACCTTCCTTGAGAAAAGATACTCTTTTTCTCTAAACGCAAGACAACAACACACAAAAGTTCTGTATTTATTAGATTTTAATTTTTTTTAAATTATCTCATTAGATTAAAAATACTAGTGAAATAGCACAATTAAAATATATATATAATTTATACATGTCATAATTTAGAAATGTAATATTTATAACTTATAGTGAAATCCAAAAAAATTATTAAATGAGATGAAGAGAGGAGAGAAAAAAAAACTTCGAAAATACATTGAAGTTGCAATATTATTAGTATCATCTAAAAAAATCAACAAAACAAATTAAACAATACAAATAAAAAATACTATGATCATCTAAGTGGACTATACTGGCCACTAAAAATAAATCAATTACTCATTATTTTTAGACAATAAATATAACTCACTCGAGTTATATTAATAATTTTTATTGTTACATTAGATTTATTTTGTCAAAATTTTTCTCTTATTTCAATAATATTGGAATCAAAACTTCTACATGTTTCTAATTTTTTTTTTCTCTCTCCTGCCCATTTAATAATTTGTTTAGATATTACTATTTAGAATAATGACAAACTATAAATACGACGTTTTCCAATTGAATAAACTATGTTATTCACTGTGTAAAAAAAAAAGCTAATAAGCAAAAATAGCCTTAGATTCTAGAGTCTTTCCTTAGACAGGGAGAGAAAGAAAGCACCACTCCAGTATTGTTTTAATGAGATATAATAGAAAGTGACTCCCAAAATCATAATATTGCGCCACTTGCTTTGCTGATTCATTTCCTAATTACTAGCTCATTTAGTCTAAGGCCAGTTCATTTGTTCGTGTTCTTCGCCGATGTAGGGCAAATTATTTTAAAAAATATATATAAAAAATATTACGAGCATAAATTTTGTTTATAATGCTGTTAAACTTGAATAAAAGATAAATCTTTAAATTTTTTAACTTAATTTTTTTTACATAAACTTCCAATTAAATTATATAAAAGTTAAATTGATGTGAATTAATTTATATAATAAGTTTAAAGAAAATTTGAATAATTTTTTTATTTTAAAAAAACTAATTTTAAATAATAAAATTATAAAAAATATAATAAGATAAAAAATAAAAAAAATATCAAGTCAAATACACTTTTCAAACCTATTATCTTTATTAGATTGGAAATAGTAAACGTAAAAAAACAGTGAAACTCAATTCTTAACAAATCTAGCATTAAATAAATTATTAATATTATTATTATTATTATTATCATCATCGTTGTTGCTATTATCATTATCTTATAGCTATCATCATTACTAGTATTATTAATAAGTAATATCATTATTATTATTATTATTATTATTTATTATTGTGATCAGTGATCACAATAATTATTATTATTATTATTTTTTGTTGCTACTGCTGCTACCACTAATATTATCATTATTTTTATTTTTATCTTTATTAATGTTATAACCACTACTACTATTATTATAACAAGCTATTATTACTAATATTATTACCATTATTATTATTGTTAATAGTATTATTATTAGTATTATGAATATTATAACAAATACCACCACCACCACTATTATAACTATTATCATTGCTTTTATTAATATTATAACCACAACTATTATTATTATTATTATTATTATAACAAACTATTATTATCAATATTATTATTACCACTAATATTGTTACAATTATTATTAGCATTATTATCACCACCACCACCACCACCACCATTATTATTATTATTATTATTATTATTATTATTATTATTATTTCAACTATTATTGTCATAAAAAAACTACTACAATTATTATCATTGTCATTAGCATTATTATTAGTTTCATCATTACTATTAATACTATTATTATTTTAATTATAATTATTATTACCACTATCACTATTATTACCACTATCACCATTATTATTATTATAACTCATTTCAGGGTTATTCTTCAAATTCACCTTTTTTTTCTTTCCAAAATAAAAAATAAAATAATAATAGCAAGAAGACTAGCATTTTGGCACAAAACAAAAATAAGCTGAGAGGATTTCAAATGTAGAAAAAATCAAGCTACAATTTTAGATGAAATTGAAAGTCTAATTGTACCCCATTATACCCAAAATTAAAAAGACATTGCAGTTTTAATATCAAATTAAATGATTTTTAAACTGAGAGGATTTCAAATGTAAAAAAAATCAAGCTGTAATTTTAGATGGAATTGGAAGTCTCATTGTATCCTACTATACCCAAAATTAAAGAGACAATGCAGATTCAAGGTCAAATTAAATGATTTTAAAATGAATCTGGATAAAAATTAAGCCCAGGGACATAATTAGATTTTTAATAAGCCAATTTGATTTAATCATGGGCCAAATTGAGAATTTAATTATGCTTAAGAATTAATTTGGGTCCAATTAAAGGATTTAATTAGGTGCAAAGACTTAATTATACTTTAAATGAGTCAAATTAATTGGATTAGAAGTTTAATTGGTGAAAACGTAAGTTTGGAAGCCCATTTTAAGCTTAATTGAGAAGATTGAAATTTTAGGAGATTAAATTTAATTTTTACAAAGTCAATTGGTTCAAATCAGGGGTAAAATCGCAAGAAAATCAAAGTTCTTAGGTCAATTAGGGGTTAAATTGAAGAAATTCAAAGTCAATGATCATTTTGCAAAAGGCATCAAACTATGCGGACCTAATTGGCTGAAATTAGGGGTGAAATTGAAGAGATTTAAAAATTTAATGGTCAATTAGAGGCTAAATTGAAGAAATTCAAGATCAATGATCAAAATGAACAAGGCGTTGAAATCCGAGGCTGAAGTTAAAGTTCATCAGGGGTAAAATTGAAAGTTTAAGGTCAATTACGGGTGTAATTGAGAGAAATCACAAATCAAATGACTAAATTAAACTTTATCAAAACGACGTTGTTTACTATTTATCTTCTTCTTTAATTTTCATTGAAAAGATTGTTCAGGGGGCTACTTTTCAGGCGCATTTAATGTTTCTTCTCTCCATCAAATTTGACAAAACTTGTATGAAAATGATCATCTGACATTTGACCACACCTCGGTATGGTTCTTTTTGGCTGATGAACACCACAGCTGCCATGGTGCCAACCTAAAGAAGCCAGCTTAGGCAGCATTCAAATGTCAAATTTGACAGTTCATGATGTCCACTTTGAGCCAATGGGTGAGATCCTTTATAGCCAAATCAAGGGCCAAGATTTGACACCATTAAAGACAAAATGTCCTTCTTGCACCCCCTACAAATAAGGGTGGATTCCATGGCCTGAGATAGAGGAAAATAAGGTGCAAAGTTTGGGAAAACTCAGCCTCTCCCTAGTTTTCACCATCTGTAGTTTCATTCTCTCTGTCTACCACAACTTTAGCTTCTACAACCACCCAACAACCACGATGTCATCCTCTCCACCAACAGCTCCACTATGAGCTGTCCACCCTTGTGTTAGAAGTAGCCATTGCAAACTCCTTCCTTTTCGCTATAAACTCTTCCTTCTGCAACTAACACCCTCTCTCTGTTGTTGCCACCACAAGCCTCCACCGTTGCAACCACCAGTCAGGCTTCCCGACACCAGTTGATGTCCTCCCCGCCCCCTTGGCTGCAAACTTGATAGCCATCTACACGCAGAACCAACGTTATGCATGCAAAAGACATATTAATTAACATGGTTACTAGGTCGAGCCGGCAACCATGTGGGTCATGGGCTGGACTCGTTCCAGCCAAGCCTAAATGGCTGGGTTGGGTCCATCCCACCCAAAAAAAAAGCAAGGTCTGTTAGGTAACTGTCGGGTCAACCTAACCAAGCTGGGTCCAGCCTAGATGGCTGGGCTGGCCTAGTCCAATATAATAATAATAATAGTAATAGTAATATGAAAAAATGAAAATTTCTATAAAATTCCAAGGGTTATTTCAAAATATTTGTGATTTTCTCACATGTTGTTCTAATAATTTTGCATAATATCAAGTCGTATATTTACACTGTAAGATACAAATCTGGTATTAAAATATCCAGTTTTCTCCTAAACGGTTTCAAAAACAAAATCTTAAAAAAAATTAGATTAATTTCCTTCGTAAATTTTTTTTTTATTTTCATGCATACGATCAAATCCTAAAAGTTTTCCAAGTATATTTTCATAAAAAATGAAAAACAAATTACATCTTTCTCATGTTTTAAAAATGCAAAAAAAAAAAGATATCGTAACTAGTTTATGATTATCTGTTAATGTTTAGCTAAAATATCAAAAATCCTTCATCAATTATTTTGTTCACTTTATATTTAAAGAATTAGGGTTTAATTATAGACTTTAATATTCAGAGGTGTAAAACTATATAGTAGAGTATACCCTTAAATATTAAAGATATAAAGTGCAAAATAAATACGATCTTAAAATTTAGACCCTAGAATAGTTAAGATTTCACTCACTAAGGTAGAGATTCTCTCTTAAAGAGAGATATTCCTTGGACCTTAAAAAAGACTAACAAATAGAAACTTGACTTAGAAAAACAAGCAAACAACAATACAACTTACCTTAGGTAGGGTGTACTGGGGGTGATGCGTGCGTATTTCCCTTGCACAACCAATCCCTTACCCGGACTCTCGAAGACTATGTTTACTAGTAACCATAATACTAGGCAGCGATTCCTAAACCTCATAGTCATAATTTTATGATTGTACCCAAAACTCTTTCTTTCCCAAAAATACCTCTCATGAGGCAAATAACACGCCATTCAACGTCGCCTTGTGAAAATTATTATTATTATTATTATTATTATTATTATCACCACTATTACTATCATAATAAACTATTATTACTACCACTATTATCAATATTATCATCACTATTAGTAGTATTATTATTAATATTGTTAGAATCATTATCATTATTAGTACTACTACTACTACTACTACTACTACTAATAATAATAATAATAATAATAATAATAATATTGAAATAACAAAAATCTTAAACTTGATTTGAATGATAAAATTAAAAACCATAAAAACTCTGACAAAAGGGCAAAGAAAACAAATAAGAAATAAAAAAAAAAGAACCAAACTGAAATAAATATTATTATTATTGAAAAAAATCATAAATTTGATTTGAATGATAAAATTAAAAACTATAAAAAATTTGACAAAAAAATCCAAGAAAAAAAAAATCAAAAGTAGAAGGATTGAATAAAAAAACATCATATACACAAATTAGAAGTGGAGGACTAAATTGAAAAATAAATAAAACTTTAACAAAAGAAAAAATGACTAAAATAAAGATCAAAACTAAGATGATGGATTCTGAAACACCAATAAAAATCAGGGATGACTTTAGTCTTTTAGGGGTAAAAGAGAGAAATGAAGGGGAAAAAAGGAGAAAGGATCATTGGCAATAAGTCGATTATTTTTAGATGACTCACTACTTCTAAAGGAAGAGGACACGATGGAGAACAAAATAACATGGCGGAAGCATATTTTTTATCGTTGGGAGACGTTGTACGTGCCGTCTAAAATGCACGGCGCCTCCCACTCGCTACCGACACGCGCCAACAATTTTTTCAACTAAAAAAATAATAATTAAATGGTAAATTACATTATCACCCTTGACAAACCCAACAATTACAAAATGAAAATACAAATATATCCCAGTAAAAATGGCTTAAAATGTTTAGTTCCAAGGTTAAATTTGTAATTTTATTATATATCAAAATGTGAAATGTCCAAAAAGATCCTTGATCGGAGTTAAATGATTTTTTGTTTTTAAGGATAGCAAAGTCGTTTTACTGTGCATAAACATGATAAAAAGACAATAAAACTCGTGAATAATTATCAAATGATAGTTTCACCAAAGAAAAATATCAATTTACCTCTAAAAGGCAATATTATAAGAGTGTTTTTTAGGACAAAACTATCATTTTATTATTACAATCTATAATAAACAAAAACATATCTGTAATGAAAACGTTACACATTTTAGGTTTTTTTTAAGTAGATTAATTAGTACACAAGCCCATCCATGATCCTCCCTGTATTGTTTAATTTAAAAAGTTACAATTAGTGCAACTAAAAATTCATATTTTCATAGCTTTATTTCATAAAAGTTGTTCCTTACTTTTCCGTATCTTAATTTTTTCAATAAAAGAAATTCATATTCCTTTAATATTAAAGCCCCTTTTTTAGAATTAAAGCCATTAAGGTTTTTTTTTATTATTATTATATTACACATGGGTAGTGTAATGAGAGGGGTACAAGCAAGTAATTTTATAATGTTAAGAGAATGGATAGTAATATCCTATAAATTAATTTATTTAAATTAATAAAAAGTAAAGAAAAGTCTTATTTTGTTAATAAAAAAGTAAATTAAAATTATTTTATCAACTTTTAATTTGGGTAAGACTTAATAGAGAGAATGAGAAACTTAAGGCTTAATTAAGATAGGACCGCAAGCTATGGGTTTGCTTTCAACTTTTGAGGGTGGTTGTAATTATTTTTTAAAGTATGTTTTATTTTAAAATATATTAAAATAATAATTTTTTATTTTAAAAAATTTTNTTTTTGATATCAACATATTAAAATAATTTAAAAATATAAAAAGTATTAATTTAAAATAAAAAAATATAAATTTTTTTAAAAAAATAATTTTTAAATATAAAAACAAACAGAGTTTAAGAAAATGATGTGTGTGTGATAGTGTTTTGTTTGGTGTTATTTTTTCTTTTGAATTAATGGTAACTTAGTCACTTTAGTTTACATAAACTAATTAATGAATCTTTATAATATAATATAAAATATAATTAAATAATCTCTAACCTAGGTTTGACTATCAGCAATTAAATAGTTGTTGTTCCATAATTTTCCTAATAAATTTCCTACCTTATAGAGGTTCTAATTATTTAGTTTTGACCAAGTTTTAATTTACTCTCTTCTTTCTTTTGTTTCCTTTTTTTCTTTTCTGTGAAATGTTTTGTTGTTATTTTTGGGAGGAGAGAAATGTAAGCCAGAATGAGAGAAAGAGATTGCCAGGAGGATGATTTGTATGATCCATGTTTGCTCTCCCTTCCGTCCACCCGCAGCTCATTCACACAACTTTAGGATTCCTCCGCCCTTCCTTTCCCAGCATCTTAATAACTAGAATGCAAAAAAAAAAAAAAGAGGGAATGTCGAAGCATCCGGGAAAAAAACGATTGATCTCTATCAATAAACCTGCTAAAGACCCAAATCATAGAGTATTTATTACTAGCGCTATAGATAGATTGTTTTTAGATCTCTCATAAAAAATTCTCCTTTTGTATTCTTTATTGTAATACATAACGGTAATTTATATATAATCAGATGTATACATGTAATTAAATTAAAGTATACTCATATATATTTGTTTTGTACACTGAATTCTTAATTAATATATTCTTAATTTAAATTAAAAGAACAAAATACATCTCTTTTTGTTTGGGCGTTCACGAAATTTACATAGGGTTTTCTATTTTTTTTCATATATATGTATATAAGTTTATTATTATTTGTATTATATGTTATATGATATGAGAAAAAAAAAAAAGTAGAAAAAGTACAAGAAGAAGAAATGGCAAGATAAGTTATGCATCTCAATGAAGAAAATGAAATGAAATGAGTATGTGCAAAAACAAAACAGGAATTCTCTATAATGACATTGCATATTATTTGAAAGGGATATAACACAGCTTAATAGCGTGTTTTTCTTTTTGATATAAAATATAATGGGTTTAAATTATGTCATCCCTACTTATTACTTCGATTCTAAGCAATACAATAACAAGGGATCAATTGAGATTAATAAAATTAGACATACCTAATTATAAATTAATATAATATTCTTTAATATCATATTATTCTTTAATATATTTATATATAATATAGATTATATATGAGATAGTATATGCATTCAAGATGTTGTGAAGTAAAAAAAAAAAGAATATTTTTACTTACAACTTTTTTTTTTGTTATTTAAAAGCACTCTTTCAGTTCGGTAGAACATAGGTTTTCAAAATTCAATGTTGTAAGTTCAAATCCTACAGAGCGTGATTCCATTCTTGTTTTTTTAAGTAAATTGTTTTAGAAAAAAGTTTGGATATTAATTTTAACTTGACCTCATGTTGATTAAAAAAAAAAGAAGGTTAATTAATCAAAGATCTAACTGGTCACCATATCTATATTGTAAATAAGCATTTACAAATAATCCAGACAGAGTAATATGAATTAGATGTAAGACAATTCTAAATAGAAAATTTTCAATCATTTTAATTTGTTTGAAAAAAAAATAATATCTATCTTTAAATATTAATGCATATTGCCTGTAAATTACAATATCCAAGAATTAGAAATTTTGACACAGAACTAAAAAATGAAATATGGCAAATAAAATTTTTTTTGAGCTACAAGTCTGATTGCTAGCAGCATAAAGGAAGCAGGCAACCCTGTTGTTGCTTTCGTGTATTCTATGACTCTCCCTTTCTCTAATATATCAGCAATTTTGTTTTTTCAATTTTTATTAAATAATTCTGCAAAATACTCCTAGAGGAATTCTATTTCTAAACAGACAAATGGCTCACCTACCGAACCCAACTTTCATTAAATGCCTATACTGCCCTTGCGTGTTCCCTGAAAACACAAATGATATTATTTGCCTCCTTTTTTGGCTTCTCATACATAGAGGTTGGTTTTCTTTCTTATATTTTGTGTTGGTGAATAGTAAGTTACTCCCAGTTTTAACAATGAATAGGAGTTTTCTAATTTCACTATTCACGACCCTCTTTATTAGACAAATTACTCTTTGATGTTTATATATATATATATATATATATATATATATATATATATATATATATATATATATGTGTGATTTTAAAATATTTAGTTAATCAATACACATCACAATTTTATATGATTTTTATTAATTTTTTTAAAAATGTTAATTAAGAATAAATTGCAATTTCTAAATTTCTTTAAATATATTTTTTCAAATAACAACAACATGCACAATTAATAATGTTTATGATTAGTCTAATATTATTATTAATCTCATAAAGAAAAAGACATAAACATCAAGATTAGTATTTATTAGATGGTTGGCCTGAGCTACGTCGTCGGGGGTCGAATTAATTTTTTTAACATACATGAAAAATATCCTAGTATTGCTAATATTTTTCTAGTAAAAAAAAATTAAATTATATGGAGGTTGACCCGATGTGACTTGATCGGCTTGATGGGTCCACAAGCAATCAGACAACTAATAAAAACGTAGTTTAATTCATAAAAATTCAAGACAATATCTTTTTTAAAATAATATTGAAATGGTAATATATTGAATCAATTCGAGCCAACCCAGGTTAATATCTTAAATCCTTAACTTGAATGATGAGATCATGATACCCCATATAAAACAAATAAAAACAAATTATAAATCTCAATTCCCAATCAACTTAATATTGAAGAATAAAATTAATAAAAAAAAATTAAAAATTTTGGCATGAGTTAACCTGTCAAACCCTTGATCCGGATCATGAGATCAAGATAACCTCATAGAAAGTAAACAAAAAAATAACCCGAGTCAACTTAGGTTTACCTATTAAACCTACAACTAAGGTTATGAGACTGTGATAACTCTATAGAAAGAAAATAAAAACAAATCATGAATTTTAATTTTTAATAAACTCATTGTTGAAAGTTGAAAGTTAAAAAATTCAATCTAAAAATTTGACATAATAAAACAATTGAATCTACTTAGGTTAACCCGTAAAAAATATAATATAAATTAAAAGATTGAGATAACCTCATCTAACTTCCAAGTGTTTGTGCGCGCGCGCGCGCGCACAAGAAACTCTAAAAGACTTGAATATCTCACTTTAACAATCCATGGTAAAAATACTCATTTTGCTCTTAAAAAACAAAACCATCAATTTAACTATGGGGTAATTCAGTAATTTTACAAGGTTTAATTGGTCATTACCAAATTCATTGGGGGCAATTAATACTTTCACTTTTATAATGCATAACAAAATGACTATTCTATCCTTGGATTCAAATTTTTAAAAGTTACTGTACATAGGCTTTTTTGTATTTTCCATTTAGCAAAGTAAAATGATTTAAGTACCCTTAAATGTAGAGTTTTCTTTAGCTTATGTCCAAGGGTATTTATGTAATTTTACTCAGGTTTTTTTTTTGTTATTGTCGAGTTGGTTTAGGGTCAACTTTGTGATTTAATAAATATAAATAGTCTTAAAAAAATGACTAACACGTCCATTGCACATGTCAGCATGTGCGGTGTCATTTGTTGACCAAATATCACATTCCATGAAGGCGTTTGAATTGCCTTGACATCCTCTCCACGATAAGGTGGCACGTGTGGCCGACGACTACTTAGTTTGGCGTTGGCGATTTCTTCTTCTTTTTTTACTTTCTTTTTGTGTCTACCCCTTTAAGATTTCAAAGGAGTTCTTCAATTTGTTATTCCTTCAGATTTGGTCCTTATTCTTTTTATTAATGTTTATTTTATTTAGAATAATTTATAGAATTGAAATTATTTTCAATTTCATCTCCCTTCAATTTTTTTATCCTTTAAATTTGGTCCTCATTTTTTTTATTGTTATATCTTTTATTTGAGATAATTTTTTAATTGATTTTTTTTTACAATTTCATCCTCCCTAAGTTTTTTTCCTACAAGATTGATCCTCATTCTTTTGATTACTATTTTTTTTGTTTTTTCAATTTTGTTTAAATTGATTTTCTTTTCAATTTCATCTTTCAACATTAAATTAGTTAGAATTGAGCTTTTTGATTGAATCTGAATTTAGAATTTTACAAGTTACGAGTTTTAGAGATTAATTTGGGTTTAGAAGATCTTTCAGGTTTGCTTTATTTTTTCTCCCGGCTTTGCTTGGTTTTTTCTCCCTATTTTTAAGCTCATGTTTTTTTTTTCATCCTTCAACATTTATTTAATTGGAGATTGGACTCCATTAATTTTTTTTTATTTTCTTTCTATAGGTTTTCACTAGTTTTAAAAATTACTTAAGTTATCTTGGGTTCTTTTATTTGTTATCTTTTATAAATTTAAATTTTTTAAAATATATTTTGTTTTTAATTAAATTAAATTAATTGATTAAGTGTATACACGAGATGCTCGCTTCATAATATTTTAAAAAAGAAAATAAAAAATTATTGGGTAGACATCCTTTTATTGGCATGAATAATTGTTTGATTAAAAAAAAAGTTTATTCAAAGAAATAAAGTTATTAAACACAACTGGTATATGCCCTTTGTGTTGAGATCAAATATTTTGATTTACATCTATCTCTTGATTTTTCTAGTTTAGTCTTTTGTCATCGTTAATGAGTTTTTTTTTTTTACACTTATTGGCTCATATAATTCTTGATTTATTTAATTAGATGCATGCATAAGCTTGTTGGTTTTTTTTGGGATTTTTTATATGGAAAACAACAAGTTTAAAAAGCTTGTATATTCATTTTGTTTGCTAAAATATAAAATTATTCTGTCCGTAGCAAAGCACGAGTCAAATAGCTAGTGTGTGTGTTTGTCTCTAGTCAGTTGTCATCTCTGTTGCGTGTTGGACTCCAAGGATCATAGGTAGAATAGTCTTTTTAATATTATAGAGTCATAGAGATCATTCATGTTCCCTTTTAAATTTTAATATTATGACAATGTATAAATTATAAAAACCTAAAACATGTGGGGAAAGTATTGTACATATGCCTTGATTTACTATGTATTGTAATAATGAACTAATGATTTTATCCTTAAAAAATCACACAATGTTGTCCTTCAGGGGTACAATGGTCTTTTCACTTGCTCTATTTGTCATTTTAGAATTGTTTAGGGGTATGTCGGTCTTTTTGCTATTTTTTAGAACAATAAAAGTACTTTATTGCCCTTAAAAAAACATTTAGCTATGTTCCAGGGGCTTTTTTTTTTATATTTTATATTTTTTTGCTACAGTGTAATGATTTTTTTATCGTTTGAATACATTTTTTAATAGCTTTGTTATAGGGGTATACTCATCATTCCACGAAGGTTTTTTTCATAATAACTATTTGGTTATAGGGGCAAAGTGGTATTTTTATAAAAATAAAAAAGTCATACGTCAGTCTCTCTATCGCTTTTGAGAGGTGTGTGCAACTGATTCTAATAGTCAAAAACATTGTTTCACTGTGTTATTTGATTTGTTTCGGCCTCCTTTTTCTTTGTGTTAGGTGTGTGTGGCAACCTGACTTCTGGTGAGGTGCCAACTAACCTTTTCTTTTTCATCTTTTTTTCTTTTATCTTTTCTCCTAGAAACCCACGTTTGACTATTCAAATTTGCATATATCCCTTCAAGTTTGTTTTCTTTTAAATTCATCCCTTCTTTTTTAATTCCAATATTTTTATTTTAATTAATTTTTAAAATTGGATTTTTTTTTCAATTTTATCCTCTTCTAATTTTTTTACTCTTTTAGATTTGGTTCTCATTCTTTTGGTTTCTATTTTTTTTAATTTGAAATAGTTTTTAATTTTTTTCCTTTCAATATCACTCTCCTTCATTTTGTTTTCTTTTATATTTGATGTTATTTCTTTTCATTGTTAATTTCTAGACTTTGGTAAGTTTTTTTTTAAATTTGAGAATCTTTTTCTAATTTCATCTTTGAATTTTAAATTTGTTGACAATTGAACCTCTTAATTAAACTCGTGTCCAAAGTTTCACGAGTTATGAATTAGAAAAATCAATCCAAGTTTTAATTTTGCTGTAACTAAAAAAAAAACCCTTAAAAGCATAACAACACTTAGCTTGGTTTTAGGGTTTTTTTTTTAAAAAAAAATATTCACTCTTCAAAGCACAATGTTATTGCTATATTGCCCTTAAAATCACAAATTATAAAGCTTGGCTTTTGGGCTTATTTGTAATCTTATATTGATTTTTTCTTTTTAATGATTTATTCTTGGGGGTAATTTTGTATTTTAATTGATATCAATAATATTTTTTAAAAAAAGTATATATTTTTTATTTTTTCTTTTAATATTGGATTGGTTGGGAAATAAATATCATAGGTGACTTTTTTCCTACTTTGTATAAGATTATCACATTCTCAAACAAAAACAATTATCAACTATAAATCCCAATGAACATGCTGAATTAAAAATATAAAAAAATCAATTGTGATCCATAATATTTTATAAAATATCTCGCTATCGGATTGTTATCGGAAAAATAACTAAGCATCTCAACATTGTCTTTTTTTGAGCATTTAGTTAAATAAAACATTATTTAAAAAAAATAAGTTATTAAACTTTGTGGAGTCAATTACCAGGTTTGTGTGTTTGGTGTGGTGACACGGGTTGCTTCACTCGTGAATTTAGTGCCATACTTTTATTTATTTTTTAAACAAATTGAACTTGATTTGATCGTTTTTTTTTATCATATGGCTAAAAAAACTATTTTTGAAAAAAACCATGTTATTGAAATTTAGAAAACCCATGCATGTGTTCACGGGTATTGTGGGTTGGCCATGTTCGCGAGTTTGACAGGTTATTAAGGCCTTAAAAAAATCTCAATATAGAGTTGGTGCCTTTGGACTCATGAAATAGATCGATTCACGTCATATTATCTCCCACCCAGTTTAATTTGAAATTCGAGCTAAGCAAATAGTCAGATTGAGAGGTTTTAAAATTAACATGCTTGGTCAAGTTTAATGATAGTATTAAACAATTTCTTGTGCTCTTGATATTTTTTTTTACATTAAAAGAAAAATTTTGATCCAACCCATAATGAAACACATGCTAATAAACTAGGAAATAAACTATAGTGTAAAAAGAAGAGGAAGAAGGATAACACCAAACAAAGGTTAGTTAACTAAATCATAGGGTTAAAACCTAGGATAGTTAACCATGGTGAGCCTTGGTATGCTGGTCATGGTGTGGTCTGCTAAATACAACAACAGTACAAGCTATCAATTCTTTTTCCAGATTGAAATCTTTAAACGAGATCTATGGAATTATATGGATGCTTGTCTCTATTTTAACTCTTGTATTGGGAATCACGATAGGCATACTAATAATTGTGCGGATAGAAAGAGAAATTTTTGCAGGGATATAATAATGTATTGGACTTGAATATGCCAGTCCTTTTGGAGTTCTTCAAGCTCTAGCGGATGGAACAAAACTACTTTTCAAAGAAAATCTTTTTCCATGGCTTATGAACTATGGTTCGGGAATGGAAAGTGAAATCTTGGCTAGATCATTGCGGCGTCAGCTTGCCTGCTTATCTACCTTGTTGACTAAGCTGGTGTTCATAATCATAGGGCTAACTCACACATGTCAAATCTTTTAAACCACATGCTTTAATTTGAGATCCCTTTGGGCTGTGGGATCATACTTACAACCTCGTTTGTTTGACAAAAAAAAAAAACAATGTTTTTGGAAAGTAATTTTAATGAAAAGTGAATTCCTAAAAAATTAATTATTTTTTGATAATTGATGGTGTATTGAAAAATGATTTAGAAAATATTTTATAGTGTTTGGCTATATTAGGAAAAATGAATTGAAAAACAACTTATTAATGTTTTTACTTTTTTTCAAGTTTATTAAAAGAATGAGAACCAAATCTAACATATAAAAACGTTGAAGGAGAATGAAATTGAATAAATAATAATTCAATTTTATAAATTATTTCATATAAAATAAATAGCAATAAAAAAATAAAGACCAAATCTAATCGATAAAAAAGTTGAAAGAGGATAAAATTAAAAAAAATCCAATTTCATAAATTATTTCAAATAAAATGAATAACATCAAAAGAATGAAGACTAAATCTGGTAGATAAAATATTTTAATTAAGAAAGGATAAGAGAAAAAAATAACAACAAAAAAATAAGAACTAATTAATATAAAAATCAAATCAAATCAAATTCTAAGGGATGAAATTGAAGGAAAAAAAGGATTCAAAACAAAATATATAGAAATCAAAAGATTATGGATCAAATTTGATATAATCAATAAATAACAAGATATTTTTTTTCGCAATTTCTAAAAAGTGTTTTTCTATTCAAAATAAAAGGAAAAAAAAATACCTTTTTAGAAACTAAATTAAATTTTTTTTACTGGAAAATATTTTTTATCAACTAACTTTTTTTTAATGATAAACAAACACAAAAAATTTTAAATATAATTTAAAAAAAAAACTTCTTATAAAACAGTACCTAAGTCCTTTTCCCTTTTCCTCGTGTTGGTGATTCGTGGGTGAACAATATCTTTTACGAGTGAAAATGATTTGCCCTTTGACCAAACAACTTGTCATAATTTTAACTCATGGTCACTTCTTGGCATAATTATTAAACCAGACCAGCTCGGCGGGTCAACCCAAGACCCGGTCGACCTAGTGGCTGGACCGATCCGGATTTGCCAAAAGATCGGCCGGTGCTACGAGCCGGCCAAACTCGATCAACTGGACAGGTCAACCCATGACTTGGACGACCCGGGCAAACTCGGGTGAGACCCGATTTTTTTTTTCAAATGTGGTTTTTCTCCTATACCCCTCTTTTTCATATTTTTTCAGTTGGTTATTAAGACTTTTTAAAGCTCACTATATAAATATTAGAAAAGTATTTTATTTTTTCAATGTGGGATATAAAACCCTTTAGTATATATGCTATATGTTTACAAGAAAAAAATTATGTTTTTTCAATGTGGGATTTGAAACCTTTTAGTATATATATTCTATGTTCCTAAGAAAAAAATTATTTTTTCAATGTGTGATTTGAAGCCCTTTCATATATATACTCTATATTCACAAGAAAAAAGTTATGTTTTTTCAATGTGGGATAAAAAAATTTTGGTTTAAATACTTCAACTTAAAAGGATAACATAATATCTTTTCGATGTGGGATTTGAAGGCCTTTAGTATATATACTCTATATTCACAAGAAAAAAGTTATGTTTTTTCAATGTGAGATAAAAAATATTTTTGGTTTAAATACTTCAACTTAAAAGCATAACATAATATCTTTTCAATGTGGGATAAAAAACTTTTTAAAATATTTTTTTAAACTTTGTTATTTACAACATGTATAACTTATATTCATATGGATTTTTTTCTTAATTTTTTTATATGAAATATTAAAACTTTAAATATATTTTTTTAAAATTTTTCCGGGTTGATCCGGGTTGACTTGAGTTGATTTATAAAACTCAGAATCTGGTCTCTTGACCGGATCAACCTCCAAGCCGGATTTGATAACTATACTTCTTGGGCGTTGGCAGCAAATATGAGTGGGTGAGGCTCTATACTTTAACAATTATTATCCTTTAATTTTTAAAATTGAAAACAAAAACCTTTTAGCACCAAAACAGAGAAAGGAGGAAATCACACGCATAGATTTCACATGTTAATGCCTTTTATGTAATTTGTTTTCTCATTATCAATAATGTACTTTATATATTTATCATCACATTCTTATATAAATTAGTATTATTAACACCATTTAAAATTAATATGTATCATGTGTTTACATCATGAAATTTTTTATTGATGTACATTTTAATTTTACCATAAACCTTGTATTTATAGCTTTTATAAATAAGTTTTAAATTTAATTTTTTTTGTCATAAATATTTTCAGCAAATAATTTAGTCATTGAATAAAGTTTTTCAATTAAATCCTTATATGTCAAATTATAAACTTAATCAAAATTAGTCAAATAATTTAAATGAATTGATGGATAAAATAAGAGTTAAGTGTATTTAAATAGATATACTCATATAAAAAAAATATTTTTTTCCCTATAAATCATATATCTATTGTCAATTTTTTTATATTTTTAATTTATTTTCATAATTTAAACCCACTTTAAAAAATGAAGGGGAAAAGGTTTTCATGATATCTTATTATTATTATTATTATTCAAATGTTTTTGTTTTGATTTTGATTTTGATTTTGATTTTATTTTCTCATATATATATATATATATGTGTGTGTGTGTGTGTGAAACTAAATTTTTATTTCCTATTATACTTACGATAATACTTTTATTCTTTTATTTTTATCTTTATCTTCTTAGGTTTAAGTGATGAAAATAATGCTAAAAAAAAAGAAAATTACAACAATAATATATGATATTATGACAAACAAAGATTTTATTTTAGATATATTTATTTAAATAAATAACTCTTACCTTTTACATCACCCCATTTAAATTAATAGGCTAATTTTGACCATGTTTATGATCAAACACATGGGGACTTAATTGAAAAAATTATTCGTAAAATTTGATAACTAGAAAACTTTCAATTAAGGACTTATTCGTAAGAAAAATCAATTTAAAACTTAACCATTCTTTAACAATGGTCGAGGTGTTTTTTTTTTCTCTCAAAGATTTTTGACATTGCCCTCCTCATTTTCCATGATGGAGTGTCGACCTTCCAATTAGGTTTCCAAGGTTTTGAAGATCCTAATGGTTGACTTTGTCGAATGATACCCTTCTATTTAAGGTGTTTCTCCACCTTCACGACCATATGCATCATCTCCTTCAACTCCACATAATGATGCAACTCCACAATATAAGCTATATCATGATTAAGAGCATTCATGAATCTAGCCATAGTAGCCTCCTTATCCTCCTCAATATTAGCTCGAATCATAACAAGTTTCATTTTCTTGAAGTACTCATCAACATTCTTTGTATCTTGACTCAAACTTTGCAACTTTTGACACAATTCTCTATAATAGTGGCTAGGTATAAATCTCCTTATAAGGGATTTCATCTCATCCTATGTATTAACTTGCCTCTCATAATTTCTCTTGCGGTTTGTCACTAACTGACCCCACCACACAATGACATAGTTAGTAAAAGCAATTACAACAAACTTGACTTTCTTAGGCTTTGGATAATTGTGACACTAAAGAATCCACTTCACCTTCTTCTCTCATTCTAAATAAACTTCTAGATTATTCTACCCCTGAAAAATAGGTATTTTCAGCTTAATTGTAACTAAATTTCCACCTAACTCAACATTATGATCCCAGTACCTATAATTATCATCTGAACAAAATTATCACCATACCTTTCCCCTATAAACTGAAAATCCTGCTACTGTCCAAAACATTCTCCATGTCCCACGGACACAACTTTAAAATCAACACCACTCTTGTCCACATTATCAACCACAAACTCATCCATATTAGTATTAATTCGCTTAACAACCCTCTTAACATTAAATTCTCTTCGCTTAGGCCTAATTTGAACCCTAATATGATCATTAACACGTTACCTCTCTAACCTATCTCTAAATTTAGTGGCCATTCGATCCATCCACTTATTCATAATGCGTAACTGAGTTACAATTTCATTATCTCTTCTCTGTGGTGCCATGTTGTTGCTTGCCTCCAAAATATTTGAATATGAAAATTGGTTAGTTGACAAGAAATATATATTCCTCACCCACTCTCTCACATGTTTACACTCCTCTTGTGTTTCACTCAAATATAGGCTTTTTTCACTCAAATATGCTTGCTATACGTTTTTTCCTCTCATCTCACCTTTCTTCGACTCTTGTAGAACCAAAATCAACACCAAATATAAAAACCTTAGCAGCGTATCCAAATATATGTATATGAATCAAGAAGCAATAAAAATATGAAAACAATCAAATACGAAACTACGATTATAATTTCACGAGTAACAAGCAAATTTGTACGAAAAATGGATGTTTTTGAAGATGCAAAAGAAAAAAGATGCAAAGGTTATATAAAAAACTTAAATGATACCTAATTATAATAACATCATAATTGAAAAATAACAGTAGAAAAACAAGTTTGTGCTGACACGAATTAGACCTATTACGACAAGTTCCAATCATGAATTTAGTTCCTATAGAAAACAAACTCTTAATGACCTAAAATCTTATATGAGGTGCGATTAGAACCTTAAGACCAAGTATATAAAATTTGAGAATTTTTTGAACTTATTTGACCTAAAATCCCTTTCTAATACAAATCTGACCTATTACAACAAGTTTTAGTCCTGACAATGATTACTATAGCAAACAATCTCCAAATGAGCTAAACTTTTATGAATTAGTTTGGTCCAAATTCTCCCTTGCTTGTGTATTGTGACAGATTCGAAAAAAGTGATTTTTGGATTTTTTTTTGTTTACTATTTATGCTACTGATATATTTAGAGACAACAATAAACTAAAATAACATATTTTGTTAAGGAACCCTAGATGCAAACTACTAAGCTCTAGATACCCCTAAACAATGTCCAATAATAAAATAAACCCCTAAACAATGTCTAATGGATCAGAACAAACCCAAATTAAAAATAATTATTTAAAAATAAATAAAATAGGATAATAAAAATAAATTCTCTATGCCAAAATTACTCCATGTAACCCGAATCTCTAATTTTTCCATATTCTTAGTAGACTTTTAATTTAAACTTCAAACATGTCGTTCTCTCTTATTTGGATGAATTAATAGGCCTATAATATATGGTTGAAAAGAATGAGATGTCTAGTTTCCATCCCAACTCAAATTGTAGCAAACGTCCACCTATAGCTCCAGATTTGCCCTAAATAGTACACAAAGGTCAAGTATGGCAGGTTTAACAAGATTTGTCTAGTAACTTCGACCCTCTAAAATAATATGTTTTTGAACTTCATTTGACATGAAAATTTGTCATAATATATTTCCATGTGTCTAGTAGCTCCTTGTAAAATATTAGCTCATTTTAATGTTCAATCTCGCAAAACTTATCAACCAATATTTTAAGGGCAAATTCAGACTTGACTTTGTTTGTGTCAACTTATCTCCTTAGAAGTTTTGTAAACCCAATAAGCTTGTAACACCAATCTTCTAATTGTACTCGGGGTATCTATAAAGCCTTACAAAGCAACACCTTCAAGTATGAGGCTTATTGATGCGATCCAAGCAACACCAAAGATCCGTTAAAGATTCTAGTTGGTCCCACTAACAAGACATAACGGTAAGAGGTTCAAAGAAGTTTTCGGTGGACTTCTTCAAGACACATGACTAAGGTTGACTTCAAGAAGATTAATACTAATAAAGTACAAGCCTTGATTAATATAATTCATGTTCAAGAAGGGATTGTAGGTGGGCATTCAGACATCATAAAAAGATTGGAATAAGAAGATTCAAATCTGCTAATTTTTACCTTCAGCTATTGTTTTGGTCATAATTGGAGTTACATAAGGAATTTTAATGTGATTTTTGTTGAATTGAAAAGTAGACATCTATAGATTTCAGTTGATATATACCATGCCTTCTAATTCATTAAGAGAAGAGAGAACCACACATTTAAAGTTGTGTTTTGATTCTGCTAGTAGATTACAAAAACAATTTTTATCTTATTTAAATTAGTTAAACTATTGTTTTATTTATCTTTTAGTTATTACTAGGATTTTTAAAGATATTATGGCCTTTATTTAAATTTGGATTCATTGGATTTTTTTTATTTATTCATTTTATCCATATTCATTAGGGATTTTCTATTAAATATATGATTCTTTCTAGTATAAATACTCTTTTGTTGATACTTTTTGAGGGAAGACTATTTTTAATAAAAATAATTGGCATTCTTACTATCTTTTATATATTGATCCTATGATTGTCATCAATAGCATATAACTAATTAAACTCAGAAATCAGAAAAACTTTTATGGAGGTTCGTTGTCATTTTAGGTATACATAACTAAATAGTCCAAATTTGTAGGTGGTAAGCACATTTACCACTATATCCCTTACATGATGAACACACCAATCTGGGTTTAAAAATTTATAGACTGCCTTAAACCCCAATGTAAGGTCTTCAACATCATTATGTTTATTGAAGGGACTTGTTTTGCAGGTGTTTTACTATCCAAGTCCATCATTCCTAACCTTATTAATGGTGATGTCTCTAGGGAAACTTTTGAACAAAAACTAGTCTCATAATCTTCTTTCATATATTTTATGTTCTTTACATGAATGACAATAAAAAACTTTAGGACTTGGAAGAGTCATAAACCTTCCCATCCTAGGTATTACCAGATCTGCAATATTGGCTCAACAAGTGAAACTACTCATAGAAACCCTTACGGTAACATAAGAGTAGTTAAAAGCCTTTCCTCCTTTACCATATGTGGCTCCTCTATTAGCTCCACCTTTTGTACATTCTAGTAAGTGTAAACAACTCTATTTTAGGTAGAAAGCAAGATAAAATGATGTGTAAAAGAGAAAAAATAGCATCATTGCTTCATGGTTCCTATAAAAGTTGCTCTATTTTTCACTAGAAGTATCCTCTAAGTAGATGGTTAAGAAAGAATAAAGGAAGAACATTAAGAAGAATAGCATGTAACCATAATTATAAGATAAGCCATCTACATCATGACCACTCTTTTTTAGATACGTCATTAAACATCTACATAGGAAGAAGGCTTAAATGGAAGCTAAATCCATGGTGATACAAGTCTCGATGGCTGAAGTGTATATCCCTGATTGCTAGAAAACCATATACTAATGTCTCAAGATTTCATCTTTATTAAAATGAATCTAGACACGTAAAATATCCTAACTAATCCTAAAAAGAACATGAAAAATATGTGTAGGATCTTAGACTTGATAATACAAGACTTAGATGCATGTGCAAGATTTTTCTATAACTTTTTTATAGGTCATCTTGATTTTGTAATCATAATCTAGATCCCAACTTTATCCTTAACTTAAAATATCTTTGTGCAAATCTTATAGCCCATTTCAACACAAGCATCCTAGTAAAGAAAAAGCTCTATAAAGTTATTTGCCATCACCCAATACGAGAATGAGAGCAACAAAACATACTTAAAGAGTCCGGATAAGAAAATGTTAAATGTAGAAGACTTATTGGAGCAATACCTTAAATACCTTGATCAATAAGGTTTATGACCAAATTTTATGTAGAGATATATATGATTTCCTTGATAGAAATCTCCTAAAAATGAAAGTTATAAAGAAACACATATGAATGAAAGAGGTGTATGTGGCAAAACAATCTCACCTCTACTTTCACAAGTAAATAGATGAACCATCTAGGCATGATCGGTGATGTAACCATGTTATTCGATAGTTTCACTCACATTTAACTAGTGTTTTGCCTATTGTTTTATGTATAAAATGCCTTAATATTCTTTGTTGTATGTTTTGAAGGCACTTTTAGATGAAAGATACAAAAAAGAGTAAATTGGAGGTAATTGGCAGATTTGACCCTCAATCGATGTTTTGTGCAGAGCGTGAGCTCTAAAAGTCGAAATGAAGTGATTCTAGTGGCATTAGAAAGCTAACATCCATACCTTTCTGGAAATCTAAGTCAAGAAAAATAAAAATACAAAGAGCATGGAAATCACATCCTTCAAAGTCAAAACTCGCATTCTGCCAGTGTTGACCTTTGTCCATTCAAAATTCAATATCTGGAGCTGTAGATATCCAATTAATGCAAACTCAATTTGTTTGGATTTCTGACTCAAATGCCTACAAACACTCCAAATTTCAGCCAAAAATGATGTTATATGAGGGAGATATGAGTTTTCAAAGATGACAACTGAATTCTGCCGGCAAACAGGTTTCGTGAAGAAACGAATCCAAAATACATCCCGAAGCATCAAAACCGACATCCAAGTTTTAATTTCAGCAATTTAGCTCCTCAAGTAAATCAATCCAGGAGGTCAAGGAAGGTAGCCACCAACCTCAAGCCACCAACCTCAAACCACCAACCACAAACCAGCTGCCAACCACCAGCCACCAGCCACCAGCTGCCTTCACACTACCACCATCTCTTGATGTTCACATTTGAACTTTGATTTTTCTTACTTACAATTTGTGTATAAATAGACAGCTAAGTTCATGATATTAAGAGAGCCAAGAGAGAGGGAAAGGGAGTGCAGTAGAATCAAAGAAAGAAGGGTGGCAACCATAAGAGAAGAAACACAAACTCTCCCTTCTACAAATCAGAAATCATGTATTCTTTCATCTTTAGGAGTAGTTGTTCAATAGATATGCAAGGCTAAGCTTGTTTTCTTGGTTGCAAAGACACAAACACCTTCAGATTTCAAGAACTGTGAGATTTATTCTTCCATTTATTTTTGGTTTGTATTATGAATGAGTATGTTTGTTTTCCTATGCATATTTCTATGATTTTTTATCTTAATTGCTAGAGCGGATTCTAAGTTATTATTGTGAACAATCTATTGCTAAGTTTGATATCAAAACCGGAGTTGTGATATATAAACTTGTGAAGCAACTAAGCTTGGTAATTGTAGAAGAACTACGTTATTAAACTTAGGGAGAACAGTCGATCAAAGCAACAAAAGCTAACAACTTGGTTGTTAAGATTAATGAATTTATCTAGATCTTAAGGCTGCCATTGGATTAAATCATTAGTGCGAACATTGTGATTGTTTGTTGGTTAGGGCTAGTTATACGGCGGATCCGTTAATTAACCACTATTAAGAAAAGATAAAAATTCAGAATATAAACTGGAGTTTCGTTTCAAGGATCGGTTCTGATTTCTGTAGGTGGATGTGTGCTTGCAACCAAGGTTTGTTTTCTTGATATATTTCAGTTTCAATTGATTTTGTTTGCTAGTTTAATTTCTTCTATAGTTTAAATCATCACAAATCAAAACTCCCTAATTGCATAACATATAGCATAAAAATCTGAACTAAACCTTCCTCGTGGGATCGACCCTTTGCTTGCTCTATACTATCTTGTGTGTTTTAAGCTAGGGTAATTAATTTGTGCGACTGCGACATCGCAACAATCGGTCCCTAAATAAACTAAACAACTAAGAGGAAATTGAAAAGGTTAGTGTATAACTATTTTGTTTTTTTAAAACTCTTAATCCACCTCTAAACATAACCTAAACAAAGTTATATGCAGCCATCCAAGAAAAAAGAGTTTATATGTCACCCTCCTCACACGAAATGAGACCTCTAAAGTCATAATTAGAAAAAAAAAGTATTGTTTGTTCTAAAAGGATAAGGGTCATGATATTGAGGAGTAATATGCACTAAAAAAAGAGATATAAAGGCTTATAAACAAGTATTATCTCTAATAGTTTATGAATAAGGGCTCCTAACTTAGATACAAAAAATAGGAAAAAAATATGTGTACATTACAAGGCATTACCAAAAATTAACATAATCTTATAAGGGCTATCTATAAGTGAAGACTTTAATAGAGAAAGAAATTTAATTAAAACTTTATATTTTAATGTAAAATACGTGTACCATTTTTTTTATATTTTTAAGAGACTTAGTCATATGCAATTAAAACATTTAATTCTTTTTGTCTTTTTGAATTTAAAAATGCACAAACATATAAGAAAATACAAATACACACCTATCTTTTTTACTAATTAACCCACACACCATACAATTACAAATATTTATAGAACATTGTAATTAAACACAAATCATAACAAAAAAGACATAAAAATCATCAAAATCCAAAAATTGACCTTTCGAAGGCCAAGGATGGTTTGGAAAGGCTGCTACATGGTACTGGAAATGGAGAAACAACCCACACGCCCCCACTACTAGAGGTGCGTGGGTTCACGCCTCGCGCCTCATGGAAGGCTAAGAACTGGTGGATTTGAAGTAGCATTACCTCCTCTTCCTTACCATAATAGCTGTGAAGTTCATTATCACTTGCAAAGACAAAAAAATCTACAACAAAGTTTTGATTCTCTTGGCCTTTTCCTTTTCTTTCAGATTTGTTTCTTTCTCCTTTGTTACTAGTTTTTTCATCTACTATTCTTTGCTATTATAGACTCCTATGAGTCTGTTGTGGAGGTTTTCTAGCATTATAGTGGTTGTTGTGGGTTGCAAGAGGAGATATCATCGTTGCTGTTGTTGTGGATGAATGAGGACAACCTGATGTTCAATTACGACTGCTATGTCAGCTAGTGTTGTTGATGTTACTTGGTTATGGCCAACTAGAGGAGCTGAGACAACATTGGTTGAGATGTGGAGGAGCTGTCATATATGGTTCTTGGTGGTAGTTGAAAAAGTAAAAGAGAGGGAAACATCATGGGTGGAGGATGAAAGAAAATAGGTGTTAGTTTTGGAGGAACTAGAGGAGAGGCTAAGAAAGGAAACTAATGCTCTTGTATAGCAATCGGGTTTGTTGCTGCTGCTCTTGTTTAAGCTAGGTTGGTGGTAACCAAGAGAGGAAACTGATGTTGGCGCTGGTGGTTCTAGTGCTAGTAGCTTCTGCTGGGGGAAGCTATGGTTTTGGGTGGTTTTTGGGAAAGGTTAAAGAGGTTGCTTCCAGTAGTGACTGGGTCTTCTTGTGATGGTTATTTGCTGGGTTTGTTGGTTTTGGGAAAGAGATAGGTGTTGGCAAGGGACACGGTGGACGGTGAGTGGTGAGCTGACGTGTATTGGAGGAGGCAGTGGTCTGCATATTTGTTTTTGGTTTCTTGGTGGCTGAGAGTTAGGGAAGATGATGAAGGGTTTGATTGACTGGTGTGGTTGTTTCTCAAGAATGGCGAGGATGGCTGGTCTAAGGTTTTTTAGGTTTAGCATTTTCTTTTTATTGTGTCTTTTTTATTGGGAAAGTCTCTATGAGATGAGAGAGTGTGGAATGTGTGATGAAGGTTTTTTTTTGTGGTAAAATGTTGTAACTAATTTGTCTCCCTTTCAAATTCTCTCCCAAAAAATTTCTCTACTAAATTTCTCCACTCCTCTTTTGTGTGTGGTATAACAACATATTTATAGGTAAAAGAGTTTGTTATCTTCAATTGCTTGGTCACCAAGTTTGTTTGGAGATCAAACAACCCAAAAATCAATTTGATCCCTTAACTTCTTTCTTTTCATATTTGGTTCCTTCGTAAATTTTTATTTTTTTTATTTTTTGTATTTTGATTTTTTTTGAAAAAGAGCAACTTTAATGTCGACTTAAAAGGTGCATTAAGAACTGAACACGTAGTAAAAGACGCAGCTAGTGACACAAAGACATCAAAAATATATTTTTTTTTGGTTTTTGTTGTCTTTTGCTATTTTTGGGTTTTTTTAGAAAACCTTTTTAAAAAATTGGTAAAATTTTGGGTAGCAACAATACTAACAAAGAGTAGTAAGGGATAAAGAAAGAGAAGAGATGAAGAAAAAGAAAGAGAAGAGATAAACAAGAAAACCCAAAAAGGGGAGAGAAGGAAAAATGAGTTTTTAGGCCAAAAATGGGTTTAGTTTGAATTAGAAAACTGTACAGGGAAGAATAAGGGTATAAAAAGAAAAAGAAAGAGAAAAAAAAAGCTAACTTAAAGAGAAACAAAAAAATCCCATGAATAGAGTGATATGCCCAAGATAGAGAAAATTCATCCTCTACCACTAGCATCACATATAGCAACCTAACCACTCATTTCTCATTTGGAACTAGCTAAGGTAAGCCCTTTATCCCTTCCTTTTATTTTATTTTATTTTTAAAAATATAGTAAAAAACTAGGTAGCAACAAATGCTCTCTCTTTACAACGCTTACGAAGCAAAATCTCATCAAGATTTTGCATAATAAGCTTGTAAAGAAACAATGTCTGCTTGACTTGTTAGGTGATCCACCTATCCAAAGAAGAAAATGGTCTCATTATCATGGGTGACATGCCCCACTTTTGAAATTCAATAAACCAGTTTATTTTCACAGGCGACCTGCCCTTTTTGAAATTCAAAGATTGACTTATTTTCACAGGCGACCTGCCATTTTTTCAAATTTCAAAAAGAACTTCAGCAAGCATCCATGCTATCTTTAAATTGATATATTTTCACGGGTGATTTGCCCATTTTGAAATTCAAAAACTGGTCTAATTTCATAGGCGACCTCCCTTTTCTAATTTTAAAAAGAACTTCAGCAAGCATCCATGCTTACCTAAAATTTGTCTATTTTCATGGGCGACCTACACTTTCAGAAACTGGTCTATTTTCATGAGCGACTTGCTCATTTAAAATTAAAAAACTAATCTATTTTCATGGACGACTTGCTCATTTAAAACAAGTCTTTCCTCCGTAAGTATTGTAAAGACAAACAAACTGTTCTTCTAAAACTACTCTCCTCAAAGCTTCTAGTTTGATAAACTAATCTCCTTAAATTGGTATATTCTCATGGGCGATTTGCCCATTTTGAAATTTAAATACTGGTCTAATTTCATGAGCGAACTTTATTTTCTAATTTCAAAAAGAACTTTAGCAAGCGTCCGTGCTTCTCTGAAATTTGTCTATTTTCATGGGCGAACTACACTTTTAGAAAATGGTCTATTTTCACGAGCGACTTGATCATTTAAAATTAAAAAAACAAGTCTATTTTCATGGGCAACTTGCACATTTAAAACAAGTCTTTTCTCCGTAAGTATTGTAAAGACAAACGAACTGTTCTTCCAAAACTAATCTCCTCAAAGATTCTAGTTCGATAACCTAAAACTCTGTTTTTATAGCAATCCTTTTCAATTATAACTATGATCAAAATGTGTACGTCTCGGTTATCTTGAAATTCCAATCTGGCGATTCCTTTTAACCAAAAATAAAAATTTAAAAAACAATTTGGCAAACCTGAAATCCCAATCTGGCAATCCTCTTTAACCGAACTCAAACTGAACAACGACTCAACTAACCTGAAATCTCAATTTGGTAATTTTCTTTAATTAGAACAGAAATCTGAACAGCGGCTCAACTCGCTTAGAATCCCAATCTGACAATTTCTTTTAACTAGAACACAAATCTGAAAAACAATTCGTATAATTTGGGATCCTAATCTGGTGATCCACTTTAACCAGAACTTAAATTTGAATAATGGCTCGACTAACTTGAAATCCCATTCTAGCAATTTCCTTTAACTAAAATAAAAAAATCTTTGTCTTTAGCTTAGTCAACCTAAAACCTTAATCTTGCGATCCCCTTTAACCATAACCAAAATCCTAGTCTTTAGCTTGGTTAACCTGAAATCCTAATTTGGTGATTCCCTTTAATTAGAATCAAAATCTTTGTCTACAACATAGTTAACCTGAAATCCCAATCCGGCGATTCCGTTTAACTAGAACCCAAATATGAAAAATAGTTTGGCTAACCTCAGATCCCAATCTAGTGATCTCCTTTAACCAGAACCAAAAACTTGCCTTTGGTTGGGTTAACCTGAAATCTCAATCTAGAGATTCCTTTTAACCAGAACCTCAATCTTTGTGTTCAACTTAGTTAACTTGAGATCTCATCTCGCGATCCCCTTTAACTAGAACCACAATGTCCTTTTGGTTAAGTTAACTTGAAATCTTGATCTAAAAACCCCTTTTAACCAGAACCTTGGTCTTTGTCTTTAGCTCCTAGGATAACCGTATTCTCATAACTATTCTCCTACATAATTGTCTTCATTTTCAGCTTAGTTGACCTAAAATCCTAAATCTCAGTGATCCTTTTCAACTAGAACTTTCTAAGGGTGTATTTAATCATTTTGATTGAATCCAAAACATTTTGATTGTAAAGTTCAAAATTGAGATTCCTGATGGCAGGGTTCCCAAAACTCAAATTCTTGATGGTAGGCTTTTCTTGTTTTTTCTAATGACAAGGTTTGAACTTTCTTCTTTTCTTGAGAATTTCTTAATAGTAAGGTTCTTTTCACTTTTCTTCTTGATTACAGTGTTTAAAAACTAGGATTCCTGATGGTAGGGTTCTTCCTTTTCTTTCTTCTTGATGATAGGGTTTGATCAAGTTCTTCTTGAACTTTCCTAGTGATTCTTGATTACAGGATTGATATATGTCCTTCCTGATTACTGGATTTAACTGGATTCCTGATGACAGGGTTGAAAACTTGGTGCTTCTTGATTGTAGAGTTGACTTGATATTTCCTAATAACAAAGTTTGGAAACTTGGTACTTCCTGATTGCAGGGTTGACTTGAAGACTCTCATGATGACAAGATTGATCTTCTTATTTTCTTGAGAATTTTCTAATGGTAGAGTTTATCTCACCTTCCTCTCATTCTAGGATCAAAACTATAATTCTTTGTTATCATTACCTCAATGATTCTTTCTTTGTTCACTCATATTCATCAAAATCTTGTTGGATTTCATTGAGGATTTTTCCTATAAAATTTAAAAACATTTATGCAATGCTTTAGGATTAAATGACATGCATACATCCTTATCTAGTTTGAAATATAGGCCCCCCTCTCTTTCATGCTTTGTCGCCATAGGGTGCTTTTATTTGTTATCTATAGCCTTCTTAGTTCTTCTAATGCATCGACTCATTCAAGTCTACCTTATGCTAGTCCTCCACTCAAATGTAAATAAAATGCCCATCCTAGGCTGTCTGCGACTATTACTTCTCTCATTGTTTATCAAATCTGATCATGCCTCCAAGTGTGGTGTTACTTGATTGATAAAGGAGTTTAACAAATCATTAACTTTTTGAATTCTCCCAAAACTACACCCTGATCATTTGTGTGTAGTCTACCAATAATCATCTAGTATCGATTTCATTTTAGATTATCAATCAGACATGAAGTTGCCTTTAGTTGAACCATACTTTTTAAGCATATGTTATCATCAACCTTCATGGAACTGTTAAGTCATTTAGACAAGCAACAAAGACTCATTGTTATACATTCAATATCTTTCTCAATGAATTCCTCTCAGCCCATCTAACCAAATCATGAAATGAAACGTATTGTCATCATCAATGAGATTCCTTTTTATCACCCATATTCATGTGGTGAGATGCAACTTGAATCAATGAGTTTCAAAGCAGATTGCCCCACAATCAGTCTTGTGGTGTGTATTTATCTAAATGCACCTATACGATCACATCTTTCAGGTGTCATAACTAACTTTAGAGGGCAAACCAAGATTTCAGACATGAAGATGCCCCTTGAGTGTAGCGTTATCTCAACTGCTACTGGTGTTCATTCAATCATTGGTTGTCTTTCAGCAACATTGCCCTCGATTGATTTGAATGTGCTTGTTTTCCCTTCTAGGGTCCACTGTATTGCCTTCATCTACTAAACTTTACAAGGATGATCAAGAAGTGTTAATGCCATTTCTGTTGAAGACTTTGCAAACTCGACCAATATTCTTTTTTGTTTGAAAATCTTTCTTGTTATGGAATCAACTCGCACATTTTAAAGATCATGTCTGCTCAAGTCCAATTATTGAAATGAAATTAGAGAGATGTCATTTTTTTGAAAGTATTTTGAAAATTAAGCTTCTTTAGTCAAAGACCCAACACATGATATTCAATACATGTAATCCTTTGATCTTCTTGTATTTTAAAAACAGAAATTGACCAATTATAAGATTAAAATAGTTTTTTCTATGGTTCCTTGTGTTAATTCTAATCTCTGATTTTGCGTATGTTATTTGATGGTATATGATGAGATGACCTTTCATGGATTTCAACAGTAGGAGGTTTGAGTAAAGACTCAAAGGTTCTATTGAAAATTTGTCTCATTTTTAGGACTTTATCAGCATGCATAGTTCGTGAAGCCATAACCCTTATAGAAAAGCTTTTCAAGTTTTGAGAGCGTCATTTATCAGTTCAGATCGCTTACTTGATTAAAAAGGGTTTTAAAAACATATAATGCAGGCTATGGTTAATGACAAAAAATAAAAAAAAAATTCATAGGCTGAAAAGTGTTCGAGGGTTTTAAAAATCTAGGATCACCATAAACTATTCATTAACTCTCTTTCTCTTGTTGTCTTTGTAGAAGAAAGTGAGATGCCAAATATTTTACCAATAAATCTTGTTTCCTAAAACTAGACAGCTCCTTCATAGTGACATATAACCATGCTCACTCTTATCAAGATTTTTGATTAATCAAAAACTTTCAATGTTATCAATCAAGGTCAAACATTGGCATATAAATGTCACTCCTTTTATTGTTAATCTCAAACTTAAAGAGAATACTAAAACTCATTGCCTATCATTTATCTCCTACTATTCCTTTACCTCAAATTTCAATTTGAAAGAAAGGTCAAGGTTCTCTACCAATCATTAACCTTGTCATTTCTTTGTTTCTATTTCACTAACTTTGTAAAAGAATGACATATAATCATGCCACATATTATATGTTCACCTAAAACATCAATATTCTCATAATAGAGGCTATAAAGCAAATTCAACATTTTCTTTGATGGATAACCAATCATTTGAAGACACCAGAGGCTTTATCATAGATACCAAAAGACATATGTATAGTTAAATATCTTTTTTTTAACTTGCCCTCGACATCGACTATTGGCATTTGTTGTGCCTTTCCTCAATTTAAAAAACTCTTTTGCCCCTCCTAGATTTGATAGGCATTTTTTACTTTTAACCTTGACTTGCCTTTAAGTGCAGTCTACTTCTGGCTTTCTCACAACCTTCCTCAAAGTTTTCTTGGATGCCCCCCAATCTAGGGCTTTTTTACTTTTAGCCCTTTCTCAGTCATTGGGCTTCCATTCTTAGCATTCTCTTTTACCATTGATTCTAACTTTGTCTCCATCTTTCCACTAAAAAAAAATCCTCACTTACCCCCAGTGTGGGGTGTAATCCATGTCAAGGTTTCTTTTCTAAAGAAAGACTCCATTAGGCTTAAATTTGGGTTTGCAAGGGATATATATTTTAAGAATAATGAAGGGAATAAACAAACATGGGCTTTTTTCATTTCAAGTAAGGTTGGCTAAAACCGATAAATTTTGACCTTATTTAGTGTAATAATTTGGACTTGTAAAAAACCATGATTCATGAGTTCATAACTACCGAATCCACTACATGTCATTATGTATATCGCTAAAACTTAGCTCCATAATGTGTGGTTCAATTTTGTATGTGAGCTCAAAATTTGTTTGGTTACCTCACATTGTTTATCATGCATTTTAACAAATATTGAGTCATTTCTGCAATCAAAACACTTTTAATATTTCAGGATAGACCGACCTTAATTTTGCATGTTGGAGTTTGATCAAAATATTTTGTTAAAATAAAATGCTAAACATTTCTTGATTTTAGAACAACAAAGAGGCAAGGAAAAAACACATTTCATTAAAAGAATGAGGTGTGATCCTAAAACAAAAGTGTTGAATAACAAAATTCCATGATAAAATCGTTGACAATATAACACCCTAATCAACTTCTCCAGCAATCATCTATGTCTTGTCATCGCTTATTGATTTTCTTATACTTGTGATGATCTAGTAACAATATAGTCGATGACATTTTCCTTCACAAACTCAACCCGTGTCTTACTCAACATCTTCCGAATTTGATACTTGAAATTTTTGCAATTTTCAATTGAATGGCCAATAACTGTACCATGGTATTCACTTCTCTTATCTGGATTATACCACCTAGAAAATGGTGGTTGCATGAGATTTGATGGAGTTGGGGCAATAAGTCTGGAATCTAATAGATGCTGGTAAACAAACTTGAGTGGCAGATATATGTCAATTTTTAACAAAGACATTTGAGTAGTTGATGCTACAGCGAGACATGACTAGACCACACAACTAAGGTTTCCTACCTGGAAGCCATCTTCTTATTCATCTCTCGTTATTGTTTTGGAATCCATGATAGGACCTCTATTTTTTTTTTCATTTTGATAGCTTGTTCAATTCTTTCGGCAATCCTCACGACTTCATAAAAATGTTGAGCCGAGCTTCCTATCAAATGCTCATAATAAGGGAATTGGAAGGTGTTGGCGAACAACATCACCATTTTTGTTTCTATTAGTGGAGGTTAGACATGTGTTGCCTTATCTAGCCATCTTTGCACATATGTTCTCACACACTATTAGTTTCCCTTCTCTATGACCATCAGACTGGTTATGTCTAGAGTAATTTCCATATTGAATTTAACTGCTTCAAAAAGGCGTCTACCAAATCCTTCAATTTATTAATCTTGGTATTATTCAGTCTCATATACCAACTCAATGTAAACCATGTGAGACTATCTTGAAAGAAATAGATTAGCATTTTATCGTTATGGATCACTTTAGCCATCTTGATGTAATCTGATAGGAGATAGGTGTTCGGGCATTTGAGCTTGGTGTACTTGATGAAGTTTGACACTCTGAACTCTCTCAGAACCATAATTTTTTGGAATCAAACAAACTTCAGCTGCTAATACAGGGTTAGTTAGATTATTCCTTTCAACCACTCTCAATCTCTCTTCTAGAGCAACCCATTTATCATGGTCCATGAGACTAGTAGACCTATCATCAAAACATCCTTCTACTATTAGATCAATGGCGACTTGAGCTTAAGTTGACTGGATGGAGGGAAAATGGACAAAATGCTGCCCAGTTACTAAGTTTGCCCCTAAGCTCTAAGATGTGTGAGGGACATGGGTTGAAAGTGCTTCCACGGAAGGCTGTGTAAATGTTACCTTTCCATTCTTGAAACTGAGTGCTTGTTCAAGTAGATTTGTGAGTCTAGCTACTTCACATTTGATGCTCTCAATTTTCTTTTGATAATGAGCCTCTATAGAAGCCTCTTTTTGTTTTCCATCTTTTCTCTTAGTCAAGTGTAGTAGACCTTAGGTGGGGGACCAACGTTTCAACTTGGCTGAGGATATATACATGTAAGGATACATGATGCAACCATATTATTTGATAGTCTTATCCATATTTGCATAGTATTTTGCCTATGTTTTATATATAAAATGCCTTGATATTCTTTCTTTTAAGTTTTGAAGGTACTTTTGAATGTAAGATTAAAAAATAAGTAAATTAGAGATAGTTCATATCATGTTCCAACCCATGTTGAACTTTGGCAGATTTGACATCTAATCGATGTTTTGTGTGGAGCTTGAGCTCTAGAGGTCCAAATGAAGTGATTTTAGTGGTATTAGAAAGATAACATCCATACCTTTCTATACATATATGGCAAGAAAAATAAAAAGAGAAATAGCATGGAAATCGCAGCTATTTCTGAGACAAATCTTGAATTCTACCAATGTTGACCTTCGGTCATTCCGACTTGAATATCTTGAGTAAGAGAAGTCCATTTGATGAAAACTCAATTTTTTTGGATTCCTGACTCGAAGACCTATCATCCTACCAAATTTTAGTAGAAAAGAAGCTCATATGAGAGAGACATAATTTTTCTAAGACAACTGATAGATTTTGCCAGCAAACAGGTTTTGTGAAGAAATAAGTCCAATTTATTTTCCAAGCATCCAAATTGACATCCAAGTTTCTATTTGGGCAATTTAACTCCTATTAGTCCAAAGTTAAAGCTTGAAGATTTTATGCAACACTATTTATTCTTTTTTTTAGAAAAATAGTGATTGCATTACTTAAATGTAAATCGTCTACTTATGAAAGGACTATATTTTTAAGGAAGTAGGATTAGGGTTGGCTATCAAATAAAAAAAAAGAGAGAAAGGAAGGAGAGGGCGGCTAGAAGAGAAGAAAAACTCCATCCTTTTATCCTATACCCGAAATCATGTATTCAACTTTTCTCTTGATTAGTTTCTCAATAAACATGCAAGGCTAAATTCTTTTTCTTAGTTGCAAGGACACAAAAACCTTTGGATTTCATGAACTGTGAGATTTATTTTACCTTTTCTCTTCAGTTTATATGATGAGTATGTTCATTTTTCTTTGCTTATTTCCAATGATTGTTTAGTTTGATTGCTAGAGCGAACTCTAAGTTATTATTCTAACCAATCTATTGCTAAGTTTGCTACCAAAACCGGAGTTGTGATATATAAACTTATGAAGAAACTGAATTTAATAATTGTGGCAGATTTATGTTATTAATCTTAAGAAAAATATTCGATCAACTCAAACATAAACCGCAGATAGTGATGTTGTTTAGATTAATTATCTTATCTAGTTCTTAAGGCTGCCAATAAATTGAATTACTAGTGCGGACATTGTAGCTATTTCATAGTTAGGGTTAGTTACACTATGAATCAGTTAACTAAGTAATGTTAAGAAAAGATAAATATTTAAAATATAAATTGACGTTTTATTTCAATGATCAATTTTTATTTTCATAGATGGACGTTTACTTGAGACCAAGGTTTTTTCTCTTAATAATTTATTTATTTATTTAATTTAGCTTGATTGTTTTATTCTGTTTACCATATCATAACCTAGATAACCTTAAACACCCCTCCAATTTCATATCATCTAGCATAAAAATTTGAACTAAACCTTCCTCATAGGATCGACCTCTTGCTTGCTCTATACCATCTTGTTTATTTAAGCTAGAGTAATTAATTTGTATGACCACGACATCGCAACAATACATGCATGTTAAATGTATAAGCATGTTTTTATATGATGAACTCACCGTTTAAGGAGTGACACATGGTTATAACGCTTACATGATGAACAAGAATTTTAATTCTTTCCCAAACTCTATAATAGAAATTTCCTGGGTGACGACCATTGTGTCACTCGTAAGTCCTAAATTCAAGATGATTCAATAAGGGCTTGTCTTGATGCAAAACAATGTGTATTGCTTTTAATCAAAGATTTTAAGGGTAAGAGCTGGTTGTAATTAAGGAAGGTATTAACACTTCTAGCACACTCGACTTGAGATAAGTTGTATTGTGTGGTCTACATGTGATTTAAAGGTTTTGATGGTTTTCTAACCGGTGATCTATCTATGGCTTACGATTGAGATTTATTCGTGTCAATAAATCTGGTATTAAGATTTTATTATGGGCTTGTGTACCCAAATAAATTCTTATGAAAAAAGTTTTCTGTAATTTATATATTATGGTGAAAAATTATCCCAATTAAAATTGATGAATATTTAAAATAACTCAAAGAATTTTCTAGTCAATTTCTAATATTTAAATACCAGCCTTAATTGGAGGTTCAACATTTATACCAAAATATTAACCATTAATACTCATGAATTGAATTTTTAGTGATTATTGGAATATTGGCCAAATTTTCATGGATTCAATAAACCGATTATTAAATCCAAAATGCATACTAAAAATTAAATAAAACATATCATGTATTTTATTTTTTAAGAAAAAATATATGATTTTCCTTCTGTATTTTTAATAGACTTGGTCGTATGCAATTAAAACATTTAATTTTTTTTATTTTTGGTTTTAAACATTCAAAAACATCTAAGAAAATACAAACACACATACCCATCTTTTATATTGATTAACCTACAAACACACCCATACAATTACAAATATTTATACAACATTGTAATTAATCACAAATCATAATAAAAAGACATAAAAAACCATCTAAATCCCAAAATGGACCTTCCGAAGGTTGAGGATAGCTTGGAGAGGCTACACGATACTAGAAACGAAGAAACAGTAGCGGCGTGTGGGTTCGACGCGCCATCGCTATTGGAGGTGTGTGGGTTCACACCCTGTCGTTCATGGAAGGCTGAGACCTCATGGATCTGGAGTTGCATTACCTCCATTTTCTTTCTATACTAGCGGTGAACTTCACCGTCACCTATAAAAACAAAAAAAATCCACAAGCAAAGTTTCGATTCTCTTGGTTTTTTCCTTCTCTTTCAAATTTGTTTTTTTCTCCTTCATTACTGGTTTTTTCATCCACTATTTTTTGCTATTATAGACTGCTACAGGTCTATTATGGAGGTTTTATATCATTATAGTGGTTTTTATGGGTTGCAGGAGGAGATATCATTAATGCTGCTGTTGTTTTTTCATCCACTATTTTTTGCTATTATAGACTGCTATGTCATCTGGTGTTGTTGATGTTACTTGTTATAGCCAACTAGAGGAGCTGAGGCAACATCAATTAAGATGTGTAGGAGCTGTCATCAACAACTAATGTAAGCCCTTTATCTCTTCACCCTCCACTAGCATCATATGTAGCAACCCAACCACCCATTTCTCATCTGGAACAGCTAATGTAAGCCCTTTATCTCTTCCTTTTTTTTCCTAAAAGTTTTGCAAGCAAGTTTACTAATCACATTAAAAAACATGAACATGTGTAATTCATGCATGGACCTATTTATTCATGCATTTTAATTTAATTTAATTTTGATATGATTTGATTTTTAATGGCTTCAAAATAACATTAACTTCATTTTGTAAAAATATGTTGTCACGTTTTATGTACGTATGTGTGTGAAAAAACTCTTTTTTGGAAATTCATAACTTCTCACCCATTCATTTTATATTTTATTTTAGTTGGCTTCACATTAGCGTTGTTATCATTTTGTAAAACTCTTATATCACCTATTTAGGTATGTGTGCGTGTGTGTGAATACTTAGTTTTTAAACAAGAATAAAAATTTCTTCGACGAGTTTTCATCAAGTTTGCATCATATTTTGATCAAAGCTTAGTTTTTAAACTATTAGGCCAACGAGTACTTAGTTTTTAAACAAGAATAAAAAATTTTTCGACGAGTTTTCATCAAGTTTGCATCATATTATGATCAAAGCTTAGTTTTTAAACTATTAGATCAACAAGTACTTAGGTTTAAACCAGAATAAAAATTTCATCGACAAGTTTTCATCAAGTTTGCATCATATTTTGTTCAAAGCTTAGTTTTTAAACTATTAGGTCAGTGAGTCTCCTAGTTTTTAGAGATCAATGTAGGCATAACATGATATTTTTAATTGTAAAACATGTTAAAAAAAGTGTCGACTATTTTTCATCAAGTTGACGATATGCTTTGTTTAAACTTGGATTTTAATAGTTAGGTTAATGTGTCCTAGTTTTAGGTACCTTGTAGGTTTAGCATGCTGTTTTTTAACCAAAAATAAAAGAAAACAAAAAAATCATCGATTTGTGAGACTCTTGACTCATGGCCAGATGCTAACTTGATGAACACCCAATAATAATAAATGACTTGCAAACAAGTTTAGAAAATAATTTAGACAATTAATGACATGTGTAAAATAAATTTAAGAATATGATAACCATTTAGTTGAAAGAATATGGTAAGGGCAATACCAATCTTCTCTTAAAGATAACAAACCTCTTATTTAGATCTCTAAAACCAATGTATATTTTATAATTTTTAGTTTACTTAAATCTTAAATCTAGGTGGCAACTTCATTTTCTATAATTTCCCTTTAATTTTATAGGTCTAATTTTTATGTCCGATAGCAGCATACAATATGATTATATATAACATATAAATGTATATTGATGATATTATGGCAAAGTCAAATTCTAAAGATTAAATAAGGATAAATTAATACATTTGAATATTGTAAAGATTAAACAAAAACTTTGCCATCATCTTCAACTTGTATTTAATCAACCCAATGAAAATAGTACACTTCGACTTCATGATTCCTACTATTCTCCGTGCTTTCCTTTAGATAATTATCAGGATTCGTTTTGATTAACGCATATCTTCCTATGATTCGTGAAGAAACATTATATATATATATAACTCTCAACTCCAATTTTTATATCCATGAAAACCATCACCGGTTGCCATTCAAAACCTAGATTAATCAAATAGATAACTGAAACATTCAAAATAAAATCAAGAAAATAAAAATGATTAGATGGTGATGGTGCTGGATCTTGTTCATGGAGAAGAAATAAATGAGCTAAATATTCAAACTCTATGCGTGTTAGTGGTGGTTGAGGTGGTAGTAAAAATGTTTGATCTATTTTGTTTGTGGTGTTGTATGATTATTGTGATGACATGAGTAATTGATTATGGAGGTTGAAGATGTTATTTATGGTTTATTTGCTTTTATTTTCTTGAATATAAAGAGAGATTAATTTGATTAGAAACGGTTGAAAAATGGTTGTAGGAGAGGCTAAGGAGAGTGAAAACGAGGATAGCTGGTTAATTCAAATAATATTTTAGTTAATTTAATGGAATATAAAAATTAATTAAACTATCTTAAATTATTTTATTTTTTGCCTTTTATTTTCCAATTTTTTGTGTCCATGAGTAATATAACAACTTATGCTTGTTAAGTGTAAAATACTGACATAAAAGAAAGACTTTTACTATAAATTAGAGTAAAGCTATGGAAATATAGTTATTTTTAAAATTCTTCATTCCAAGCATTAATTTTTTTTAATTCTTTTTCATTAATCCTTAAAAAATATTTCTTTTAAACAATGGTAGCTTAGTTAAAATATAACTGTACATCATGTGCACAACACATGTTTTGTCAAAGTCAATACTTGTAGCTATTTCTCCCTTGTACAATAGGGGAGAGCTATTGTCTTGAAGTGTGTTTTTTTCTTCTTTTTTTCGAGAAGGCCATGTCTAATTTTTCAATAGCATTTCTTCCACTCCTAAGTTCTTAAATAGTTAATGCCAATGCAATCTAAGTGCTTCACCCATTAAAACTCTCCATCAAAACTCAAAATCTGCAAACATTAACAAAAAAAAAAATTAAACAAATCTAATCACATTGTATTTCATCATAATTTACGCTAATTAAACACCTTACTCTATTTTTCTTCCTCAATTTTTTTGCTTTTGAAAATTAAGTTCAATGGCCTGTGCAAGAAGCAAACAATAAAACCCACAAACATCCTTAATCCTAAAATATATGCTCCACAATTGAATCTATATGCTCCACAATTTAATCTATGTTCTCCTTACCTGCAGCAGTACCACCAATCTCTCGTGTGGTAGGAAATCTTCCCCTACAATTATGATTGAGCGCAATTCATCTTCTCTGCAAAAATCATCCTCAAAGTTATGAGAATAGTTTCGAGGATCATACCCAAAATCCTCTGGACAAAGATGTTTCATGTTCTTTCCTCTCTTTCCAATCAACCCAGGATACTTATCCTTAATATCCAAATCATGGGTTGTTGATTTGAGCCAGGCATATGGTAATCTTGGAGCCTGTGGCTGCAGCTTCCTACTGTTATTCCAATCTTGGTCATGATCTTGATCAAGCATCTCATGCTGATGGATCATGTAACTGGTGGGGGAGCAACAAAGAGAAGATTTTAGCTTGGCTTTTAGAGAAAAGCTGGAGAATCACTATATTCATTGATCATTGGCATCGCCATTTTTTCAAAGAACAAATAACAATTGTTGCAGCTTTCAAGGAGATAGGAAATGAAGTTATATTTATAGAGAAAACCAGTTCAACAAAAACTTAAAGCATTTTATTTAATAGTACACCTAGATAGAGGAAATACCTAACAATAGGCAGACTAACCAACCACGCAAATCAAGTAGCTCAAGTAGCTTAAGAGTGTGTTTAGTATTGCGATAGTTTTTGTGGTTGTGGTTTGAAAAAAATTGTTTTATAAAAAGCACTTTTAATTGAGATTGGTTTGAAAAAATAGGTGTTTGGTTAAAACTGTGGTTGAAATTGAGATTGAAGAAAAAGTAGTTTAATGTGTTTGGTTAAAAAAATGCTTTTCAAATTGAGATTATAAAATAATTAATATATATATATATATATATATATATATATTAATACTAATGATTTTTAATGTAATAACATAATTGGAATTGCGATCAAATTTCACAAATGCTACGTCATTATGCGATATCCTTCTAATTTATGTAGTGTTATTAAATAATATTAAGTACTAGTTTTTTGAGTAAAACACAATTTTTTTAAAAAAAATCAACAATTTCATTATGTACAAAATTCATTCGACAATAACTACAGTTATCATGATTTATCCTGCGTGCAATAAAATTAAGTAAAATATTATCATGAATAAAATTGAGATTACAGTACGAATAAATTTAATTTACGTTAAACTAATTTTTTTAAAATATATATATATATATATATTCACGTGAACAATACAAATGCAATTAATTAACTGTACTAGTTTTTCAGGAAAAAAAAATTTGCACACTAGTTTTTCAAAAAAAAAAACTATATTTCACGTGAACAATACAAGTGCAATTAATTAACTGTACTAATTTTTCAGGAAAAAAAAAACTTTGCACACTAGTTTTTCAAAAAAAAAAACTAATTGTTCACGTGAACAGTGCGAGTGAATTAATTAACCCGCACTAATTTTTCAGAAAATTTGCACACTAGTTTTTCAAAAACTAATTGACGCGCACGAAGGCGCAAGTGGATTATGGCTCACTCTCCGTTCAATGAGTGAACAGCACTAGTGGAGCATGGCTCCGCTGTTCAATGAATAGTGGAGCCATGCCCACGATGAGAAGCGAAAGATTTTGAAGCAGCATTTTCAAAACCTGCGGTGCAGCCTCAAATATTAATGGGCCCTACCAGCAAAACACCCTGCTTTTTCTTTAACCAAACACTAGGTAGTGTGGCTGCGGGTGAACCTCACCCGCAACCACACTACCAAACAGCCACTAAATATGAATGGAAGGCACATCGCTGTTGATAAAAATCCAAACCATCACTCAAAAGAATTGGAATAACTGGTCAAGAGGCCTTCAATAGAATAAGCCAAAGCAAGATTGTCCCTGGACCTGAAACTAATTAGCAGGCCACCAAACTTCTGCCCAGCCCCATATCATTGCCTAAAGGAAATTATAGTATAGAAGTCCAGGATGGGGTTCTGTATCACTGTCTTCTCCCATATTAATATAGGGCATTTGAGGCTGGGAAGAAATTTGAATCCATAAATAAAGAGCAATTAATAAATGAAAATTGTGATTTAGGTATACAACATGTACATGGAGATTGCAACTACCATTGCATGTACCTGACGAACAACTTTCTGTTAATGGAAAAAGATAATCCCAAGTGGAATTCACAAAATGAGTGTTCGTGTGAGCTAACAATTCATAAAAAATTTAGGTGCATGTCAGCTCACAGATACATAGAGTAACAAAAATTAATCGTAAGGCAAAAACCAACTAAAACAACTATTACTCGATGTTGAGGTTGACATCAGGTCTTCCCCTCTCAAATTTGAATCCATAAATAAGGAGCAATTAATAAATGAAATTGTGATTTAGGTATACAACATGTACATAAAGATTGCAACTACCATTGCATATACCAAACGAACAGCTTTCTATTAATGGAAAAAGATAATCTCAAGAAGAATTCACAAAATGAGTGTTCGTGTGAGCTAACAATTCATAAAAATTTAGGTGCATGTGGGATCACAAATACATAGAGTAACAAAAAAATAATCATAAGGCAAAAACCAACTAAAATCGTTAGGTATTCCGGCTCCTCCATGCGCGGACCGGTGGTGTACTGATAGTTGTCCATTGAAGGCTAAGCACACTGAGACAATATTTAACGTAGTTCGGCAAATTGCCTACATCCACGGGAGAGGTTCATATTATTAGAGATAGAGAAATGATACAATACAAATACATGGAGGAGGAAGATCATTCACTCAAACTCAACTCCCAGCTCTCTTGCTGCTGTAATGGCAACATGGTTGCTGCCTTTGGCAGCCCCTCTCTCTTGTTCTCTTCACATTCTTTGCACTCTCTCTCTTCAACCCTCTCACAGTTCTACTCTCTTGGTGCCTATTTATAGGCAAGAATTGTGGTTGCATTAATGGGTTGCACCATTTTGTCAATGGTTGGTGCAACTATCATTGTAGCCTTTTGACAATGGTAACCCTACTTCTTAGGGTAGGCTGCACAAGTTATTGTCCATTAAATGACAATATCCTAACAATCACCCCCTTTGACATTTATATGGGCAATTGTCCTCTTGCTTCTTCAGCACAAGCTTGCATCTTGCAGCTCTTCCAAGCTTACCATTCTGAGAGCGTCTCCGACCAAGTTTACAGATACTTGCCACACCTTTCAATCACCAGTCACCAAAGCACACCTTTTCTCACATAAAAGGATCACTATAACCAGATGGTCTGTCACTTCACATCTGAAGTGTTGTCGCTTGTCTTTGGGAACATTCCCTTTCGAGCGTATCAACCATGCTCGGTTTGGAATATTAACCATGCTCGATTCGGAATGATTCATCAAGCCTCACATCAAGGCTTACAACACCCCCTCAAAAAGAAATTTTTATTCCCAAGTGCAACAGTCATTATTTGAGCATCTCAATATGATCACGAGCTCACCACTCTTCCAAGAGTCTACGCATCCAGGAGTTGCGTCTGCCCTCTATTCCACCCTAGAAACAACGCCTTACTTTTCCAAGAGTCTCTCGCTCTTAGTCTTAAGAGTCCAGGTAGCTCTTCACCTTTAACCTATGGGGGCAGCCCATTAAAGGTTGATCCATATGTCTTGATACTCTGAGCATTACAATACCTTCACCGAGCTCACCACCTTGACAAGAGTCAACTTGTTGCAGGAACCTGCGCATGCCCTCTACTCCTACATAGCAGTCGCGTCTTAATGCTCCATAAGTCACTCACTTATTGTCCAAGGCATTTGTCTTCTAGCTCTTTGATCTTTAACATGAGTATCCATGAAAGTCAATGTTGCATTTGTCTCCATGCTCGTCATAACCACTTCATTGGCTATACACCTGTCCACTCATATCTAGCCATCACATTGGTTTTGGGGTTGTTCTGAACTGGGCTCCTTTCATGGCCCTCACACCTTCTCTAAGGTGTCTTCACCTGTTGTCATAAGGCGGTCTGAACTGGGGCTCCTATCATGGTCCTTACACCTCTAAGGTGTCTTCGCCTTTCATAAGCGGTCGTATCCTCCTTTAGCTGAGATGCTTCCAAGTGGCTCTAAACAATTCTCTACCACCATCTGGACTATGAGAGATCACTGCCACTGATTACATAAAAAGAGAAAGTTGCGGTATACTCCTCGCAATCCTCCACCTCAATTTCTATGTTTGGAGCTTCTGCATCTTTCATCATCGCACTTGACAGCTCCACCTACACCAATTCTCTTTGGTGTCTTCGCTTTTCATCATAGGCAGTCGCTTTTCATCACACGCGTTTGCACCCCCTCAATTAAGTGCCTCTGCAAAAGCTCTCTTTCCATCTTTGCATGCATTGAAAAGGTCTTCGCTTGTTGTCTTCATCAAGAGCACAAGAGATTTGTTGTTGTACAACTTTTCTATATCTCTGCTCTGAGCTTCTTCTGGGAACACTTCTTGCACTTGTTGTCTCATTACAGTACCTCGTTGGATCCTACAGATACTCCTGCACAATCTTTGGGTGCCCTCGTGCAATTTCTATTCTCCAGATTTTTCCTATTCCTTGCTTATGTTTGATATCAGCTCATCCTCTCACAACATCTGTCCAAGTCAAAATAGGGTGTCAATCTTTATCCTCTGGCTGTATTTCTCTTCCATTATCAAGGTCTTCATCAATTCTACCCTCCAAGAAATTAGTCACTGAATCCAACCTTTTTGGAGAAATCACCACTCTATCAGATCCTTGAACAAACAGAACCCAATTGTTCCCTTATGTCGTCATCCTACTAATCTTCAACCGTTTCATTACAAACTGCTATATATACAAAAATAGTACCGTATGGATAATCCTTTCACTAAGCAAGTTCCCAGGTAAGATTGGAGGGGTCACAGTGGTCCCGCTTAAAACCCAACCTTCTAAACAGAACTTTTTAGGTCATATCTATCCATCGTACTGTCTTCCCGTATATACAACCATTTGCTAGGTTTGTTGTGGCTTTCCTTTACAAGTGATCTGGAATATACTGGTTTAATACATGATTTCTCAACATCTGGCTAGACTACCATTTCTTAAATTCGTCAAGATTGGTCTAAATCAATTTTCACTCTACACCTCAAATCCTCCACATGATCGGGTGTCCAGAGTGTCCTAATTTTTGCCTTCCCTCAAGGCATCTAAAAAATTCCCCACTAATCAATTCAGCACACATAATTGGGCAAATGTGTGCAACTTCTTCTTCATCTCCTTCGACCACCATGATGACCTTCAGATGCCTCCTGATCGGGCAATTCTTTTGTTACTTCACCACCACCACTTTCGGTCTTAAATCTCAACGATCGGACCGTATTATTGCATCCAGAACGATCAAATTAGCTGGAAACAAGTCTGAAATCGTCCAAATCGCATTTCAGACGGCTAAGATTTGATCAAAACAATTCTGGCCTAATAAACGACCCAGATTCAATATCAGATCCAGTTGCACGTAGAGTCCGCTACACTGGATCCTATCCCTCGGCTCACGGCTCGGCTACAACTCAGCTTAGCTCCACCAGGCTTGGCCAGGCTTAGCTCGGCTCGGTCTGATGATGTGGCAGGTCGGTCCCACTTTGCTGACGTGTCAGCTGACTGGTTGCTAACATGGCATGTCACTGTGCATGCTGACGTCATCCTTGGCATGTCTACTGTGCATGATGACGTCACAGTTACGTCATCCTTATCCAGGTCAGTCTAGTGGGTCAAGTCGTCTGGTATTCGGGTCGGGTCAGCTCATTCGGGCGAAGAAGACAGGCGACACGCGTGGCCAGCAACCTTACCGGCGCGTGACGGCGTTTCCAACGCGGTTTTCACCAGTGGCTTCGTCTCTTCCTCCTCTACATAGTGGTATGGTCAAAACACAATTTTGACAACTTTCATTTTTGAGCAAAAAATCAAACACCACTTTAAACCATGTGCTCTGATACCAATTGTTGAGGATTCCAGCTCCCCTATGCACGGACCAGTGGTGTTCTGATAGTTGCCCCTTGGAGGCTAAACACACTAACATAATATTTAACGTGGTTCGACAAATTGCCTACATCCACGAGAAAGGTCCATATTATTAGAGATAGAGAAATGATACAATACAAATACATGAAGGAGGAGAATCACTGCACTCACAAACTTTGCTGCTCTCTCTTGGTGCCTATTTATAGGCAAGAATGGTGCCACCAGCTCCAGCTCTTCTTTAACAATGGTGGCTGCATTAATGGTGTTACACCATTTTGTCAATGGTTGGTGCAACTACCATTGTAGCCTTTTGACAATGGTAACCCTCTTTACCTATGGGTAGGCTGCGCAAGTTGTTGCCTATTAATAGCAATATCCCAACAATCACCCCCTGACATTTATATGGGCAATTGTTGGGATATTGTCATTAATGGGCAACAACTTGCGCAGCCTACCCTAGGAAAAGAGGGTTACCATTGTCAAAAGCCTACAATGGTAGTTGCACCAACCATTGACAAAATGGTGTAACATCATTAATGCAGTCACCATTATTGAAGAAAAGCTGGAGCTGGTGGCACCATTCTTGCCTATCAATAGGCACCAAGAGAGAGCAACAAAGTTTGTGAGAGAGATTGTGAGTGCAGTAGATAAAACAAAAGAGAAAGAGGGGTTGCCGAGGGCAGCAACCCTACTGCCATTGCAGCAGCTGAAAGTTGGAAGTAGAGTTTGAGTGAAGTGATCCTCCTTCTCCATGTATTTGTATTGTATCATTTCTCTATCTCTAATAATATGGACATCTCCCGTGGATGTAGGCGATCTGCCGAACCACGTTAAATATTGTGTCAGCGTGCTTAGCCTCTAATGGGCAACTATCAGAACATCACCGGTCCGCGCATAGAGGAGCCGGAATCCCCAACAAAAACAACTACTACTCAGTGTTGAGGTTGACATCAGGTCTTCCCCTCTCAAATTTGACCCTCACAAATCTAGAGAATTGCAACATGAAAAGATATTATTCACTTTACATTTTTGTCAACATTTAATATTCAATCTTTTTTTCCTATGCAATACAATCAACCAAACCACCCAGCAATATCTACTATCCTGAGGAGGGATATGAGAGAATTATTCTTGTATGGTCATCATGGAGGATCAAACTTGAATGTCATCAATTCCGGAGTGCATATTGAATTAGAATTCCAATTAACAACAACCATAGCAACAAGTTTTAACACACTGAACTATCTTCACTCAGACTATGTGAAGCATAAGAGTATAAGGTGAAAGCCATTATAGCATTGCAAAAACAACGACGAAGCTATCATACATGGAAAATGTAAATAGCAATTCAAGTCACAAAATATGTTGAAAGTCAAAGGGGCACTCACTGGAATACATGTTGAGAACAACTACCACCATCTCTGGTTAAAATCAATTGCTTAATATCATATACATGTTTCCTTTGTACCTGATAAAAATAAAAATAAAAATAAAACAATTCAATAAATTAACAGTAGAGACCCATGCTGTGACTCAAATGAATGTTTGACTTGATTGATCATCAAGATGTTTCCTTTTACACTTGATGGAAAGCAATTAAAATTATATTAAAACCAGAATTAAAACCTAGACACTAAGAGAGGGCCAAACAAACTGTTTCCTCCAATCATATCCCAAAACAACAGGGATCAACATGGACTCTTCTATCAGCACAATAAATCTCTATGCGAATTCGAACACCCAACATGTAGAAAACATTATATTCCATTAAACATTTAAAAACTAAAAATAAAAATGAAAAAGAAAGGTCAACTTTCTCAGAATCCTTGTCAAACACATTACAGGCAAGATACAAAGAAACCAATTCAGAGCATCCACAATTCCATTCTAACAGGAAACCAAAATTTCCATTCAATATTTAGGAATAAAGCAATTCAACACCTTATCAACCCACCATATCAATTACCCGCGAAGAGCAACATCATCCATGTATAAATTCGAACCTCATCTTTCAGTTCTTATCTCCCACAACAAAATCCTCCTGATGTTCCCCAACCTGCCAGGAAATTCATAATTCATAAATTATATTTCAATTTCTGTATAGCATATTACAATTTGCACCACAACTTAAGCAGACCTTGGTAAAAACCCAAAGCAGTAAAGTACATGTCTGAATATTTAAAAAAAAAAAACATATTAATGAGTCAAATACCAAAACAAAACACAACTCGATAAAATAAAACTTAGAAAGGTGTACTATGCCTAAAACCTTAAAAACCATCCTCATCATCAGTGACGCGAGAGCAAGGCCATCGCTCTGTAGATTTCTCTTTATCATCATGGCTTCCTTGACCCCCCCCCCCTTTTTCTTCTTGTGTGGTGCCTCCTCTTTCGGCTTTCGTCTATCAGTTTGTGTTAGAAAAAGGAGAAGAACCACTACTGCCAACAGCACCACCTTCACCCTCTCTCGGCAGTATTCTCTTATCTACGATGCGGCATCCTTCTCCATTTTTCTCCAACCTGTGTTTCATCCCTGCTCTTCTTCAGAGGAAATGAAAACGAAAACGAAACAGAAACGATAAGCTCAAGACCAGAACAAAAGGGAAAAAAAAACATGGATAAAAGCTTGCCACGTCTCAAAAGATCAGAAGGAAAAGGCAAAAAGGCAATGCGAAAACCCCACACTACGCTATCAACACAATTAAACCTTCAATCAGAATGAAGGGTATAATCGTTACTGAACTATTAAAATCCACATTTAAAGCACTCTAGGCATAGTTATAAAAACTGAGCCGGAGGTTGACTCTAATAAAAAGGTGGGTCCAGATTTCTTGGTAATTAAAAAATAATTAACATAAATATAAATTATATATATTATAAAGCCTCAAAAAATATTTTAAAAAATTTTGTATTGTTTATCTTTCTAAATTAAAGTATTTAAACTAAATTTTTTTTATTCCACATTAAAAAAATATTCTTATAAACATAAAATATATATATTAAAGGACTTTAAATTTTATATTAAAAATATATTATGTTATCCTTTTAAATTAAAGTATATAAACAAAAAAAATTATCTCACATTAAAAAAACTTAATTTTTTTCTTGTCAACTTAGATTATATATACGAAAAAATTTCAAATTCTATATTATAAAAATAATTTTTTTCTTGGAAATATAAAGTGTATATATATTATTAAAGGGTTGCAAATCCTATATTTAAAAAATAAAATATTTTTCTAATATTTATATAGTGAATTTTAAAAAGTGTTAATAACTAACTAAAAAATATAAAAAGAGAGAGGTATAGAAGAAAAACCATATTTGAAAAAAAATATTAGGTCTCATCCGAGTTTGATCAGGTTCTGAATCAATCGTGTTTGTCAAATTTTTATTCTAGATAGTTTTTTATTTTACCTAACTGATTCAACCATTAGATTCTAGGTCAATTTACTGATCCATTCAAGTTTAATAAGTATGATTTTAGGTTTAAAGTGCTTAGTTATTTTAGATTTTTTAAAAAGAAAATAATTCATAAGAATATTGTATTTGTACGGAGATAAAATCTAAAAAATAAAAAATTACAATGGCAAAATTTGACGTCAGATGGAGAGTCTCACACACAACAAGCACAGTGAGAAATAATAATCTGTGCATCTCACCCACACAATAGTGACAATACGGGGTGCTTTCAAAAGAAGAAAAGGACATAACGTACCCTCATCGCAGAAGGGCACAAACAATTGGCGTCCCTGATGTTGTCACAGGCATACAGACTGAACACAAAAGTGTTTTAAGTTTCAACTACCTTTCTTTTCTCGCTGAACTGAAGACTAAAAAGTCATACAAAATACCAAAAAAGAAAAAGAAAAAAGGAAGAGAATCTGTTAATATCTTAAGAGGGAAATGAGAATTAAATACAGTGTTTGATTCTCCTCGAAGAAAAGAAGAAAAGAAAGTGTTTTATCGTGTAGTTTTAATCAATAATATAGAAAAAGAAGTGAAAAAATGGCGATGCCGGCATGGGATTGCTGGCCTGGCTTGACAAGAAGATCGTGGATCCCCTCTATCAAATCCTTCGCAGGTAGCTTCTCTTGAATCTAATTTTTTATAGATGAGGTTCTGTGGTGGTGTTATTTTATTTATTTATTGGCAGGGGTTTAGAGCCGAAGCAATTGGCTTTCTCAACGGCACTTGGTATTGCTCTCGGAATATTTCCTATATGCGGTATGTATGTATTTTGTTCTGTGGATAAACTTGATGAGATTCTTGAAGCTATTTAATGAAATTTCTTGGAAATGATTGGCAGGTGTTACCGTTCTGCTTTGTGGACTGGCTATTGCGTTGCTTGGATCTCTTTGCCATGCTCCCACCGTGCTGTTAGCTAACTTCATCGCTACTCCCATAGAGCTAAGGTATTTCTGCTTTCTTCCTGGAATGGATCATGGTATCGTATCCATCTTCATCGTTGACATTGCGTGATTTTTTTTTAAAGAAAAAAATTATACCTGGCATTGATCCATTTTCTACCACATTTTCTGATTAATTATCTATTTATACTGCGGCAGTCAGTCAAAGATTTAAGGAAATATTTGGTGATTTGGTCTCTGAATGCTCAAAGGAGCTTTGATGTGCATTTGGACTTGATAATTAACATTTTCAATTTCTTGTTCTTTTGTACTTGCATGCATTGCAGCGCCTTAAGTATGTACTAGATTTGTTTTTCTTTTCTGAATTCTGATTTTATGTTTTTCCTTTTCAAGTTTGGTGGTGCCCTTCTTGCGCTTTGGCGAAGTTATTTCTGGTGGACCTCCTTTTCCTTTGACGTCCGATGTATTGAAAAAGGTTTTGACAGGACAAGCTTCGCGTGAAGTTATATTAAGTATGTCCCATGCTGTAAGTAGCCATATTGGTTCTAACCAACACTCTTACTCTCTATCTCACATGAATGAACGCAATTGTACTCCAGTGTTTACCTTCACTGGACATTAAACTCTTTAAGTATTTAGGGTAAACATCTTGGGATGAAGAAAGGAGTCAGCATACTAAAGCAGAGCATTGAATTTAGAAGTCAGGAGATATGGTGTTCCAAGGGATCATTTAGATATGAGAAGGTTATTGTTATTCTCATTGAAACTCTTATATAAATAATAGAAGCACCAAAACATCTCTTGGTTCAAATAGTTCAAACCCTTCAAAACATAGTAATCCTGGAAAGGAATAATTTCTAGATGACAGCCTCTAGATAATCAGTTGGGTAATATGACAATCAAATATCCACATGGAGTAAAATACTCAACATCGGTAGCTGTGTGCTCAATCTCTGAGAGGATTGAGGGGATCATAGTTTATCTTCCTCAGCTTAAGCTAGAGTTTGTTTTCAAATATGATCCCATTTTGACAAACTTGAGCTTGAACAACTTTAAATGTTTATTTTGTACTCCACTTGGCTTGTGGTCCCAGATTGCTGTACCCTTTCTCCCTAATGCCTTATCTGCAAACTGGCATTATTAATAAAAGAGGCTCGGTTGATAAGAAGTGTAAACAATTCTGGGAAATGTATTTTTAAACCAAGATCCAAGACCACACCAAATTGGTACAAGTGATAGCAGCATTTTCTAATAATGCTAATCCAACGTGCTGGATGAATGTTGAGGATGCCTCCATAGAACCATCTAATTAGCGACTTCAATGTTTTGTTCATAGTGTAAGGTTTTAATAGAGTGGGTCTGTATTTGTGAATGAATTTCTCGAGTGCTACAATGTGATGGTTGGAGGATTTTGGTTTCTTTAGGTTAGTAATCTAGCACAGGTTTTAGTGTCTGAGGTGGGATACAGAGCTAGTGTTCTCGATGTACATAACTAAATTTTTGTTAAGATGATTAAAGAATTCGAGCCACATACAAGATGATGGATCTTATTTGAATTATGTGCATGCAACCAGCACCCAGAAGTACAAAATCCATTCAGTTTATGAAGATGCTGTCACATTAATTATTCACTGTCTAGAGAATGTGAATGGTAATTTTTTTTTTTAATTAGGGCATGTGCATTAACAAATAATGAAGAAGTAGAAACCCCTGTTCCCTCAAAATGTGCAGACAAAGTCCAACGTACCATTAGTTCAAATTAGAACAAGGAGGATTAGATGTGTTACAAATTAAGCAGGAAATCACTTTTAAAAGGCGACCATCTTTTGCAGCTAATCAGCTTCTGACAAAACAGGAAATAAAGTTCTTCCTTGTCTTCTTCATGTTTCTGGTCATAACTACTCTAAATGTGGACAACAAATAAAAGATACCTTGGCACTTACTTTGGCATGTCCAACATTCTTTCAACAACAAAGTTTCTTATCTTTCATTCCACATCACAAGATGTAGTAAGCTGAACTGTTGCAAACAACAACCTTGAACTTCTAATCACTATATAGTTTGCAGCTTATACTGTCAATTTATACTGCACTAACTCCGGCGATCAGTTGATATGCCCGCTCACCTAATTTGACTCCGGTCTTTGATTGTTGTAAAATTTTAGATTAGATAGAATGTCCAGTAACTGTAGTGGATCTGCAATGCTTTGACTTGTTCTTTTCAGTTTCCTCCTTGAACCACTGGGATGATTCTGCACTTCTATACGGGTTGAGATTTGGAGCTCACGAGAAATCCATGTGGCTATAGACATTTTTTAATATTTATTTTATTCCCTTTCAGAGGCATTTTATTTTATGTGATAATTAATGTCATCACAATGATTTTGCAGCTGTTGGGATGGCTAGTAGCAGCACCCTTTATTTTGGCTGCACTCTACATAATATTTTTGCCATGTTTCAAGATCTTGGTTCACAAGTTCAGCACTGTTCCATCGAGCCCAAACAAACCATCAAATTCACTCACAGAAATCAAGCTTAAGGTAAGGGATGTTTGATGAATGTTTTATAACCCACCTATTTACTGTTCATTGCACTGACAACAAGAAATGCTGATTAACATAATAATACTGTATGTACTTAAAATTACAGAAACCTAGTGTGTACATAATGTCATGCTTTATGAGCTTGTCATGGTCAATTTGCTTCCAAAATGTGTACCTCCCTTTGCATCTATGAAAGTGGAAACGTTCTTGGTTTAATTTTGCCAGAGGATGTTTCTGTTTCTCTTCATCTCTTTGGGTGCACTCTTTGATTGCATTCATCAAAATGTCAATTTAATCTTGGTTTTGGGTTGGCCAGAATCTGACCTTGCACCTTTCTCTAGTGTTGTGAAGAATGGAGTAGTGCGAGTGGTAGAACCATATAAAGGGAGCCCGTCGCCTTTTGTTGGCTTGGTTGCATTTCTACCTTTGTATTCACTAGGAATTTTAATGACATGCTTAGTTATTGCTTTCAGTTTTGCTTCTGGTAATAAATGCTTCGTTTACCCCATTACCAATAGTCTTGATCGAGTTCCCATTTGTTTATTTATTGTTCTGTCATCTCTTTGGTTCCGCTTCTAAGTACCTAGTGAACATGGAAAGTTCCTGTCGCATTTTGAACTCTAGGTCAGGGGATAGCAATACTACATTGAGTCCCGGGATACAGCTTTATGCTTGCTTTTGGTATGTACCTTGCTCTTGGAAAATTGTGTCACATTTGCTTTCTGGGAAAGTGCTGGTGAGGAGCCAATACCAGTTCACTTGGATTTTTTTTGGCAGCTTCAATTTAATGAGCACATTAATATAGGCCATTGCAGTAATGTATCTGACTAAAGGAAGGCTTTAGAGAGCATCAATGGGTTTTATAGTTTTTACTCTCGGAACCTGACCCAAGTCACCCCTTGATTTTTGTTTTCTGTTTTTGTTTTCAAAAAATTGAAAACAAGATATGAAAATGTGTTTTTTTATTTATTTTTGTTTTGATGAATAAAAATTGACAATAAGTTTCAAAACTTTTAAAAACAAAAATTTTCTTAAATGTTTTCAGAACTTGTTTTTACACTATTAATCTAATGTAGAAATTAGGTCATGATTAGGATGAAACTAAGTTGGGGAGAGTCTGAGACTAGATCAAAGGTGCCTAGAGATTTGAAGAGACTGGCCCAAAAGTTGGGGCGAGGGGTTGGGTTGATATCAGGTCCTAATGTTAGGGGCTAGGCTTGGATTGGGATCGGATTTGAGAATTGGGCCTCAAGTTCTAAGGGGTTAGGCCAAGACTAGTCTAAGATGGCAGGGGTTGGGCTAGGATTAGGTCCCAAACATCAAGGGTTAGGCTCAGGACAGGGTTAGGCTCGGGACAAGTTTGGGATTGAATCTTGGGCTATCAAGAATCAAAATGATCTTGGATCTAAAGAGCCTAAGATTAAGACCAAGACACTTAGAGTTAACTAATACTAGTCCAAGACATTTTGAATCAAGATCGGTGTGATCGAGGATTGAGTTAGGACTAAGTGAAATCAGATTGTACCCTACCATAATTATCAAACTTGATTCGGTGGGTTGACCTATGAACTTGGTGACCTAAGGCCAAACCCGAACTAGGCTTGAAATTAAATCAGCCCACCCGGTCAAACCTGATTAACCTGATCAAATCTTGGTTGACTTGATTGATCTAACCAATATAACTTAACCTAATTCAAATATGATCGAGTTAACCATGAGATATAAAAAAGGAAAAGAAAAATCAAAATCACGTCATGGTGATCCTTCATTAAAAAAATTAATGTCAATTGATTTGATTTGATGATCTAGCGATTCAGATCTTTTATTGGGTTAGATCTTTTATTGGGTTAGATCTTAAGTTGGTTGGACAATTATGTACCCTATAATTTTGAATAACATGAGTAAACGTTCCATTAATTTGAGTTTATGATTGACACTAGTGAAGTCGTGAAAAACTTTAGACTGGTGCTTTCCACGATTGTATCTTTTGGTTAGTGAAGTGAATGAGCTTGACCACTTATCTATAAGCTTTCCTATCAAATAAATTTCTTGCGGGAATATAACACACTCCAGGGTTTAAGTTAGGGTTTAAGTTAGAAAACATATGAGGAATAAATAATGTACGATAAAGAAAAATAAGGAGTGTGTATATATATGTTACGTTTTTGTCTATTAAATTGTATGACTTGTTGAGTGGTTGTTTATGGTTCTGAAATTGTTGAATGGTTATCGGTGGTTTTTGGAATTGCTAGATGATTGATATGGTTCTTGGAATTGTTGAGTGGTTGATGCTAATGTATGAATTGCATGGCTTGGCTTGGCTTATCTTACTTTGTGGCATCGAACTTAGTTACATCATCTATTTGTAGTGTGTGGAGTACTTCAGTCTATGAAGAGTGATGTGTTATTGGTGGGCTAATCTTGGCTTAATATTGGTGTAGAAGTTGGTGATTGAGTAGGTAGAAAATAAATAATGACTAGAAAAGTGGTGCCTAATTGACATACAAAATTTTGTATTGGTGTTCGAGGTAGTGTTTGTTGTGCCTGTATAAAGAATTTGTTTGTGGGATTTTTTAAAACTTAAAAAAATGTATAGAGGTGTGTGTTTCAGCAGGTATTAGACAGTCTGAGGCGAGTTTAGGTTCAGATTAGGATGCCCAAACAATCAGTAGGCTTTCTACCAGCGCTTGCAATGCACGCGCTAGATGAGTAGGTCAACGCCTATTTGGGCGATGCATGTGGCTCCTTCCAACTCCTCAAATGGCCTTCTTTGGTGTCTATAAATTTGTCTTTTCAAGATCTTTATGATGGTTAGAGGGGTGTACTCATCAGAGTTTTAGTGTGCTTTCGAGATCTTTTTTTTTCTCTCATGTTTTGTTTTTTGTGCCAACCCATTTCTTTTCTTCTTTCATTTGTCGTTAAATCTTGCTTGTTTTCTTATGGTTGTTAGATTTACATACAAAATCTTGTTAACTAATGTAAAATATATATATTTTAGTAGAGGTGCATATTTTAAAGAAGAAATGCATAGGACATGCATTTCGTTGGGAATGATTTTTCTTTTTAGTTTCCAAGAATGGCACATACTTTTTCCATATAGAGTAGACACCATTTTTTTAGCTAATATTTATTTTCTACCTAATCAATCACCAACTTCTCCACCAATATTAAGCTAGGATCAATCACCAATGGCACAACACTCTCCACTCACCAAGATACTTCACACACTATGAGGCACTTCAACTTTATTGCAACATTATTTTCCACTCTTTAGATGTAAGATGATGTGATCAAGGTCTATAAATAGCTTGGTCACCATGTAAAATAAGTCAAGCTATGCAATTTCATATACAAGTATCAACCATACAACAATTCCAAGAACCATAAACAACCATCCAACAATTTTAAAAACCATAAACAACCATTCGACAACTCATATAAATTCATAGACAAAAACACATAACATGCAAATAAACACTCCTTATAATTTCATTAAATTGTTGTATCTTGGTGTTGTAAACGATTTAATCAAATAATTATATTATTAAACTATCATTAAACTTTGATATTTAGTCATAGTTTTGATATGAAGGATCTCGTTTTATATAAAACACAATAATTTATCCCTAATGATCCTTTTGAAATTTCTGTCTCATTATCCTTATTTTTGACACAAAAGAAATATACTAATGCTACTATGGATACACAAGTTGTTTTTACCGAGATGATGAACTTCAGCAAATTCTAGTATATGAGTTAGATAACTAGATTTAGACTATACTTAGATTATTAGAAAGATATCACAATAGCTTAATCATGATCTCTGAGAGTATTATTAGAACCGCCTCAAACTACACTCAAGGGGGAGTTTATCTAGTCCCGAGAGAGTTACCAAACCTGAGACATTGTTTACGCACTTGTGTGGTCATAGACGATGGAGGGTAGCCCAAACCGTTGAGATATTGAGCTTTAACTTATGTTTTGGTTTAATTTTTTTGAACTTTTAGTTGAGATTTATTAATTAGGATTTATTTGTTAAGTTTGATTTAATTATTGTTAGATATTTTATTTAATAGGCAATAAGCTCAATTGCTTGTTCTAGTTAGAATTTTAGTCTTTATATCATATTTTTTAAAATATTAGACATTTGTTAATGAATTGAATAAAAATTGCAAACTGCCAGACTTTTTGAACCCTATTCTTCTTTTCTTATGTTTTTTTTTCTTCTCTTTTTTTTACCTTCTTCTCTTTTATCTTTAGCTTTTTCTTTGTAACTTATTACTTCATCTTCAAATCTCTTTTTATCACACATCAATTATCTAATAATTAAAACGAGATGCATGTCTGCGCGCTGCTGCGAGCTTATAAAACAAATATATTTAATAGTGTTATAATTATGAATCAGCGCTAGATAAATAATAGAAACTAAAGGTATGATGGAGCCAATATTTCATGACGGAAAAAAAAAAGTTGTATTGGTGATCAAAACTTAGAGATTAAACAAAATGATTTGTAGCAATCCATGGTGTTTTGGGAGAAAAGATACAGTGTTTTGGACACATGATTTAGCTTTTCTATTAATAAAAAGCAAAAAAAAATTACAAAACTAAATTCTCTACTAACTTAATATTAAAAAAAACCAACAAAGATAATTTTGGAAGGAAAAAAACCCATGAGGAAAAACGTTGTAGCAATTGACAATGTTTTGTGAGGAAAATTATAGTGTTTTCCCCAATAAAATAAAATAAAAAACCATTTAGAGAAATATTATAGTAATTCATAGTGTTTTATGAGAAAAACTACAATGCTTTTCCCATATGATTTAGCTTTATTATAATTATAATTCTTAATCAACTTAATATATATAAAAAATGGACAGATAATTTTGGAAAAAAATCATATCGGAAAACACTGCAATAATTCACAGTGTTTTAAAGAAAAAAAAACTTATAAAGCTAAATTCTTAATCAGCTTAATATTAAAAAAAATTAAATCGACAGAGATAATTTTAGGAATATTACAAAAAAACATTAAAAAAAAAATCATGTTGGAAACACTGTAACAATTCATAGTGTTTTGTGATGAAAGTTACAGTGCTTCCCCACATGATTTAATCTTATTTATAATGACTTGTAATTGTAGTTTCAATAATGTTTTGTGAGGGAAAGCTACAGTGTTTCCCCCACATGATTAAGTTTTATTACAAAGTTAAATTCTAACCAACTCAATATTAAAAAAAATAAAATCGACGAAGATAATTTTGGAAAAAAATATTATAAAAAAAAAAGAAAACACAAAAGAAACTGGAAAAAACCATGTGAGGAAAAATTGTATCAATTCATAGTGTCTTGTGAGGAAAAACTTGTATTTACTTGTAATTGCAATTCTTAACCAAATTTAATATTTAAAAAATAAAATTGACAAAGACAATTTTAGGGAAAAACATAACAAAACAGAAAAAAACCATATGAGAAAAAACACTGTAGCAATCCATAGTAATTTACGAGGAAAGTTATAGTGCTTTCCTCACATATTGTAACTTTAATTTTTAACCAAATTTAATATTAAAAATAAAATAAAAAAAAGATAATTTCGGAGAAAATCATTAAAAAAAAAAAACCATGCGGAGAAACACTACAACAATCAACAATGTTTTAAAGAAAAAAATTACAAAACTAAATTCTCAATCAGCTCAATATAAAAAAAAGTCGACAAATATCATTTTGAAAAATAAAAAAATAAAATAAAAAAACTATGTGGAAAACACCGTAGCAATCCAAAATATTTTAAAGAGAAAAATTACAAAGCAGAATTTTTAACTAGCTCAATATTTATTTAAAAAGTAAAATCAACAAAGATAATTTTTTTAAAAAAATTAAATGAAAAGAAAACAAAGTTAGAAAAAAAAAGGAAAAATGAAAAGATGCAAAAAAAAAAAAGAAAAACATTATGGATTACTATTGTAATCCACGGTGATTTAGGTGTTGGGGAACCACTATTCCCCCACACCATTTAGATATTGTTAATATTAAAGTCTAAATATCAACTATAAACTTTTGAAACAACTATTTGACATTCTAAATCTCCTCTAAACCATCTCAAGAAAAAAATATATGGGTAAAGTGAGTGTTACACACTTGGTGAATAATAGTTCATCTCTCTAATTGACCAGGCATGCTAAAATTCATTAACATATATAGCTTAAAATTAATTCATTAATTATACCAAAATATTAGTTCATTCAAAGATTTAAAAGTTCAAAAACATACTTATAAATCATATACAAACTTGAGTAATTCAAACCAATTATTTTGAATATAAACGTGGATTGTACACACATATTCAAAATCAAAGTACTACAGTTGCTCTAACCATAGTAACAATGAATTGTATTTTTCCTTATGAATAGGCATTAAGTTCTAAATAAACATGTTTATAAGTGTCAGTGTTTAGCTTTCAAAAGCCACGTTCAAAGCATTGTCAATCAAATTTATATTCATATTTATTTTATTAATTAATAAAAAAAAGCACAATAAAAAACCTAATTAATCATATTAATTTATTTATTATTACTGTTTTTCCATATATATATATATATATATATATCAAATTGTGTGAAACGTTCTAACTGTCCCTCAACCATAGTTAATTATAATTATTTATCAAAGGTTAATGTTGCCTTTCCTATTCAATTTTCCAGGATATTAAAGGGAGCTCTTAAAAATAATCACTTAATTATACAACAATAAAATTATTTATTGTAAGAAAAGTAATTATTTCAACTATTAATAAAAAAAATCTATATAATTCCTTCTTTTACTATTAACTTTATTACAATAAATTTATTTTCATGGGTTTCTAATCTAATAAAAGTTGTAAGCAAGAATCAACAAAAAACCAATCTAGGTAATTTGAAAGAAGGATAAGAAAAAAAGTTTCATTTAATTAAAACCTTGTGATCTTTTTCATTTGCTTTTTCTTTATTTTTTCTTTTACATTTGACTTCACCATAATAATAATTTATCTAACAACAACTTATTAAAATCATATATACAAGTTTCAATAAAAATAGAAAAAAAATATTTTGATATTTTTTATGTGAGTGTATTGTTAAAGAAAATAAAGATATTAAACTTGTACATTGTAATGAGAAACTTTTTGGAATCTATTTTAGCTAATTATATGATCATAACAAAAACTCACAATAAAGATAACGAATAAAATCATGGAGAAAAAAATGTATTTTTCTTTTTAAAATTTCCTTTTATGATTCATTTAATATTTCCTCTTTTATTTTTTATTTTTTATAAGAAGCATAGTTCATTGACCAAAAAATAAAAGATACATAGTAGGTTCACATATAATAATTAACGAGATGTTGCTAACATCGTAAAAAAGAAAAAATCTCATTAAAAATAAATATCAAATTGATTGATATATAATGAATAGTATCTCAAATATAATAATATTGATATATTTATAATTAATTTTGATTAAGCTTTAAAGAAAAAAATTCATTAAGGCATTACAAAAAGAGTGCCTAATAATATCATAATAACAATCATAATTTCACTAGAAAAAAATTCAAACTTAATTTTACCTATTTTATTTTAAATAAATTGAAGCAAAATTTAAAAAAAAAAATAAAGGCTTTGAAAAAGCCCAAATGCCTAGGTATAATGGGCCTGTTTTTGGTTCAAAAAAATATAGGTAGATGAGTGAGCCTACTAAAATATTAGCTGATTAATTGTCTACTCTAGCTTTAACACCAACCACCTTAGATGGCTAGAAAGTTGGATCTCAAATTTCTTGAAAACTCATTTCAACTATTTTTTACTATAAAACACCTAAAAAATACCCTAAAGATCTCAATAAATCTATTTTTAGGCTAAAGTTAGCCAAAAATTGGTCAATGGATAAAAATTCAACCTAAATTCAAAAGACTTAAGCATAGTCTATTTTTTTTAGAAAAGATGAAGGCCAAAAAATTCTTAATGAAACTCATCTCATTGAAAGGAACTCGTTAACACCAAGATCATTTTTTTTATCAATAAAATCTAGCTAACCAGTAATTTTTTCTCTCTTATCCTATTATTCAGTGACTTTCTCTCTTCTCTTAAATTTGGGGACTGAAATGTAATAAAAATAGAGTTTGGAACCAAAATATTAACTTGTCAAGCTAAAAGGACTAAAGATAATTTGGCATAATTATCTAGGTAGAAAGGCATGTTTTAAGTGAGTGGAAAAAACTAATTTTGCAAACATTACAACTATTTTTTTTTTTTTGTAAAATCAAGCATCAACTCAATATCAAAATGTTTTTTTTTGACATCATAATAGTCCCATAAAAAGCAAATTGAAATAAACTATTCATCTCAATCTCAATTGAACGTAATGTTAAAAGATGAATTGAGAAAAAAAGGTTGATTGACTTAATATAAAAATTCAAAGGACTAAAAAAAGTCATCAATATCCTTCAATCAAGTGATTAGACCGAAACAATAAGTATAAGAAGTCAACAACTAGTTGTAAGTAAGGGTGTTCATTTTCGGTTCGGTTGGGTTTTTATAAAAAAAAGTAACCAAACTGAATTTTAAAAAAAAAAACCGAAACCGGTTCAAACCAATCGGTTTCGATTCGGTTCGGTTTTTTAGAGCAAAAACCGGTTCAAACCGGTTTGGCTCGGATTTTCCAGTTTGGCTTGGTTTTGTCTCGGTTTTTTTCCGGTTTGGCTCGGTTTTTCGGTTTGACTCGGTTTTTTTTTTCCGGTTTTTCGGTTTGGTTCAGTTTTTCCGGTTCCAGGCTTAAAAAACAAAACCGAACCGGTCGGTTTTTTTCAAAATTTTAATCGGTTTAATTGGTTTTTTTTCACGGTTCGGTTTTTTTGATTATTTTTTTTCCGGTTTTCTCGGTTTAATCGGTTTTTTGATTTTTTTGAACACCCTTAGTTGTAAGAAATTTCTCAAATCCAAACAAAATGGTTTTAAATTTTTTTATAGGAATTGTTTTTCTTTTAAAAAATATAAAACAAGGAAGTTTGTTTTATGTTTTTAAGAAATTTAAAACAAAAATAGAAATGGAAAATGATAGCAAACCAATCTAAGATTTTGTAGGATAAGATCACAATAATTATGAGACATTACTTAGTGCGTCAATTTAATAACCTGTTAATTTAGAGTCTGATCTAAGTTGAGCAGTGAAAAACACAAACTTTTTATTGATCAAATTGAATTCGTTTGAGCTTTTTTTTTACAAAAAAAGGGGTCAAAAGTTGAATTGATCTAGGTTAACAACTTGACCTACAACCTGAGTTTATGGTCGGGTCAACCCCAAGTCGAGTGTAATTGTTGTGGATAAGATTATATTGATAAAAAAGGGTAAATTATAATTTGATCTATTTATAAATTGATCCCTTTTCACCCTCTAGTTTTTAAAATAATTAATTAGTCCCTATATTTTTTAATCTATTTATAAATTGATCTCTTTTCACCCATTTAATGTTATTTTTCAATTTATTTTATTTTTTAAGAAATAGAAAAAAAAAAGACTATATGAAAAGATTAACTAAAAAAATATTAAATTAAACATTGATAACACCAATCAAGTTATTGATTATTATTATTATTTAAATTAAAAGGACTATTTAATTTATTTTGAGAAATTAGAGGGACTGATTTACAAATTTATTGTAGTACTAATAGGGATGACAATTCCACTTGAACTTGATGGATACCGGCCAGAATTTACCTGAATGGATATGAGTTTTTTTTTTCCCATTCATGTTTGGGTAATACCCGAAGTTGAAAAGTCAGGTTTGAGTAGGGTATGAATATTGCACTGCCCAACCCGAAACCCTGCTCAAACCAGACCCCAACTATAAACATAACCTTAAAGTTTTAAAAAATTATATTTGTACCCACTTATATATTTAAAGAGAAACTAGGGTTTCTCAATCCCATTTACCTCTCCAATCAAGTTAAGAGCAGAGGGTCTCCCTCATCACACAAATCACACTTCCCTTTTTTTACACTCTCCCTCTTGCTCTCTTCTCTAATATCTAACTAAGAGTAGACTCATTGATGATAAGTAAGCAATATTAATAACTCCAACCACCTCTTTCATCTTTCAATCTAGATTTACATTGCAGTACCGTACTTATTTATTTTGTGTTTTTTTACACAATTTTTTTTATGCTAATATAATTTATATTTTATCTTTTGTATGTTTGTTGCCACTTTTTCCAAATTGATTAGTGGAAAATTGTTTCAGCAATCAAATTCTTTTGAAAAAGGAATCAATTTAGGACAATATCAAATCATTAAATGAAAGACTTGCGGGAATAAAAGAATAGAAAAGGTGGGTCTTTTGTATATGTTAGTAGCACTTTATCAAAAAGAAGAGGAATTGATTGATCATGCTTCTGACATAACAAACCATAAAACTAGCTTATTTTGTTTTTATTTATTGATGGATCTTTTGTGTACGTTAGTAGCACTTTATCAAAAAATAATAATAAGAATGGACTGATGATGCTTATGACATAGCAAACCACAAAACTAGCTTGTTTTGTTTTTATTTGTTGGTTTATCAACTAGTTGAATTGGTAAATGGTAATGGTAAATTAATATTTTAAAGTCATTCAAAGCTATTGAATCATATTCCTAACTTTTGTTTATGTTTTATTATGGTAATATGCATTTTAATAATTTATTAAAGTGCATTTCTAACTTTTTTTATGGATTGATTTTAAATGAAGCGACACTAGATTGAGATAATTATGCCACCATATTTAATGATATTGATTGTAAAGAAGGAGATATGTTTTTATTATTAGAATAATTCTTGCCATAAAGAAAATGAAATCTCAATTTTTAATGTTCAATATAATATTTTACTACTCATATGTATTTTTTCTCATGGAGGCCGTGTCAGTAGTAGATCAAGTGGACGAGTGCACTGTGGACTCTTTATTTAATGTTCAATTTTCTAGTATAAGAAAATAGATATAATGCATGATATTATGAAAAAATCTCAAAATATTTAAGGTTATTAGTGTATATTGGCTATTAGTGTATTTGAAAATAGATATAATGCTTCTCTTATCTTGTATTTGGAATGCATCTTGTCCTAATGTATATTGGCTATTAGTGTTAATCTATATGTTGTATACATTTGATGAGTGCAAATGCCAATGATTCTCGAATTGCTATGTTTGGATAATTTGAGGAAAAGATGAATCCAACTACTTTTATGTAAGATTTATCAAGTGCACAAAACATTATAGTTTTGGTTTTGGATTTAGATTTAGGTACGGATATCCATTGGAAACTCAATGAATACCAAATGGATACCTAAAACTTGATGGGGTCGAGTTTGGCTTATATCTAATTGGGTTAAAGTGAAAATTTTCAAATTGGGTTCGATATGGATATTACAATACTAACTCGTTGTTATCATTATTATTGTTATTATTAATGCTAAAAGATTATATGAAATCATTGTAATTACGGTGATTACTTGTTCACAAATTAACAATTCCATTATTTACACATTGACAATGTCCTATTTATTTAGTGTTCATATATAAATAGATCCTTGTAATTTTTAACATTTACATTTTGATCTCCATGCTTTATTTCTCTCATATTTAAATATAAAAAATAGTTGTAGTTAACTAGATCGGTCGGTTGCACTTCAATACGGGATGGTCAAATTTTTTTTCAGCACAAAAAATAATAAGAAAAAAAATCTAAGACCAAAGCCACCGAATAAATTGGTAATTTAAATAACATGAATAAAAAAATTATAACAAAAACAAATAAAATGACAAACAAATTGATAGCAAAAAAGAGTAAAACAATACCGACATGAGCCCATTCGAGTTTGGAAAAACCAATGTTCAAGGGCAAAATTAAAAAAAAAATTTAAAAAGCAAGGGAAAAACCTAGTTAAACTGGGTTAACTTAAAAAGTTTGTAATAATGGACATAAAATTGGATAACCTAATAAAAAGAAAAGCTAGAAAAAAAGGACCACTTGAAAGGAAAGAGAAAAAGCACGAAGAACAATTTTCAATATATAATTGTTGAATGATGAAATTAAACTAATTTTTTAAAATTGAATATATATATATATATATATATATATATATATATATATATAAAAATTTTATGATACAAGCGTGTTTTTAAATATATATTTTTTTTCCGAATATAACTTGGAGCATAAACAAGATCGAGAAAAAAAAAAGGTTAATATATGAACAAACCTTAAAAAATAGAAACAACATAAAATTCACGGTTAAAAAAATTATATAGAAGACATATGAACAAAAAAATGTCTAATCACTAATAATATAAATGTTAAATAATAAAACTTAAAAAAAAACATCAACTTTAAAAATAGGAAAAAACCCAAAAAAAAATTAGGTGAACCTTGTGAACCTGGACAAATGTCTCAAACTCGCAACCCATTAAATTTTAGATCCAAGCAAAATCAAGAAACTCAATTTCTAACCAATTTAATATTGTTTAGCCAAATTAAATCTAACAAAAAGCAACAATAAAAAAAACCCAAGAAAATCCTTGTTATTTTTAAAATCAGTGAAAAATACTAGAAAAACACGAATAAATAAAAATAATTTCAAAGTTTTTCTCTCAATTAAAATAAATAGCAATGAGAACTAAATTGAAAAGAAAAATAAAATAAAGGGGGGTGAAATAGAAAAAGAATTCTAACCTTATAAATTGTTTCAAAAATCATTTCAAATATTTAAGGAAAGGATCGGGGAAAAAATACAAATTTAAAGAGTCAACAAAAAAAGACCCCTCAAAGAACGATAAACAAAAAAAAAAAGATAACGGGGTCATTTTCAAGACCAATAAAAAATTACACAAAAACCAAGTTAGAGAAAAATGAACTCAGTTTTCAATTGAATAAACATTGAAGGATGCAATAGGAAACAAAATTATCTTAGACAAAGGGGCAAAAAGGCAAACTCAGGTAAACATCCTAAACCTAGTTAAATTTTAAAAATTCACAATCCATGAAACTCTAGATTTGGGTCCAATCAAGAATTTTATTATGAACCAATTTAATAATATCAATTTTTAGAACTTGTCAAAGCAAAACAAAATCAACAATTTTAAGAATAAGGACTAAATTTGACAGGAAAAATAAAAGATGGTGAAATCATAAATAACATCAATATAAAAAATGATTTCAAATAAAAACTTGTCAAAGCAAAAAAAATTAGCAGTTAAAAGAATAGGGATTAAATTTGATAGGAAAAAAAAAACAAGGGAGGGTGAAATCGTAAAATAAAATCAATAAAAAAAATGATTCTAAATAAATAAATAGCAATAAAAAATTGATAATCAAATGTGAAAAATAAAAAAAAATTATAAGAGGGATAAAATTGAAAAGATGCAACTTCTCTAATTTTATTTATACAAAGATTTCATGTATACCTCCGTATTATTAGTGAAAGTACAAGATTTGTTTTTTATATTCAATTAAAAATCTAGTAGATTTTCTTATATTTTTTTGAAGGTATCAACTCCAAAATTTTCACAACCATTAAACAATAATTCCAATGTTTATCCCACCATCTGGGACTTCCTTAAACTAACCATAAGAACAACTTTCCATTTTCTTCATTATTCACTCCAATAAAATAAAATAAGTATTATATTATTCCATAAATATTACAAATAATGTGACAAGTATATTAGTTACAACATAAGTCAAGACACATATATTCATTTTAAAAAAATAAAGGTATGTCTAAAGAGGAGTGCAACAAAATAATAAACATGCTTTAACAACAATTATTTTAGATACATCATCGATCATTAACTTAGATATGTAAATACATTTCTGGATACAAAATGATATTGCAAAGCGAAGTATTCAATCTTCCAATTAATCATTTGATTAAGCAAAAGATACAAATTCATGAATCTACTGCTCAACACAGTGTTGCGAGGTACTTAAAAATTTATTTAATATTGAATGTAATCAGTTTTATACTCAAATGATAATTTAATATTATTTTCTACATATATATTAACAAAATCATTTATCAAACAATTAATTTTTTAATATATTCTTATCTTTACAGATCAATGCTATTAGCACAATTTTGAAGACATATCAACATCATTTCTAGCCCAAACCAGGCACATGTTCTATTAATAAATCAATTGGGTTCTTCAATTTTCCATTAATAAGGGCACTAATCCAATTAACTAAAGAATGAGTCTTTTCAATTGCCTATTAACCAAGGCATTAATCCTATTAACCAGGGAGTAAGTTTCTTCTATTGTCCATTATTCAAGGCATTAATTCTATTAACCAGGGAATTAAAAAAAAATAGACAACCCCCACGCCGTTCTAGCCAGGACTTTACCTTCTCCCCTCCTTAAAAGAAATTTCACCCTTGAAATTTGGACTTCGTACCTCATTTCGCCAATAATTCAGGATACTTACTCCTCATTTCTGATTCTCTTTTCTAAGTCTCTTTTTTAATTTAAGGGCTTCTCCATAACACTTTTATCATAAGAATCTTATTACTTTTAAGTTTTTTCTCACTTTGATCTAATACTTTCACCAGCTTCATTTCCAGGGTTACATTTTCCTTAATCTCTAGAGGAACTTGTGGCGTAAAACCGGGGATGAATCCATTTTAGCCTGTCTTAACAGAGAGACATGAAACATATTTTGAATCTTAGCCAAATATAGAGGCAAAGATAACTTATATGCTATATGTCCAACCCTCTTGGTAACCTCAAAAGGTCTCATATACCTCAGCGTTAGTTTTCCTTTCATACTAAATCTTAGCATATGCTTCAAAGGGGCAAACTTCAAAAATATTTTATCTCTAATACTGAACTCAAGAAGTTTGCTCTTGTTATTTGTATAGCTCTTTTGCCTATCTTGGGCCGCTTTTATTCTATCTGTTATTATCTTTATCTTTTCTAAGGTAACCTATACCAATTTTGGCCCAATCAGTTTTTTGTCCCCTACTTCTTCCTAACTCATTGGTGTTCAACATCTTCTACCATACAAAGCTTCATAGGGAGTCATTCTTATTGTAGCCTAGTAGTTGTTGTTGTAGGTGAATTCTTTTGAAGGTAGGTGATTCTTCCAATTACCACCAAACTCCAATATACAAGGTCTTAATAAATCTTTCAAGATCTGAATTATTCTCTCAGATTGTCCTTGCTCAAATTCAACTTTATTCCTAGGGCATGTTGAATTCTTGGCTATAAATGAGAGGTAAACCTAGGGTCTCAATCTGAAACTATTGACATTGGTACTCCATGTAACCTTATCACTTTATTCACATACAACTTTCCCAATTTATCGACTGAATTTGTCATATTTATTGATAATAAGAGCATATACTTAGTCAATCGATCTACAATGACCCAAACATCATCATTGCCTCCTTTTCCTCTAGGTAACCCCGACACAAAGTCCATAGTGATATTTTCTCACTTTCATTCAGGTATCAAAAGTGGCTGCGAAGGGCCCACTGCTTTCTAGTGTTCCACTTTCACTTGTGGACACACTTCATACTTGGCCACATACTCAACCACTTCTCTCATCATATTTGGCCACCAGAAAAGTTTTTTTAAATCCTAGTTCATCTTAGTGCTACGAGGGTGTGTCGCGAGTCTCGATTCATGGGCACCTTGTAGTACTTCCTTTTTCAATGCTTTGTCTTTAAGCAAATACACTCATCTTCCTATCACTACCATTTCATCCTTCAAGATCTGGAAAGAAGTTTCAATTCTAATAATTTTTTTGTGAGGAAGTCTCTATCTTATTAGGTTAAATCGTAACCGTTTTATGGTCCAGATTTAGCATCACATTTATTTCCTATTTTATATCTTTAATACATGAGGGTATGCTTTACAATGTAATTTTATACCCCCAAATATTAAAGTCTATATTTAAATCCTAACACTCCGAATAACAAACTAATTGTTATGATATTTTTGGTATTTTGGTCAAACTATAATATATAATCATATACTGGTTACGATATCCATTTTGTATTTTTAAAACATGATAAAAATGTGATTTTTTCTTTTTTAGGAAATATGCATAAAATTTTTTTAGGATTTAGCTATATGCACGAAAACAAAACATATTTTTTGTATTGAAATTTCAGAGAAAAATTAGTTATTTTTAAGTCAATAACCCAATATATAATGAAATTCTTGAAGAATTAATATTTCTTGGTTCTTTTGTAAAAAGGTCATGGGTCTTCAATTTCTTTAATTTGGACCTTAATTGACCCCCCAAACTTTGATTTTCTTACAATTTCAACCATGATTTCACTTGATTGAGTTTGGAAAATTTAAATTTCATCATTTAAAATATAAGTCTTCTTAATTCAATCCAAATTAAGCTTAAGTTCCTAATAAAATTAATTTGACCCATTAAAAACCTAATTAAATCCTTGCACTTAATTAATTCTTTTAATTTGACCCAAATTAATTCTAAAATTTAATTAAACCTTTAATTGAGCCCATGATTACATTAAATTGGTCTGTCAAAAGCCTAATTAAGTTCTCAAACTTAATGTTTATGCAAATTCATCCGATAATCATTTGATTTAACCTTGAATTTCTATTATCTTTCAATCTTGGGTACAATAGGGTACGATTGAGCTTCTAAATTTATCTAAAATTTTAGCTTGATTCCTCTATACATTTGAAACCCTTTTCAACCTACTTTTGCCAAGTTGCCATTCTTTTGTTACTTTTATTTTTTAAAAAAGGAAAAAGGTAAATTTAGGGGCAAACCTAAAAATGGGTTACAGTTGCCCTCTCTTTACAATGCTTACGGAAGAAAGTCTCATAAAGGACTTTAGATAGCAAGCTTGTAAAGAAGAAAAAGAAATGAGAGATTATGGATTTACTAGATCGAGGAATGGTTAATCCTTCCAAAAATGTTAGAAGTGAAGGCTTGAAAATGCATTATCTAGGAGATGAGGGATTAAAGGCATGCTTTGAAAAAGATAAGGATAAAAAATGCACTATCTAGAAGACGAGGGCTTAAAAGTACACTAAAAAAAAAGAGATAAGTCTAGAAAGTGCACTATCTAGGAGATGAGGGCTCAAAGGCACACTCTAAAGAAACAAGATAGGGCTCAAAGTTTCACTATCCAGGAGATGAGGGTTTAAAGACGCACTCAAAAGAAAAGAGATAGGGCTTAAAAGCACACTATCTGGGTGATGAGGGCTCAAAGGCACACTCAAAAGAAATAGGATAAGGCTAAAAAAACACACTATTTGGGTGATGAGGGCTCAAAGGCGCACTCAAAAGAAAAAACATTACTGGTAAATTACAAGTCCGTAAGGGTTCTTTTCTTAGACTCCCTATAGAGATCAAAGTGTAATGTATTGTGATTAATATGCATGTATACTTTAGAAATCTAGGTCCTTTTTTTCATAGACTTCTCTTTTTAAAGTTTCGATCATCATAACAAGCTTCTATGGCTTTTTCATTTTCACTTACCTTAGTCACAACTTGTGATCTTGACCTTTAGAAAGGGATGACCTCAAATGATAGTCGCGATACCTCATTGCCTCAAAGATCATCGATTTTGCTTTACATTCTTTGCTTTCTTAGAAAGGGAATCATGGAGCCAGCCTTATTATGTTTCTTGGATTGCCCCCAGCCTGATCATGCCTCTTAAGTATTTTATCCAATTTTGTTTATTTTGAGTTTTCTTTAGGGATGATGCAATGCAAAAGAGAGTTTGGTTTTTTAAAAGGGATTGCTTTCATGGAAAAAGTTTTGGAATTTCAAAGCCATTTCCAAATGTAAAAACTATTTTGAAGATAGTTTAAAGCAAACTTGTTCCAAAAAGAATTCAAGCGATTCCTATAGACAGATTTTCGCTAGAGTTGAAATTTTTTGTTTTGTTTTTTTGGTGAAAATGTGAATTGACTTTTGTTTCACGTTTTTGTTGGTTATAAAGGTTCTAGTTTTGACTTGAGGGTTTTAGAGGAAAGAACAAGTCTTTAAAACATTCATTTTGCTTCTATGAATAATAAAACATAACCAAAGCTTATTGAAAAGCTCATTTCACATAGGAAAGAGTTGCCTACTAATCCAGATTGCCTAACTTTGATTAGAAAGAGCTTGATTAAACACATAATATAGACTTTGGTTTTTGGTTAAGAAGGAAAATGATATTTGTTGGATCAAAAGGTGTTTAAGAAATTTCAAGACTAAGGATCACTAGTGCTTATTTCCAGATTTGTTTTTGGTCTATAGATTCCTTGAACTTAAGATTGATTTGCAAAATGGTCTGTCGTGCCCCTCGGTGTCAGGTTTAGGCTTCTCATATTTGTTTTCTTCATTTGGTTTTGAGCACCATCATCATATTTACTATTTAGTATAATATGCTCAAACCTTTTGAATTCTTTGAATTTCTTCATGTCCCTAACTTTATTGAGGAACCTTTAGTCATTGAGGATCATTTTGTATAGTTAGATTACTTTTTAATTCTTGCAATTGCCCCTAATATGGGGTGTGATCATAGTTAGGGCTAATTCTCAAGAAAAACTTACTAGGCTCAATAGGGATCCCAAAAGATACTTTTAAGTGTTGTGAAAAGATTATCAAAGATGACATTTCCTCATTTCAAACACGTATGTTTAGGATCAATAAGCTTTTTTTTTTATTTGAACATACAAAATGGTTTCTCATTATCATTATTCATTCGGCTAAAACTCAACTTCAAAGTTGTCTAATAGTGTTTAATTTGAAGTTCTTAAGTGTCTGGTCACCTTTCTAAGAGATCACTTGAATTCTCAGAACTCGTTTATTAAAACAAACACCAATTTGACTTCTACTTTTGTATTAAAACTTTGATTTTCTCAAAAACCTTTATGAAAACATGAGATCATGCAAAGTTTTTGAAGAAAAGGAAGACATCAAAAACATTTTTTGCCAACTTCAATTTTTATTGATTGATAAAAAAATACATCCGGCATAATATTTCTTTACAATATTAGAGTTTACAAGTCTAGGCAGGTCATCCTTGTCCATATTGGTTAAAATTAAAGCTCCTCCGGGAAAATCTTCTTCACTATATATGGTCCTTTATAGTTTGGTGCCTATTTACTCTAGTATTCTTCTAATACCAGTGAAATCTTTTTTAATACCAGGTCTCCTTTTTTAAACACTCTTAGCCTAACCTTCTTGTTGTATACCTTAGCCATTTTGCTTTGGTGTAACTGGTAATGAAAAATGGTTGTCAATCTATTTTCATTGATCAAATTTAATTACTCAAATCTCAGCTTTGCCTATTCTAATTCATCTAGTTCTGCATCCTTTAAGATCCTTAATGATCGAATCTCTACTTCTAAAGGCATAACCGCTTTTATCCCATATATCAAAGAATAAAGGGTTGCGGATGCTAATGGTGTTCTTTCTAGTATGTCCGGGGGCTTTATTGGTCTCTGATGTACCATACGGTTGTTGGCCTTATGGTTTTGTGGTTTGCGGATGCTGAGAGTTATTTGTTACTGTGTTGTGCACAATAACCAGCTAATTATAATTTTGGGTCGGTGCTGGCCCATTTTTATGTTGGGCCGGTGCTAGCCTATTCCAATTAAAAAATTAAAAACATTAGTGATTTTCTTGTATTTTTTTTATTTTATCCATTTTGGTTAGTGTCGATTTATATTTTTACACTGTAAAAATACAAATCTGGTATTAAAATACCCGGTTTTCGTCAACTAAAAAAAATTTGAAAAAAATGTTTTTGTGCATACGGCCAAGTGTCTCAAAGCTAAAAAAATCATACTGTGTATTTCATACACCAAAAAAACAATGTTTTAGCATGCATTTTGGCTTTAATAACCAGTTTATTAAAGTCAAGAGAACATTGGCCAAAATATCAAAAACAAAAAAAAATATTTTGTGTTGTTTTAGTATCAGGGATTACGAATTTATACGTAAAACGTATTCCCGATATTAAAAAGATATTTTCTTTTGACGACATAGAACAGTTAGGTTTTTACCCGATAAGATAAAGATCTCCTTACAGAGGAGGACTTTTCTTAAACCGTACACAGACCGACAATTAGAAACCACAATAAGACTTTAGATTTTATCAAACAACAAAACAATGCAACTTACCTTAGGTAGGGCATAGTTGGGGTGCTAATACCTTCCCTTTACACAACTAGTCTTCGTACCCGATCTTTGAGACTAGTTAGGATTCCTAGTGACCAGAACACTAAATGGTGACTCCCATTCTATTTTTACTGATAAGAGACAAGAATTCCTTGTCTCTCCATGTTTTCCAGATAGACAGATACACCATATACATTTTCCATGAGAGTGGTGGACGAGCGTCACGACGCCGTACACGTGCAACAATGCAAAATTACTATCAAATTGTGTTGATGAATTGGATAATAATTGAGAACATAATATAAATGATTGTGAACTACACTATGTTCGGTCATGGAATGATAGTTAGGGGAGCCTTTGGAAAATGTGCATATTAAGACTTTATTGTGTATTGCTTGATCACCTTGTGATGGACTTGATGAAATTATAGAATGAATATGTTTTTGGCTCTTGTCCATGTTAAGTAATATGTATTAAACTAGAATGCCTAGAACACATATTATCATGCTGTAAGGAATGGGAATTGATGCCAATAATTGAGGAAATTAGAGTGTGTCATAAAGAGAAGTAATAAGGGTTACGACCACCTTAGAGGGTGGTGATGGTTAATAGGTTCCCACAAATAATGTTGACGGATACAAGCTATTGTCATGGGATAAGAACTTTATTTTTCACTTTTATTTCATAAATTTGGATGTGATTTGGTTTCGGTCTATGTCCAAACTAGGTTGAAGTATGTTATAAGGGTTAAGGCGTAGCATAAACCTTATGCGTAACCTAGGGAAAAGTGATGCCAGCAGTGTTTTGTTTTTGCTGACGATTTCTGTGTCAGCAATGATTTAGTTTTTGCTGATGATTTATGGGTCAGCAACAACTTAGTTTTCGCTAACGATTCTATATGCCAGCCGTAACTCAGTTTTTGCTGATGATTTCTGGGTCAGTTGTGACTCAGTTTCTATTGACGATTTATAGGTCAGCACTGACTTAATTTTTGCATACATTCTGTGCGTCAGCCATAACTCAGTTTTTGCTGATGATTTCTAGGTCAGTTGTGACTCTGTTTTTGTTGATGATTTCTAAGTCAATAGTGACTTAGTTTTCACTGACGATCTCATGCGTCAATAGTGACTCAGAGTCATTGATGATTTCTATGTCAGAAGTGACGTAGTTTTGTTGATGAAGTTTCATGCCAGAAATAACCTAGTCCTTGTTGACGATTCCATCTTCAGTTTGGCCTAATCCCACTAAGAGACTCAAGAATTAAACACTAAAATTTCCATGGGCAACCTACATTAAAAATTAAGAAGAATGTCTAGTTATGATGACTTTCATTGTATGACTATATGATGTGTGGATTACTTGAATGTGAACATATGTATCCTTAGGATATGTATGGTATTGGTTTATGCAATTATTGAATACGAATATGCTAATTTATGATCATTTGATGTGTCAGACGGTGTGATCGGGATCAAACCTTCGACCGAATAAGGACACCTCACAAGAGGAGTAGATAGTGTGATCTCCACCCTCTTCTATAATAATATAGATTCCCTGAAATGATCTATTTATAAAATTGTTGCTATTTGATTATGATTACTAAAAATCTCTCATGAAATAGTTGATTGAATATTGCAATTAGCTTAGGCTAATGGTATCCGTAATGGATGACCAGATTTGACTATTATGATTAGCCTTGGCTAATAGTGTCTGTAATCGATAATCAAGATTAAGTATTGTGACTAGTTATGGTTAATGGTATCCACAATGAATGACCGAATTTGAATAAAGTGATTAACCTCGGCTAATGGTGTCTGTAATGGATAATCAGGATTGAGTATTGTGATTAGCTATGGCTAATGGTATCCATAAAGAATGACCGAGATTGAATAAAGTGATTAGCATCGGCTAATGTATCCATAAAGAATGACCGGGGATTGAATAAAGTGATTAACATCAGCTAATGGCATCCGTAATGGTCACCCGAGATTGAGTATTATGATTAGCTATGGCTAATGGTATCGGTAAAGGATGACCGAGATTGAATGAATTGATTAGCCTCAGTTAATGGTGTCCATAATGGATAATCAGGATTGATTATTGTGATTAGTTATGGCTAATGGTATCCATAAGGGATGACCGAGGTTGAATAAAGTAATTAGTGTAAACCCTGGGAAATAAATAGTTGGGTAAATTGCAAAATAAATAAATGAAAAATAAAAGTGAAGAAATTCATGTACAAGTTTAAATAAAAATAGGAATTCAGAAATTTTCGGATATAAATTTCCAGATGAAATATTTCAAGGCATTATAAATTGACCTTGAAATATTGAGGGTTGGATTAAATTAAAAAAAATAAACTAAAAAAAAAATTAGGGGTGGAATTATAAGAAACGACAAAAAGAGTTATAGCTTAATTATAAGAAGAAAAAGATATAGGGGCAAAAGTAACACACTTAAAGGAGTTGGGGCCTAAGTGCAAATAAGAAAAAATATAGAGTATAAATACTCATCTCCCTTGCACACCAAAAATCTACAACAACCATAAGGAAAAGGAGGGGAGTTTTTGTATCCATTCTTGCAAAATCAAAAGAAAGATACCAAAATTTCCAAGAACCCGTCCAAGATTAAGGATTTATAGGTAGAATAAAGACTTGTGGACAATAAATTAACAAGAAAATTTGAACAAGAAGACAGGAGAGAGGGTCGGTTGTCAATAGAAAAAGATGGAGTAAAAAGTTTTTGCCTTAAATATGTTTTATTTTCCAAATTTCTTTCATTTTAATTTCTTCATGATTTCACTCCATTCAACAAGATAGCTGTTTATTCAATCAACATGTTCATATAGCAATGTTCCTCTATATTCTTACACCATAATCATTCTTCCCCTCATGTAAAGAATACACAATTAATCCATAACAATATTAATAATGCTAAACAAGGATAATAACATATGTAGTGTGTGTAAAAAAAAATAGGAGAAATTACAAAGGAATGAGTTTCTTTATGTTGACCTAATCTTGCTATATTGTAGAGGTAGGAAAATTGTTTGAATGTTTTATTTTAGAATTGGTTTAAATTTGTGATTTAATAATGTCAAATGGCCTTGGATAATGTTTTTTATGCATGAAAATAAGTTAGAAGTTGAAAAGGATTTCCAAGGAATGAAAATCCTCGTTGTCCAAAATTTTAGCTATAAAGGAGGGGCTATCGTGATTGTTGATTTTAAGCCTTAAAACAAAATAATTTGGAGTTGATTTCTTCATAAAATTTGTATTTATATGTTTTAGCCTTTCATGTAGACAAATCACGCCCAAAACTGAGTTTTAAAGCTTTAGTTATGATTAAAACAATAGATAGTGTATTGGGTTGGTTAAGCTAAATTGATCGGAATTAGACAATTTTTAATCTTTGCTTGGAATTGTTGTTAAGTGATGGTTTTAATAACAAAATTACAAGAATGAATATGAACATGAAAATGGGAAAGAGTATGAGATTCTAAGGAAATTCCTTGTGATTAGTTTGAGAATACTAGTTGAATGAGAATTAAATGAAGTTGTCATGGTGGTTGTATTGTTGATAAAAACTAAATCCCTTGCGGTACAGGTAAAGCTGTGGGGACTGGATAATTGCATGGAGTGGCAACACGTGCACATAATCTAAGTGATGTGATCCAACCATTAAAGGATCCATTGGAGGTTCTAGTTGGTCCAGTTACTAGGTTTAGGGCTAAGAAGTTCAAAGAAGCTTTCAATAAACTTCTTCAAGAGACATGGGCTAAGGTGGAGTTCAAGAGGATTTGTAATAATAAATAGAAAGCCTTGATTAATCTGATTCATGTTCAAGAGGGGCTTGTTGGTGGAACCAAGACCATTACACAATGATTGGGAGAAGAAGACTAGATTTGGACAGTTTGACCTTGCGTTACTCTTTTAGTCATAACTAGAGCTACAGATTGAATGTTGATGTGATTCCGGTTGGGCTAGAAACTAGACTTCCATACCTTTACAAAGCTATATGGAACACCTGCTAATTCATTAAGACGAGAGAGAACCATCCATTTTAAGTTGGGTTTTTGCTGCTGCTAAACAGAATGCGAAAACAACAAACTTGTTTTATTTAATTAGTTGAGTTATCAAACTTTATTTATTTTAAGAAGAGACATTTTATTTGGGTCTTAGACTTGTTTATTTTTTTTATTTTAATTAGTTTGGGCTATTTTTAGCTTGGGTTGATTATTATTTAAATTGGGTTTATGTGAGACCTATTAGGGAAATTAAAGTTTTGGCTTGGAATTTAAATCCTCTTTAGAAATAATTTTAGGGTAGATTTTTGATGATATTTTTAGCATTGTAACCGACTTTTTGGTTGCTTAATCTTGGTTCTTGATTGAACTTTCAACTCTTCAAAGAATTGACCATTCTTTGTTGTGAATTTATACTTCCTTTGCTCGTCTCCAAGAGTAGGCGTTGTGATCGAGTTGGCTTATAGTCTTGTTGCCTTAGAGCAAGTCTTCCATTTTGATAAGCTCATTCAAATCTTAACAAAATTAGATTAGATTGATCTTGGGGTCGTGAATTCCATTAAATTCCACTAGGGTTTGCATCACCAGGTAGGTGCATCGCACCTTATCTTTTTAAATTGTATAAACTTATTGATAAATTTCAGAATTTATTGTTTTATTGCTTCGATAATATTAGAATGAATATGAGTACCTTACGTACATTGATATGTATCAAACTTGTGATGATATTATTGGAATGAATAAGAGTACGTTGCATACAACGATATACCTCCATTAGTTAGGATAATGTTTGAGTGAATATAAGTACCTTGCGTGCATTGTTATGTATCAAATTAATGATGTTATCATTAGGATGGATACAATTACCTTACATTGATAAGTATGAAATTATTCATGGTAACTTTAGAATAGACGTAATTATCTTACATACCTCAGTATGGATTGGGTATACACAATGACTTGAAGATTGAAGGAGAAATGATAGATAATTGGTCACCATAATATTGGTGGCTAAGGATACATTACACTGATAATTAGCACCATGATGAGGGTGGCAAAGGGCATAAATTAATACTTGGCACTGTAATGAGGGTGACCAAGGTTATGTGAATGATGCTTAGTGACTATAATATTGATAACTAAGAATGTGTGTGAATGACACTTGGAAACCATGGTTAGAATGCATATCATGTTAATAAGAAAAATGAAAGGGGATCGGGTATGAATGGAAGATTCGGATGACATTGATTAGCTATCCGGTTTTGGATAGCTAATGGTATCAATGAGGTTTCATTGGTACCGACATTTCGAATGACATTGATTAGCTATCCCGGGTTTGGATAGCTAATGGTATCAATGGGGTTCCATTGGTTCTAGCATTTCGAGATGACATTGATTAGTTTTGGATAGCTAATGTATTGATGGGGTTTCATTGGTGCCGACATTTCTTTAATTGATTAGTCGATCCGTGCAATTGGGTTACTAATGATATTAGTAAAGATTATTAACTAATTTGTACTTAAAAGTGCATTTTTATCAAGGTTTTATATTATCATTTTGCACTTGAAGTATCAATAACTCCTTAACTAAAGAATGTTTTATAACAACAAGTCTAATACTATAAGATACCTTTAATTTATGGTAAATGTTCATCTTAAATGTAGGCCTATCACATAAATCAAATGATTGATTGATGAGTTTAACTACTGAAATTAAAAAGACAAAGAGAGGGGCAAGCTTAGAAAAGAGATGTTGATTCAGTCCAAACTGGAACACCATTCAGCTATTGGATCATAACTGGAGCTGTAGAACTTGGATTTAGGTTTGGTTTATATGTATGGAAAGCTAAAACATAGGCCTAAAACTTTCATGAAAATTCAAAATTTAAAAAGGCTGTTTTCAAGTTCAAATTGTAGCAACAATGGAGAAGTCGGAATCTGTCCTGTAGCCCAGATATTATTCAGTGTTCAGCCCATATCTCGAGTTCTAGAAGTCCAAATGCACTGATTCCTTTTTTGTTGGAAAGCTGAGACAATTTCCCAGAACTTTCATGAAGACTATTTATTTAAATTCTGATGTTAGCAATGACGTTTTCTGCAGACAAGAAGATAAGGAGTGTTACCAAGTCAAGAGGTGGCCACCCACTCAACAATTAGTCATCAAATAAATAGTTCTGAATTTTAGCCTATAAAAGGAGGTATTTGCCATGTATTTAGGCATCTTGGTTTTCAGATCAAGATCATGCTCTTTATTTCTTTCTTTATATTTTTGTAATGCTTAAGTTTTGCTTTCATTAATCTCTTGTTTATGCTTTTCATTTCCTTTACTATACTTATATAATTATGTTTTTATCTTATTTATCTATGTTTCTCTTCTTCATTATGTTTAGTTAAGTTTATTATGTCAAGGTGAAAATGTTACACTAATGGTGTAAGAATAAGTATAATATAAACTCAACATGGACTTTAATGCTTGATACTAACATGTTTTGTATTTGTTATCTTATTCACTCTTAATACTTTGCTTGTTAAATGGTTAATCTAGATTTATGTTGTATAAACCTTGGTACAACAAATACTTGGCACTTTCATAGCCCAACTGTATGGTATAACCAACACCTGTGCTATGAAAGGAACTTGATTTGTTGTTAACATAAGTTATCATCATGAATACCTGACAACATTTACAAGTATTAGCATTATTCGAATAAGATAATTAATATAATCATGTTAACAATTTATAATCCAATTAGAACCTCCTTTGTGTATGGTTTCCATTTGAATAATAAAAAGAGTTTATATTATACTTATTTGAAATACCATTAGTGGATCCTCTAACATTGACAATTGTTTTATCTTTGTTTAAATCCTTACATCATTATCACATCTCAAAGCTCTCTTCAAATCTTTTCTTTTATTTATAATTCTATATAGTTCACCTCCATGTGGTTCGACCTCGGTCTTGCTGGGTTATTTATTACTCCGACACTCCTACACTTGGGAGAAGACATCATATCTTTTGATCGTTTCACTAACATCAGCTTGGTTACTCCTGATTAAGTGAAAAAGATAAGTTGTAATGACATAAGCTAATGATACCAAAAGATGAATATTTTGGTATCAAGTGAGAATTGAATTATAAAGAGATGGTGTTTGAAAATCGTTGAGTTGTGTTGAGATTTTCAAGATGAAATTATTCTCGACAAATGGGATAGGATATTAGATGGATATTGGTAATAGATGAAAAATGTATGTTTATGCCTAATTTTATGTATCAAAAGAAATTCCATGGAGATTACTACCTCTCATTGTTATTATTTGTTACTACCTTTTTATATTTATGTGTACACGTTAATTTTTATTTTCAGGTCCATCAGTTCGCGATCGGGGAATGATATTGGTTTAGTTACCTTTTGCTTTTGACCATGTAATTATTTGTAAATTAAGAGACTTGTCTTCTTAAACTTGAAATGTAATATTAATCCGTAAATTTGAATATATGACTTTAATCTAATGTTTATAACTCTAAGTACCTATTTAACTATACGTGTTTATAGTTGAAATCGAATCTTTCACTTGAATTATATTATATGATGTTATTGAATAAGATGTGTGGTGCTGATGATGATGAGTTGGGTTAAGATCCAGGATGATTGGATATGGATGTGAAATAAAATTAAAATGTAATATGATTTTGCCGATAACTTGGGACCTTCCAGTATAGGGGAGACTCTACCAAAATTTTGGTGGAACTTGTATAAAAAACAAATTACCTGAAAATTTCCAATGTATCGCGGAAAAGGACGTAGAAAATCAAGGTTGTTACACACATGTCCACGTTCAAGTGTTCCATATATTACACAATCATATGATGAAGTCGTTACAAGCATTTAAGTCATTTACGATATGGAAATCAGTTGCAGAAAATCCTAAGTGAAAGCTGGTTCGCTAGTGACGCTAAATTCGTCAGTGAAAACTGGTTCATTAGTGACATAGGACTTGTTAACGAAAATTGATTCACTGGTGACATAAGACTCATCAACGAAAACTAATTCGATGGTGACTCAGGATTCTTCGGTAAAAATTGATTCACTGGTGACCTAGAATTCATCAGCAAAAATTAAGTCATTGAGGACATAGAATTGTCAGCGAAGACTGGGTTGTTGCCGACTCAGAAATTATCAACGCAATCCAGTCATATGGCTGATGCAAGGAATCATAACGTACTTAGTTTGTTGTTAACTCAAAAATCGTTGACGAAAACTGAGTCGTTACCGACCCAAAAATCATCAATGCGATCCAGTTCTATGATTGATGCTGAAGTCATCAACGCACATAATCTATTGCTGACTTAAAAATTGTTAATGAAAACTGAGTCATTGCCGATCCAAAATCATCGTAGACGCAATCCTTGTCGCTGTCGATTCAGAAATCGCCAGTGACGATCAAGTCATTTTTTGTTTGAATTTCTCCCTTGGCTAAGCGTAAATTTACGCTACGCTTTTCCCCTTACACATATCCCAAACCAGTTGAATATAGAATATCACCAATCATACTTCATTCATCATACATTACCAAGTAACACAAAGACAACATCTCCGTATGTACTTTTACCATAGTTTCTCCCAAGTTTACTCATGCAATTCATCATTTTTATCATAAGAATAATCACAACAACATGTCACAACCATATTTCCATTCACTTGATTCATATTCGTATAAATTCATCAATCTCATAACAAAATCAAGGCATTAACATCATTATGAATTTCATTCTAGCACATGTTCTAGAAATTCAAAAATATTGCAATCTATGCACTTCATCACTTCATTTCACATTTCATGTAAGTTCATTAATCATAAGTGAAAATCAAAACACTAATCATCAACATACATTCTTTGTTTGGTTTAAACATGCTCTTAAGAGTCAAACAAGGTCATAATTATGCATTTTGTCACACCCTGAGACATCACGCCGCCCGATTAAAAATAATCTTTTAAGAAAAAAGAACAGATATCTAGTATCTTGTTCTTAAGGAGGAAAATATCTAGTTCAAGAAGTCACCACCTAGTATTATGGTCACTAAAAATCCTAACTGATTAACAGAGATTCTATGGTACGAGACTAATTACGCGAAAGGGAAGATGCTATCACCCCTTAAGCATCTTACCTAAGGCAAGCTGCATTGCTTGTGTTTGACTAAAATTGCTAAGAATATGTTCTCCTCATTTTTTTTGTTATTCCTATCATGTTCCTCACTCTAGCACCAATGAACAATACCTATGACTATTTTTAACTCTGGCATTGGTAAATATTGTACAAACCCAAAAAAAAATGTGATATTCCTAACTCTAACGTCAGTGAATAAGTTCGTAAAGTTTTTGAATTTTTAATGAAGAAGAAACAATTTTTTATGCCTTTTTCTTTTTGTTTACCTTTTTTTTATTATTATTATATTTACTCTTTTTAGACAAACCTAAAAGAAGTATTGCACGATAAATTTGCACTTAATAGTACGTTCCACAGATAAAGCATACATCAAGGAAAGAAAAAAACAAAATACAAATAAAATTTAAAAAATAAAACAATGTGTGATGGGTCTACAAATAACCCCATGAAGGTCCACAAATATTTTGAGAATTTTCTATTATTGAAAGGGGCTTGTTTGGCCAAATATCAAAATAGAAGTGACATAAAAATTATGGTCAAGGCATAAACGTGTGTTTTGTCAAACACACCCTTAGCAAACATAGGCTAGGCCTGAGACCCAGACCTGGCCCAACCTCTTTCTTTATTTAAGTTGGGATAGGCTACACCCAACCAACCCGGCCCGGTTACGGGTTCAGACTAGTAACAAGTTGGCTGGTCTGCAAGCGTGTGTGGGTTCGCACGCTTGCTACAGTGTCTATGCAATTAAATTACCAGAAGTGGGAAAAAACGGAGGCTTACCTATGTTCGATGCTGGCGAGAGGTGTTGTTGATTCTTGGCTTGTGGTTTTGGAGTTTCCACTATTCTTCTTCATCCTTCTCCTCCTCCTTCCTTTTTCTGTTCTTTTGGTTTGTGCCTCTTTTTTAGTCAAGTGAATTTACTCTCTTTTCTCTCCCCTAGTATTCGTTCCCATGTTTTCTTCCCCTCTTTTTTTTTCCATCCCTACCCGTTATGGCTGCTTTGTTGGGTATTTATAAGGGACTGTGCGTGGTAGTCTTTTAGCCCGCCTCTTCCTTCCTAAGAGGAGGATAAGGCTTTGTTGGGCGTTGGTGTTTCACAAGGACTCGGACTCCCGGAGTCTTGCCATTGCAGGGGTCTGGGTGGTGGTGCCTTCCCCGTCTCTATGACCTGCCAATGGTGGGAACGGTCTGGGAAGGTGGTGATGGCAGTCGTGGAGATCAATCATTGCACACATGGGTTGTCTGATCAGCGTGTTTCCTTTTTTTCTTTTTTTGCAGGGAGTTTTCTCTGTTTTCAAAGGAAGAAGACGATGGCCAGAAATGAAAAACGGCGCCGTTTTTGGACTGGGCGGCCGTGTTTCAATCTAGTCCTCCAAGTTTCAATAATTCTTAATCGGGTCCCTAAGCAGAATTGTTGCGCCTTATACAAGATGGTCCCTGGACCTTAATAACTTGTAATTTTGACCTTAATTAGCTCAGAAATTTAATATTTCTTCAGTTATGCCCCTGATTTCATTAATTAAACTAATTCTAAACTTAATTAAGTCCCTAAACTTATCAATTCTTCATTTAAACTCCAGATATCATTAATTAAACCGAATCAAAGTTTAATTGAATCTTCAGACTTCTTAATTCTTTCAATTTCTTCTAAAATTAACTTTCAAGGTCATAAATCCAACATGATTAAACTCTCAAAACTTTCAATTTGTGTTATCTTAACCCAAATTTCAAAAAAAAAATTTATTCATTTAATTTTTTTCAATTCATTTTCTTTTTATTTATGGAAAATAGAAATAGAAATAGAAATAACAAAAAAAATCAAAATAAATAAAAAGCAAAAAATCAATTTTTAGGTTATGACACATTTCATCACACATCATATTGTCCAACCCCTCAATTTGGTCGGCTCTTCCTATATGTTTATGTATTCAAATTCATTCATTTTTTTTTGTTAATATTTCTAGAATTATGTCCCCCATTCAGCCCTCCATTCACCTTAATCTTTCCCTCTAGTTCTCATAAGTCATAAATGTAAGAACCCTAACCATTCTCTTGAGGTTTTCTTCCTTTTTTCTATCCCGAAGTTTCAAGGAATAAATAAGGAGGTGATGTTCTTCCTTTACCTCAAGATTTTGGGCAGTCCTAGTGTAAGGTTCGGTGGTTTGTTCTTCTTCTTTTTTGTTTGATTCCCTTCTCCTGTTGTCCAGCCGACCCTCTAGGCTCTTTTTTCTTTCATGTTTTTGATTTTCTCTCCTTCTCCTAACTCACTTCTCACTCAACACTCAAGAAGAATGGCATGCATGCTAGTTGGGTTCAGTTTTCTCCTTGAGAAGGAGTGTGTTCTGCAACAATAGCTGCTGCCAATTCTAGAAGGAGATTTAAGCTCCTTTTTCCTCCAAGATTTTTATCACTTCTCTTTCCCTATAACTCTTTTCTCACTTAGCAACCAAAAAGATTGGCATGCAGCTGGTCGGTTTCAGTTTTCTCTTTAAGAGAGGGGCGGTTCCCGTAAAAATTCAACTAGACTTTGGGGAGAGGAAAGGTCACCTTCTCTCTCTCCCTTACATTTATACACCCTCTTAAATGAGATGGGGGTGTTTGGGTGCTGGTTAAGGTTGTTCTTATCCCTCTTTTTGTTTATTTTAGGGCTAATTACTACTCCAATTCTCCCGTGGAATAGGTCGGTCCTCCTTCTCCAGATTTTTCACTAAAGTTGGTCGATCTATATCCCTCAATTCTTCTTAGCATAAGTCGACGACTAATTTTTTGTCAGGTTTTACATGAACATAACAAGGCGATTCATAACACTACCATGAGAGCATGTTATGAGATATCCACATGATACTCTGCGTCAATTGCCATGTAATTCAGATAATTATTAGCATCATGCACCAAGATATAATAGATTGGTATATATGGAACATTTTTTTTAACATGTAATAAAATTCTTATTTATATATTAAAAATGATAATATAATATTTTCACAATCCTATAAGGTGGTTACAGCTTGTGATGCTACCAATGATGCTGTGCATGGTGCTTTCAATACTTGGTTCTCATCGTGCCTTTCTTTACATGAGGAGGTTGGGGAGGCTTAATGTTTGGATAGTGCAATAGAGGATGATGATTGTGTTTATCATACACGATGATGACATGCCTATGGTTCTGATGGTGTAGATCCATCAATGGATTAACTTGTTAAATGTTTAACTATGTAATTTAATTAATTTGTAATTGAATTGAAATTAATTAATTATTTTGGTATTGTAATTCATTTTTATAATTATATATTTATCTACTATTGAAATTAGTTTGTTTTGTTAGTTGTTAGTTATTGTTGATGTGATTCTGTAAAATGTTTGCTTGATGTATTGTTGATGTTTTTGTGACTATGTTGTTGGGAAGGGAGCTAAAATAGTTGAGACTAAAGGATAATTGGGTTTCAATAGGTCGTGCATGTAGTATATGTGTGATCTATAGGTGATGCATATACTTATGTGCCACCATTGTTTGTGTGTTATTATGGGAATTATTTTCCCAACTGGACTAGTTTGGAAAATAAGTTTTGTCGTTGTGCTAATGTGGAAAAAAAACTTGGTTAGTCTACAAATCGACCAACTAGCTTTTCAGGGTTGGTGTAAAAAAAAGAGTCAATCTTGAATTAACCTAGTTTGACCCCATCAACCTAATGAGTTAACTCATTACTTAATCAAAACTTGATTAATCTTTTTTAATTGATGTTGTTTTGATTTTTTTTTAAATAAAAAGCTTGTATCTAATTGACCATTTGTATCATTTGATTGGAATTTAAAATTGTTCAGTTTTTATCTTGAACAACTACTACCCAAAATATTTTTTCTACGAAAATATAGTGCAACATTCATATAGGAAATTTCTTAATAATCAATTAACTACATATGTTCACTATTTAAAACTTGGCAACATAGCTGGCTATGTATTTGCTGAAAATATGATTATTTTTTAAAAATATATTTTTTATATTTTTGAATCGTTTTGAAGTACTAATGTTAAAAATAATTTTTAAAAAATAAAAAATATATATTATTTTAATGTATTTCTAAGTGAAAAGTATTTTGAAAAACAATCACTACCACAATATCAAATACTACCTTATTGTCTCTAGAAAAGTTTATACATTTCTTAATAATAACTTAACTATAAATGTCCATTATTTCTTATTCGATGGAAACAGAATTTTGAAATTTGATAATGCTTAAACTAGCATTAATTTTATCGAAAACTGAATTTTAAAATTTGATAATGCTTAAACAAAATTTATCATGAATTGATCTAATTTTAATTTTTTTATTTAAATCTCTAATTTATTAATAAAAAAATCTCAATAATTATTTTACAATTTTTGTTGTTGTATTTAATATTCAAGGTTATTTTGAAATTACATGGACAATAAGTTAATTTTTATTGCACATTTAATTTTCCTCATTACAAAACATATTTTTCTAAATTAAATTTTAAACATTATTCTTACAAGTTAAGCAATCCAAATATTTTCATATTATCTCTCATTATGAATATTAAATAAATAATAATAATCTTGAATTTTAATTTGGTGTTTCTTGTGTGTGCGCGTGTGTAATGTTCAAAGGGCATTAAATTAAAAAGAAAAAAAGGCAGAAGAAGAAGAAGATTGAAGCATGAATTAATTCATAGCTCATATAATAATAATAATAATAATAATAATAATAATAATAATAATGTCATTAAAACTATGGTGCATGGATTGGTTTGTAAAATCTAAAGTATAAAAGTTTAAATAGTTAATAAATAAATAAATAAATACATTCAATACTAAAAGTCATTCATCTTTCATTATGCGAATCAACAGTGAAAGGCTGATTTTACTCTTTGATGGACAAAGTAGGATGCCTTGGATATAGGGATATGATAGTATTTTTCATGGGACACATTGATCATTACTTAAAGAGAAGGGACAGGATAATAATTATGTGTTTTCTTTGACAGTGTGAGTACTTAATTGCCCTCGAAAGATAAAAAAAAATTCACTTGGTTTAAGGGGCTTTTAAGTATTTGACTTTATTTTTAAACAAGTAAGTTACTTTATTACCCTTGAAAATTAAAAACAATTGTCTTTGACTTAGGGGCACTTTTCTCATTTAAATCTGGTCATTTGGTAGTTATTAGGTGTCTTTGGAGGTAATAGGGTAATTTGGTAAATAAGAAAATTAAAAAAAAAAGAAAAACAATCAGTTAAATAGTGATGCAACCATATTATTTGATAGTTTTACTCATATTTACCTAGTATTTTGTCTATGTTTTATATATAAATTGTCTTGATATTCTTTGTTTTATGTTTTGAAGGTACTTTTGGATATAAGATTCAAAAAGAAGTAAATTAGAGATAATTGACAGATTTGATATCCAATCGATGTTTTAGCTAGAGCTTGAGCTCTAGACGTCGAAATGAAAAAAATTCTAATGGCATTAGAAAGCTAACATCTATATATTTTTATAGATTTATGTCAAGAAAAATAAAAAGAGAAAGAGCATAGAAATCGCAGCCTTCAAAGATAAATTTTACATTCTGCCAGTGTTAATCTTCAGCCATTCCGACTTGAATATCTTGAGCTAGAGAAGTTCATTTGATACAAACTCAATTTGTTTGGATTCCTGACTCGAAGAAATAACAACCTACCAAATTGCAACAGAAAACGAGCTCATATGAGAGAGATGATGTTTCTAAGATGATACTTGAATTTTACCAGCATACAGGTTTTGCGAAAAAATAAGTCTAATTTACTTTCCAAAACATCCAAACCGACATCCAAGTCTTTATTTCAGCAATTTAACTCCTCCAAGTCCAAAGTCAAAACTTAAAGATTTTATGTAAGGCTATTTCTCTTTTTTAAAAATAAATAGTTATTGCACTACTTAAATGCAAATTGTCTACTTAGAAAATGACTATTTTGTAGGAAAGAGGGATTAGGGTTTCCTATCAAATAAAAAGAAAGAGAGAAAGGAAGAGGGGGCGGCCAGAAAAAGAAGAAAAACTCATCCTTTTCTCCTACACCTGAAATCATGTATTCATCTTTTCTTTTTATTAGTCTCTTAATAAAAATGCAAGGCTAAGTTTTTTTTTTTTTTGCAATGACAAAAAAACATTCAGATTTCAAGAACCGTGAGATCTATTTTACATTTTCTTTTCAATTTATATGATGAGTAGGTTTGTTTTTCTATGCTTATTTTATATGATTGTTTAGTTTGATCGCTAAAGTGAACTCTAAATTATTATTCTAACCAATTTATTACTAAGTTTATTATCAAAACAGAAGTTGTGGTATATAAACTTGTGAAGCAACTGAGTTTAATAATTGTGGCGGATCTATGTTAATAATCTTAGAAAAAACATTCAATCAAATCAAACATAGATTATGCGTAGTTATGTTGTCTAGATTAATCAACTTAGCTAGTTCTTAATGCTGTCATTGAATTAAATTACTAGTGCGGACATTGTGGTTGTTTGATGGTTAGGGTTAGTTATACAACGAATCGGTTAACTAACTAAAATTAAGAAAATATAAATATTCAAAATATAAATTGATGTATCGTTTCAATAATCAGTTCTGATTTCTGTAGGTGGACGTCTACTTGAAACGAATGTTTGTTCTCTTGATAATTTTCTAATTTATTTAATTTAGCTTGATTGTTTTGTTCAGCTATAGCCTAGATAACCTCAAAACTCCCCCTAATTGCATATCATCCAGTATAAAAATCTTAACTAAACCTTCATCGTGGGATCGACCACTTGCTTGCTCTTACTATCATGTTTATTTAAACTAGGATAATTAATTTGTGTGACTGCGACATCGCAATAAATAGTGTCATCCACCTTTTAACGACATATATGGGGTCATCCGGTAGCCGAATCCGTGATTCTAGAGTGGCTTCCGAAGCATTTTAGCGTACCCTATATCAATCAGCGGCATGTGTAGCACTATAGTGGCCGATGTGGCACGTGTGACTTTTTTTTACTTTTTCCCCCCTCTTTCCTATTTGATTTCCGTGCTGGAATTAAAAAAAATCAAATCAACTCCTAAAGTTTGTTGTACTTAAAATTTCATCCATATTCTCTTTATTATAATTTTTAAAATTTAGAATACTTTATTAAATTAAGAGGTTTTTTCAATTCCGTCTGTGTGTTCTCTTTGTTGCAATTTTTTTAATTTAGAATTGTTTATTAAATTAAGAATTGTTTTCAATTTCATCCACAATTAATATCTTCATCTATAAGATTTGGTTTCTATTCTTTTAATTATATTTTTTTTATTTTAGATGATTTTGGCATTTTTATTCTATTTTTTTAGCAATTTCATCATTCTTGGTTTTTTTTTTTTTATCTTTGTTGAATTTAGCTTTTTTAAAGGAATTCTGTTTCTTAAATTGAATTATATTGATTGATTCCATCCCCCAACATTTATTTTTTTAGGTGTTCAGCTCCTGGGTTGAGCCCGGGTCAAAATTTTAATGGATTGCGTATATGAGAGTTTAACTCGGGTTTATAAGGTTTACTCGAGCTTACTTGTTTTTTTAAGCTCTTTTTTTTCTTTTCATATTTCATCCTCTAACATTCTTTTTTACTCTTTTTCTATAGGATTTATCTTTCTTTTTAAAATAACAAGAATTGCTTTGAGTTTTTGTTAAATTTAGCTTCTCTAAAAGGAATTTTATTTTTTATAAATTAAATTTATTGGTTTTATCCTCGAATATTTAATTTGAGGCAATACCTAAAAGAATTTTGTTTTTTTAATTAATTTATTTTAAAAAATTGGTATTTGTTGTTTTTTTATTTTTTATTTTATAGAGTTATCTTGATATTATATCTTGAGTAATCGGTAGATTTATCGGGTTTGACTCGATTTTTTTTAATTTTTTTTATCTTGAGCCAATGATTAAAATCTTAGAAATTTTTTTTAAAATTACAATCCTTTTGATATCTTTTATATATATATATATATATATATATATATAGACTAAAATTATTGAAACATCATAATTTGGACTGAGTCAATGTATTTTTTATGTTCTAAAAAGTTTTGAAGTATTTATAAGATAAGATACAATAAATTAATGTTTGATAAAAGCGATGGAAAAACAGCAGCAGAGTAGATTGCAAAGTGATTGGGTCCAACTGTCAAGCCAACTCCACTGCTTTAAAAAACAAATCCTTTCTTTATAAAATTGTCTGTTTTCTTCTGTTCATCTTTCCCAACTAAAACCTCTTTCGTCTGTGCGAAGGGTTGCCGTTGCCATTCCTTCAGCTTTATTTCATAGGTAAACGATGTTTATCCACAAAGTCTTAGATTGTATGGTCTGTTTAGTTTCTAACAATAATTTTTTTCAGAATTGTAGTTCTAGTTGACATGATTTACATGGGGTTGATTTTATTTTTTTAATCCTTTGATTTACTGGAAAAATAGAAGGAGAGCTTGATTTTAGTGAATTATGGTTGGATATAAGTATTCAACTTTTTTGGGCTGGATCTTTGGACTTGAAATTTTTGGTTGGATTTTGGTCAAATTGTTTGTGTGTGTAATCTGGGTTTGCCAATCTTTTGTGGTGTTGGCTTAAATGAAATTTGAGTTCATTAATGTTATTGGGTTTTCGCTAAATCTTGATCAGATGATAATATGATTGTTGACTTAATTGCAGGGTACCTCGAACTGGGGGAAGCTTTGTTAGCTGATTTTGATGGTTTGAAGATAGGAATGAGGGACATCTTTATTTACTTTGAAATGCTTAGCTGATTTTGTTATTGCTTGCCTCCTTGACTGAGAAATTTACGCAGGTTATGTTTGTCCAAATTGCATTTCTTTAGATGTTTGAGAACTGATTTTGGACTCCATTGTGTGCTGCTAAAACCAACTACTTGTTTAAGTCGAAACAAGTTGGAGAGAGAAATAGATTAGTTTGCTTCTTATTTTGGTGGGAAGCTCATAAGGTTTTATTCAAGAGAAGGATTTTTGTAGATTAGTTTTTGGTATCATTTAAATGAGTTCAATGCACAGTACTGTCCATTACTGCTGTGTTGCAAGGGGTAATCGCACCTTGTATGTGTATAGTAGGGGAGACCATGAGATTGAGAATTCGGCAGCATTGTGCTTGGAAAGCACTCCCTCTTACCACAAGTGGTATTTTGAGACGATTGCTAAAAAAACTTTTGGGTTTTTGATAGAAGATGGTTCTGTTTATTTTACAATTGTTGATGAGGGTCTTGGACACCCGAGTGTACTTCAATTTCTAGAGCATGTAAGAGATGAATTCAAAAAGGTTGCTAGAAAAGGTTCTAGAGGAAGTTTTTCTGGTATGAACTCGATCAATGTACAAGAACAATTAGTGCCTGTTATTTGTAGCTTGATAACTTCATTGGAGCATGTTGTTTGCAATGATGGGGCCGGTGAGAGTTCCTCATCTGATAATGTAGGCCTCTCTCCATCACCTCTTAATGCAAATGAACAAATTGAAGTTGTCAATTCTACCAAAGCTCCTTTGTTAGGTAAATCAAATAAGCAAGATAAAAGGAAGTCAAAGGATCATGTTATTACAATAAGAGATATTGAGTTAGAAGAGCATAGAAATTCTACTGATAGAGGGGCTAAGCTTGATTCAGCTACTTTGGATTCCAATAATCAAGGTGGAGTAGGTTCTTCTATATCGCTACAAAAGGATTTGGGTTCAATGAGGATTAGATCAAGCTCTCAAAGCATTCGAAAGAAGTGGTGGCGCCAATTAAGGATTGTTCTAGCTATTGATGTGGCTATATGTTTGATTCTATTTTTAACTTGGCTATCAATTTGTGGTGGTTTCGGATGTACTCAATGAACTTAAAATTGAAAAAGAAATTCACTTTATGTTAGAAGTACATGGACCAGATTCTTTAGAGGGGTTCGAGTGGATGAAAGCAACACATCAGATATTGTCAGCTAATTTTAAATAGTGGAGGTATGTGCTGGAAATTATACCATGGCATCACATAAGTTTATCAAATCCTTTGTACAGTATCATATCTTCAGTGTATATGCACATGCTTTTGTCAGTTGTCTGCTATTGCTTGTGTTTTTTGTTTTTGTCTATGCATTATGGATTATGAGTTGTTATGTAATCTAAAAATCTGTATTCCATCCTTGCAGTATTATACTCTTTTTTGTATAAAATGTTTAGTTGAATCATCGAATGCAAATGAATTTCTCTTTCACAAAGCTTCATGGTGTTTCAACATTCTTAATATGAAATTATGCATTAAAAAATCACAAGTGTTGTGTGTTTTCTTTCATTTGTTAAGTGCCTTTGTTGTACCTGTTTTTCTAACCTTCTTTTAGAAAATTTTCTTGTTGAAAATAAGATTTCGCCTTTCCACTTGAATCTCACTTGGTCTGTAAATGGAATATGGTGTTGGAAGTATGTGTCCTTCACCTCAAAAGGTATTTTGAGAACATAGGTTTTATTAGCAGACATAATGGAAATGTATACAGAGGATAATTGAATTCCAATGGATATCTGCATGTCTTTTTGTTTTTACTAGTTGGATGCCCGCTTTACGCGGGGGGTTTACTTTTAATTTTCATAAAAAATACTTGAAAGATTTATAATACAAAAAATAATATTTATTTAATATTAATAATAATATTTTTTTCAAATTTATTAATTATTTTATTAATACTATTAATTATAATAAAAATAATAATATTTATCACATAAATAATTATATTAAGAATTCCAAGGATAATTATAACACAAATAATAATATTTTTTATATGAACACTTTAAATTATAAGAGAAATAATAATATTTATAACACATTAATATATTAAGAAAACCGACGTGGGGTTGGGCGTAGACGTTTTTAGGTCCAACACAATGGGGTTGGACGTGGTCGCGTCCAGGCCCAACATGGGGTTGGGCATGGTCGCGTCCAGGCCCAACATGGGGTTGGATGCGGGGGACGCGTCTAGTACTAACATGGAGTTGGTCGCGGTCGTGGTCATTCCCAACATGGGTTGGGCATGGACGCGTCGAGACCCAACATGGAGTTGGGAGTGGTCGCGTCCAGACCCAACATGGGGTTGGGCAATGACGTGTCCAGCCCAATGTGTGGTTGGGCGCGGACGCGGCCAGACCCAACGTGGGGTTGGGCGTTGTCACGTCTAGACCCAACGTAGGGTTGGGCGCGGTCACGTCCAGCCCATCGTGGGGTTGGGCATGGACGCGTCCCGGGCCAACCTGGAGTTGGTCGCAATCGCGATCAAACCCAATGTGGGTTAGGCGGGGACATGTCCAGCACCAACATGGAGTTGGTCGCCGTCGCGGCCATTCCCAATGTGGGGTTGGTCGTTGACGCGTCGAGGCCCAACATGGAGTTGGGTGTGGTCGCGTCTAAACCCAACTTGGAGTTGGGCAGGGACGCGTCCAGGTCCAACATGGAGGTGACTACGGTTGCATCCAGACCTAACGTGGGGTTGGGCGGGGACTTGTCTAGTCCAATATGTTGTTGGGTGTTATGATGTCGCGGTCGCACAAATTAATTACCCGAACTTAAAACACAACACACAAGATAATATAGAGCGAGCAAGGGGTCAATCCCACGAGGAAGGTTCAAGTCAGATTTTTATGCTAGATGATATGCAATTTGGGGGGGTTTGGACATTATCTAGACTAAAGCAAAAGAAAACAGAAAACTATTAAGCGAAATTAAATAAAATCAAAAAATTATCAGGAGAACAAACCTTAGTCACAAGTAAACGTCCACCTACAGAAATCAGAACTGATCATGGAAACGAAACATCAATTTATATTCTGAATATTTATCTCTTCTTAACATTGGTTAGTTAACGGATTTGTCGTATACTAGCCATCAAACAACCATAGTGTCCGCACTAGTAATTTAATTCAATAACAGCTTTAAGAACTAGATAAGTTGATTAATCAAGAAAACATAATTGTCTGCAGTCTATGTTTGATTTGATTGAATGTTCTCCCTAAGATTAATAATGTAGATCCGTCACAATTATTAAACTCGGTTGCTTCACAAGTTTATATACCACAACTCAGGTTTTGATATCAAACTTAGCAATAGATTGTCTATAATAATAACTTAGAGTCCGTTCTAGCAATTAAAATAAACAATCATAGAAAAAATAAGCATATGAGAACAAACATATTCATCATATAAACTGGAAAGAAAAGGTAAAATAAATCTCACAGTTCTTGAAATCCGAAGGTTTCCATGTCCTTGCAACCAATAAAAAGAGCTTCAGATATTCAAGTCAGAATGGTCGAAGGTCAACACTGACAGATTGCAAGATTTGACTTTCAAGGCTGTGATTTTCATGTTCTTCCTTATTTTATTTTCTTGCCTTAGATGTCCAGAAAGGTATGAATGTTAGCTTTTTAATGCTGCTAGAATCACTTCATTTCGACCTCTAGAGCTCACGCTCTGCACAAAACATCGACTAAAGGTCAAATCTGTCAATTACCTTTAATTTACTTCTTTTTGCATCTTTTATCCAAAAGTACCTTCAAAACATAAAACAAAGAATATCAATGCATTTTATATATAAAACATAGGTAAAACACTAGTTAAATATGGCTGAAACTATCGAATAATATGGTTGCATCATTAGGCACGGACATGTCCAGACCCAACCTGGAGTTGGCCGCAGTCGCGTCTAGGCCCAAAGTGGGGTTGGGTGTGGACGCGTCCAGGTCCAACATGGAATTATACGCTATAACGTCCAGACCCAACGTGAGGTTGTGTGTGGACGCGTCCAGGTCCAACATGTTATTACCACCAAAGAAAAACCATATAGTTGATTTGAAGTATAAAATTAAAAGTTATTATTATTATTTATGCCATAAATATTATCATTTTTATTATAATTGAAGGTATTAATATTAAAAATACTATTATTTGTGTTATAAATATTATTATTTTTATTATAGTTCAAAGCATTAATATTAAAAATATTATTATTTGAGGTACAAATATTTTTATTTTTATTTTTATTATAATTCAAAGCATTAATACGCATCCAGGTCTCGCCACGTGGCGTGCGGGTCTGGCTGTGCGCCTTGGGCAAGGCAGCCCAAGCGCCAGGTGTCCCCACGTGGAGGTGCTAGCCTGGCTCACGCCCAAGGCAAGGCAAGCCAGCCCTAGCACCACGTGGCGCCTAGGCTTGACCTAGCGCAAAGGTAGGTCAGCCCAAGCGCTAGGTGTCCTCATGTGGGGGTGTGGGCCTGGCTGACGCCTAGGGCAACCCAACCAAAACTTGAAGTAACCATTTTCTCCTCAATCATCCTTTCAATATCAAATGCATCCCAGTAAAAAGACAACTCCACCCCTTCCCTGCTGCCCTTGCAACTCTTTGTGGCAAGGGCTAAGTTGCCATTATACTGCTCTAATTCACAGTGTTTTGAGTTTAGATAAACAGTAAGAGGGGTACTGAGCCCTTTTAGTATATTATATAATTAGAATTGATAGACATGTCAATCCAATCCTACTTTGATACTACTGTTTCAATCCTTATTGTTGAGTTTTGTTAGCAATGCCGTCACAATTTGAGGAACGAAGTGATTCTGACAAGGAAAGAATGGAACCAAAGTTGTTATTATTATTATTTATGCTATAAATATTATCATTTTTATTATAATTGAAGGTGTTAATATTAAAAATACTATTATTTGTGTTATAAATATTATTATTTTTATTATAGTTCAAAGCATTAATATCAAAAATATTATTATTTGAGGTACAAATATTTTTATTTTTATTATAATTCAAAGCATTAATACACGTCCAGGTCGGGTCCGGCTATGCGCCCTGGGCAAGGTAGCCCAAGCGTCAGGTGTTTCCACATGGGGGCATTGGCCTGGCTCATGCCTAGGACAAGGCAAGCAAGCCCTAGCGCCATGTGGCGCCCGGGCCTGACCTAGTGCAAGGGCAGGTCTACCCAAGCGTCAGGTGTCCTCACGTGGGGGCGTGGACCTGGCTGATGCCTAGGGCAGCTCCACCAAAACTCGAAGTGACTATTTTCTCTTCAATTATTCATTTAATGTCAAATGCATCCTAGTGAAAAGACAACCCCACCCCTCTCCCGCTGCCCTTACAACTCTTTGTGGTAAGGGCTGAGTTGCCATTACACTACTTCAATATATGATACTTTGAGTTTAGATAAACAATAAAAAGGGTACTAAGCCCTTTTATTATATTATATAATTAGAATCGATAGACATGTCGATCCAATCCTACTTTGATACTGCTGTTTCAATCCTTCTTGTTGAGTTCTGTTGGCAACGCCGTCACAATTTGAGGAACGAAGTGATTCTGATAAGGAAAGAATGCAACCAAGTTGCAATTAGCTAAGAGGTTTCTTGCCTGATGGAACTGAACAAGTGACACTTGTGAAATAGTAAGTTTTGGGGCTGATAGTACTGTGCTATAGCTATTTCAGATTTTGAGCTAAAGTCATGGAAGATTTCTTTGAATAAATGAATTGGGGGACAGATTCAATTTTTTCTTTTAATCAAATGAACCATTTTAAGTTTCTCTAGGTTTAAGTGTCCATATTCTTGACCCATGTTTGAATAGAAGGATATGGTGGGACTTGGAATATCATTCATCTGCTGATAGGGTACAGTAGTGTAGATTTCATGACTATTTCCGATGAGCTTTGTGCTGTTCGCGAACTCCTCCACATGGTCAAGACGTCCATTTGCTGGGAGATAGGTCAGGTTTAGCCCACCTGTGCTGGTAATATTTTTGCTTCAATGGCAAGATATAATCCACTATTAAAGGGCAAGCTTGAAAAAAACTATTCCATCTCTAGAACCCTTGTTGAGAGACTGAACTTTATTCTTTTGAGTCGACACGAAATCCTTTCTGATCGAAAGTAGCTTCATTGAATAAAATCAGAATAATTAACGTACAAAGTCAGGTGTTAAATGATACACAATCCATCAAGGTAAAATCACAAGCACTTTCATTGCCGTAAAAAATGAAGTCATTATATTTTGGCTGTGGAACTCCGAGGGCATGTTTCTGTGTCCAAAGCTCTGTCAGGGAGCATCAGCATTCGCTATGACGAAATTCATTCATTCATCCTCTTTGTAAATATCAGGTGCAGAAGTTCAAATCCCATTTCTTGAAAGAATGCTCAATTAAATTCTATCATGACCCAGAACTTGTTAACAAACAGCGGTTGCAGTTCAGTTGACATCAGCAGCTCTTATCGTCTCCAATGATATCAAGAACCTTTTCAGGCACACATTCTGAAAATAGCATAATGATGATTTTAGGTTCTGTCTCCTCGTAGCTTGTGAACACTACCCAATGGCACTAGTTCGGATTTGGAAAAGCATAAAATATTCCTATATTAGCGTGTGTGTAAATAATATTATGTTAAATGCATGTTAAAAGTGTCTTTTAATAACAAATGTATTTAAATAATTATTTTTCATTTTTTTTTATTTTTAACAACAATATAATAAAATCATAAAAAACACTTAAAAACATTAATTGAATCCTCTTTCAAAGTAAAAAAACAATTTAAATACTATTGCAAAGTCAAATAAACACTAATGTTTTTATGAACACATGTCATTGCACACCTTAAAAGGTAAAAAAAGGTTGAGTATTAATCAAAGGAACAATGAAAAACCTCCCATTGCACACATTAAAAGGTAAAGAAAGGTTGAGAATTATTCAAAGGACCATTGAAAAACCTACGAGACAAAATAAATTGAAAAAAAAAAGGTTCGGCCTCAAAATGCACTTAGCTCTTTAATGACATCTTAATCATTTAAATTACAAAAGACTATTTTTGAAGTATTACTGATAAAATCATGGAAAAACTTCAAAGAAAAATGTAGATATTTCCATGCTGATAAGTTCTAGACCTGAGTTGTACCTGTACAACAAGTTTTTCATGGAACAAGGAATACTCTAATGATTAAGTCAATATTTGATTTTGTTTGATTAAGTTACAAGCATGTAGAAAACCAAGAGGCTGAAATATGTGTTTTTTTTTGTGTGTGGAGAAGAGATGTGTACTTTTTGACTCATTGAGTATGTTCTCTATGTAGTTGTCATGACCCGATTTCTGGATCCATAACCGGCACATAGACAATGTTCCCCTTCAAGGTTTCATACATATGCAAACTCAAACTTACATACAAACTTATCTATTAAATAACTCAATCAAAGTTCAATGCAACACTAATAACAAAATTAACTTCATAATATAATTTGATTATCATAATACAAGAGTTAATGCAATTTCAACAAGGAAAGTACTAATTACAAGGAAAGTCCAAGGAAAGTATTAATTGCAGCAAAAAAACAGGTTCTGATAGTCCAACAAAAATGATCTGCTAACAAGCTATATGCCTGAAAAAAGATAAATAATGAGAGGGTGAGTTCAACAACTTAGTAAGTAGATAACGTTCAATATACATACACGAGGTAATACAACAATGAGGAATTTATATACAATTATGACTCTAGGTTCTTATAGAAAAGTTTCTCAAATAGATCATAACAAGAATATCATAAGGGAAAGCTCGTCAAAAAATCAAAATGCAATGAGCATGAGGCTCTGTAGTGTGGGGTGATCAGTCCACACAGGTTGATGACTCCCCCGACCAATTAGGATTTTAGATACGATGTGCACAAAGACTAACACTACCCTGTTAACATGGGTATTCTAATTGTCTTACCATAGGTTCATAATCATAATTAAACAGACATATTCATATCTCAAAACTTAACTCATGTCATCAATCAAATGAGGAGCTATTAATTCAGAAGTCAATTCAAAATATATATTGGTTCATATCAAATATTCAAATTCAACAATTGATCATGCTTTATCGTAACAAGGATAATAATCCACATATATATTATCAAGAAACATGATCCAATTCATATTAACAACTCAAATATTTATAATATTTCTCATGCATATAGAAACTTATTCACTCACCTGACTCAAAAACAAACGAAACTCGAAAGATACCGGAAGAATTTCCTATTGATGTCCCACAAGTAAAATATCAGGATTATCTTAATACAAAGGAGACATATTCAAAAATGACTCAAAGAGAACGTAAACCCTAGTTAATACACTTAACTAAGGATATATTCCATAACCTTATATGTTTTTGAACTAAACTAGTAATGTTTTCCAAAAACCAAAAAATTAAATGGTTTTCCCGAAATCTAATTCCTAAGAAAACAAATAATAAGACTTGATAATAATTCACTAAATAACCCTTAATTACTCACCAAACCAATCTGAAAAAAGCTAATCTTAGAACTAGGGACCAATCTGGAATTTTATCCGTTTTTAGGGGTCAAATTATAATTTTGTCAAATTAGAGAACCAAACTGAAAATGTCATAAGTTCTTAAATATATTGGAATTCTGCCCATAATTCATCTTTAATTCTGTCAAGAATCTTGGATTATGCTCCAGGGACCAATCTGTAATTTTTTCAAAGTTTAGGGATTAAACTATAGTTTTCACAAATTGAGGGACCAAACTAAATTTTCATCATCTTCAACCTCAAACCCAGAATTTTCAAAAATCATCTATCGATATTTCAAGATTTCTAACTCAATTTCATCATTTAAACAAATCATAACTCAAAATCATTATTTTTACCTAAAATCTTTCAAAATCAACTAAATAACTCATTACTCATAACAATCAAACCATAGCATTCAAATCAATTCATCAATCAAATCCAAAACACAATCTTCAAAACCCTAGTATTCAACAAAACAGAAATTTAAAGCTGAAGAAAACACTTTTAACTTATTTTCTCTAACTCTCTTCTCCTTCCTTTATCTTTTTCTCTTTTCTCTTCTTCTTCTTTCCCTCTCACAATTTTCTCTCCAAGAATTCAGATCTTTTTTTTTTCTATGTATATTTATCAACTCTTTGTTTAATTACTACAATACCCTTCATTCATTTATACCTACTTCTAAGCCTCCAAGGGTTTTGTTGCCTTTTTTTACTCTTTTTTATTTTCAAAACATCACAATCTCCCCACATTATAAAAGTTTCATCCTTAAAACTTAATATAAATGATTGAATACTTACCGAGATTATCGAAAAGATGAGGATATTCCTCGCGCATTTTGTCCTCGAGCTCACACGTTACTTCCTCGCGCGAATGACCTTTCTACCTCACCTTTACTGAAGTTATATCCTTCGACCTAAGCTTCCTCACTTGTCGATCCACTATAGCTTTCAGTTGCACCTCATAAGTCATGAATCCGACATATACTTCCTTAGCATGGAAACATGAAATATCGGATGAATAGCAGACAAGTTTGGTGTTAATGCTAGCCTATAAGCAACTGCTCCAACTCTTTCTAAAATTTCATACAGTTCAATGAATCGAGGACTTAACTTGCCTTTCTTCTCAAACCTGAATATTCCTTTGAATGTTTTCTCTTTTTTTAATTTGTGAGAGATTTTTGTCAATGTTTTGCGAAGAAAGATTCAAGATCATTTTGGAGATAGTAGTTGCACAGACTTAAAGAAAATTGATCACGAGGACTTGGAGACAGTTGGTCACGGGGACTTGGAGACAGTTGGTCATGGGGACCTAGAGAAAATTAATGTACTATTTTACTAAAAAACTCAAAATATGGAGATTTAATTTTTTAAAGATAATCCATGGATTATTTGATCTCAAGGAGGGAGCGTAATAAGTGCACTGACTTCTTTCCTTAGCTTTGGCTGCTTTTTCTTCTCATAAAATAGTAGAGGTGACCTCTAGCTACTAATTGTTCTATAGCCTTTTTTAAGTGTGTGGCTCTCCTTAGTGTCATGCTCGTTGTCATGGTAAAAGAGACAAAAAAAAATTTGGGGTTCCTTGTGTTTAAATGATTTTTCATTTGAAACGGGTATTGGAGGATGTACTTTCCTTTTATGGCAATCACCACCTTAGCATGTGTAGTTGTGAAAGGTATGGTCATGAGCTTAGTGAATATTAGGCGATCATAGATGTTCCCTTTGGTGTTTATTTTTGGATGTTCTTGTTGGAGATTGATGGCGTGGTGGAGACTACTCGTGCTTGGAAACGTGGGTGGCCTCATTTGGTCATGATAGCTTCTTCCACCCTGATGTAGTTTTATATTGCTTGTTTTATGTCGAGGAGGTATTTATTAGAGAGGGTGTATAACTTTTTCCTAAAAAGAATAGTTATATACTCTATTAATTAGAGTTTTTTTATTGAACTATTGGATTTAAAAAGTCTTTCCACATTGAGCATGTATTTGTTGAACTGTTGAAGATAGGCTTTAATACTTTCATCTTCTCGTTGTATAATTGTGAAAAGTTTTGTGGTACTTTTTTTAGTAGGAATGCTTGTGCTAAAGCGATAGGTTAGTTTTAGAGCTGAGATCATGAAAGTGAAGAATAGAGTCAGACTCTAGATTGTGATATCATACACACACAAATCCACGAAGTGCTATTGGAAAAACTTTGCACATAGCATCAATGTCTTATATGACAAGTTCTATTATGCTTTTCACATTTTATATATGCTCATGAGGGTCTATGAGTCTCTCATAGTTATCTAAACTGGCTTTTACAAAGATACGATCTTTAAATCGTTGAGTGTGTAACACTCTTTAACAAAGTGAAGACTTTTCCACTTGATGGATATTGTGTTCTAGCTCATGAACTAGTGTAGTCATGGAGGTTGTCTCATGCCTAGGTATTTTTTTTTGGTGTGTAAGTTAGGTGATAGGGATTAATTCTAATTAGACTTTTTAAAGCGTCTCGTGTGAGAACGAGGTGTCTAGCTCCTTTCAAATGTAGGAGTGCGAGTGTTACTTGCTTGCATGTCATTCTGCCTTGTTTCTTTAGGGAAATGGAGTTGTCTATAAGTACTTGGATCATGTAAGGGAAGCTTCTTGTTATATAGAAGGAAGAGTCCAAACATGCAGTTGCATCGCTAGAACAACATCATTGAGTAACTAAACCTAGTTATAGATCAATTAGAGTTTTAGAAGAGTTGGAGTCTTATCAGCCATTGAAAGCTTTTTTGGAAAAAGGTGAAAGGGATCTAAACCTAGTTATAGATCAATTTGTTCTTTTTTGAAAACAATTCTCTCGTGGAACAAGGGACACTCATATTTTTAAGTCAACATTTGATTTTATTTTATTAATTAACAAGCATATAAAAAATCAAGATAATGAAATATGTATTTTTTTTTATGTAGAGAGGAAATGTGTGTTCTTTATCTTGGTGAGTGTGTTTTATGTGTAGTGTTGTTTAGACGAATCATCATTTTCTCACTAAAATTGAAAATATATAACATTGAAAAATATCTTGAAAATATCCAAAAAAATATGTAAAAAATATCTTAAGTTGCTCAATATGGCAATTCTATTTCGTGATAATTTTCACTAGTAGCTTTAACTTAAGTATCATGCATGGAATAGGTGAAATAGTACTATTCATGAATAATAAATTAAGGTGAGCCAAAGTAGTGCAGTTAGGCCGAGCCACCTTGTAGCTTGGTTAGGTCTTGACCAAAGGGAGAGAGAAAGAGAGAGAGAGAGGAGGGAGAGAGAAGGAGGGAGCTCGATTGGACCAAGGCCTAACCGAGTTTGTTTTTATCTTTTATTGTATTATCATTTGCCCCTTGAAGTCTTATAAACATATATGTTTGGAAGATTTTAACCAGTTAGAAAGGGATAGAAAATATTCATAGTGTATGCTTGCATAAAAATATTACTTGTATAGGCATGCCTTCGAAAGTGTACCTTTTTTTTAATTTGTTTGGGATTTTTGCCAATGCCTTACTATGAAAGATTCATGATATTTTTAGATATATTAGTCATAAAGACTTGGATAAAGACTTGGAAAAAATTGATCACGAGGACTTGGAGAAATTGATCACATGAACTTGGAGATAGTAGATAAAGGGAGGAGAGAGTGTGAGGGGGACACACAGAGAGCTCGGTTGGGCTGTGCCTAACCAAACTCTTCTTTTAGTTTTTTTATTGTATTATCAATTACTGAGAAATACTAAAGAAACAAGGGAGAAGCTATTGAAAGAATAGGACTCATGGTTTGTCAAACTTACACTATACGTAGCTCCCATACAAGCTAGATGTCATGACCAGTACAAAGATAAGGCCTCACTGGTATAGAATTTCAAGGCAAAGGAAGAGAATTTGATTCCTTCTCCTCGAGCTGAAATAATAATATAACATGAAGCTAGGATACATTTCAATCAATCACCTGTAGAAAATAAAGTCAACAAAACAAGGGAATTTCATTATTGTTTTGAGCATAGACTAAGAATAAGATGTTAGCCAACCATCCTTATCCCCTAAAAAAAACACAGATAAAAAGGTATTAAGTGCTTGTTAAATTATAACAAGAATAACTATCTAACTTGTGTTTCGTCGCGAGTCGGTTAAATTATTTTTCAACACACAAAAAAATATGCAAGCTTTTCCAACATGATTTTTGACATAAAAAAATCCTAACTGTAAATTGAAAAGTTAATGTTGTATTTAATTAAATAAATTGAGAATTCTTTGTGCCAATAAATGAAAAAAAAAATCATTTGCGACAACTAAAAAATAAATTAGAAAAATCAAGAGATAAATGTAGATAAAAAAATTTGATCTCGCAACATGAATCATATACTTGGTGGTGTTTAATAACTTTGTTTCTTGAAACTAATTTTTTATTTAATAAAAAGATAGTAAAAAAAAAGACACTTACAAAAATGATTGAATAAAATTAAAGAAAAAAAATTAAATAGAGCTATTTAGAAAGAATTTTTCTAATATCATAAAAAAATATTAAAATCTTATTTGTAAACCAAGTAAAAATTCAATTGTATTACATTAAAAAACATCATAAAGATTTACAAGATTTGCTAAAAAAATATGTTAAAATAACAATAAAATCCAATAAAAAGAAATTGAATAAAAATCCAACATTGAGTGAATGAAGATTTAAAAAAAATGATGATAAATAGGTAAAATGTAAAGAATAAAAAATAATATTTTTTTCCCAAAAAAATGTAAAGAAAAAAATTTAAAAAAAATGAAGATATGAAAAAAATAATGTAAATAAACCAAGTATATAGTGATAAATATACCAAGTGTAAGGAAAAAATAATAATAACTTTTTTTTCAAAAACATTGTGGAGAATAAAAAAGGAAAAACTATATAAAAAAAAATGAAGATAAGAATAAAAAGAATGGTAATAACTAAGCCAAATATGAAGTAATAAATATGCCAAATACAAAGGAAAAAGGGAAAAACAATCTAAACAAATTTGTTTTTATAGATTTGCCACTGTTATATAGTAAAAAGATTTGGAGGAAATTTAAAAATATATATATATATATATATATATAAGGAAAGAAATCACCATATATGTAAGGAAACATTATTTTCTCTTAGTTTCTTTACTAGATAGGTGGCTTGCGCTTGAGTTAATTTTTTTAATAACTTAAAAAAAAAAGATTTTCAAGCACTGCTAGCATGTTTTAAAATAAGAAAAAAAACCTTGCAACTTGAGTTATAAACTTTATTGGGTCTAATAAGATGATTTTATTTAATTATATGATAAAAAAATAACAACAATAAATATATTGAATCTAAAGAAAAAAAGTGATAGCGATGACTTGTAAAAAAAAAAAAGAATGCTTGCCAAAAAGAGAAAAATTATGAAGCTGAATTCCAAGATAACCTAATATTAAAGGAAAAAATAACCAAAAAAAGCTCAAACCAATCTGAGTGTGACTTGATAATAAATAAATATTAAAAATTAAGGATTAGAATGTAATTAATACAAGGGATTACAATTCTGGACCTAGAAAAAATCAACTAGGGACTTGATTGATTAAATTTGTAAAATTATCTTAATATAATATGTGTGGTATTATTTAAGGGGAAAATTGATATTTTGTTATTTATAGGGTTTTTAGGTTCCCCTATAAATAGAATGTTATGCCTCTTGTTTTCTGGACATTAAATAATAGTACAATAGTTTAGTACAGAAACACCTAAACTTAAAAAGACTTGACAGTCAAAAGTATAGCAATCTCTCTCGTCTAAAAGGGTTTGAGAGATTTTTCACTGGTGGTTTGTGTTGATAGTACTGGTAGAGGATGAATACTTAAACACTTGTAGTTTGTGACAACTTAACCTTGAAGAAATTATCCAAAATAAAAAAGAACATCTAATTTTTCAGTAATTTTTATATAAACTCTAAACAACTATAGATCCATCTAACCGGATCTTTTGAACTCCTGAAAAATTTTAAATTTATTGTCTCCATTGCGTGCATGCATTTCGAGAAACATAACATTCATACCTAGCAAAAAAAAATGATTGATGCATAAAATGAAGTGTTGATAGCTCAGACTCAAAGATTTTGCTTCAATTATATAGTTTTCTATGGCAAATATACCTGCTCTTATTAGCTCAAACTCTTAAGGAATGAAAGCACAACAACTTGGCAAGATTGTGAAAATCAGGGTCCTACTTGATCAATTGATATTGAATTTTTGGATAACCATGGAAGACAACCTCTAGATTTATGTATACATTGACAAGATGTGAATTAATTAGAAATAAGTAAGAAGTAATAAATGTAAGCTCAGAAATCCAAAGGTTTGTGATTTTTTTAAAATAAGGAAATTTAGCAAAGAGTGTGTAATGAGTAGAAGATAAATAAAACTTATAGAAACTGTTCCCTGAGATACGAAGTTGAAGGGGAAAAAAATTAAGAAAAAGAAAAATGTCAAAGCAGTTTTTTCTACTAGAATGACATACCAGCTGATATAGTACATTATACATGGACACATCTAAATAGTCACCACACATAGTAGTAGCCTAGGATCACAATACAAGGACCCCGATTTCAACAACCATGCCACCACATGTCGCACCAGCCACAACAAAGGGAGCTCAACTCTTCAGTCAAAGAAGCAAACAGTTATTGGGATTCCTAAGCTTCTTTGAATACAAAAGGAAAAAGGAGGAAAAAAAGTCCTTCAACATCTGTACTCTTCACTCTTAAGGTAAAAACTATATACACATGACTTAGCAGTCACGGTATAGTGAAGAACCAGGGAGGCAGAAGCAACGTTGAACTTACTAGGTTGGTGGATGATAATAGGCTGGCCATAGCTTGCATTGTTCTTACCACTTTTCTTTAGATGTTGGAGCATATTTGTAAACCTGGAATTGGTTAAAGTTTATACGTAAAACACAAGAGCCTATGCTTGGAAACTTCAATGATTTGCCCATGGTTCTATCATCTTCTACCTTTACTCCTCAAAAAAACTTTCTTCAATACCAAAAACCTAGATGGCAACACTTCTCTTAAAACGTTTTTTTTTTTTTTAAGATGGGAATGTGTAGAAAATTAAAATTTAATAAAACCAAGAATAAAAACTAAACCAACTTTGGCAACCATCCACAGTAAAGCATTTAAAAACATTTCAATCAATCCAATAAAAACGAATATCCATCAAGACTGCATTATATATAAATTCAAGATGTACTTGAAAGTCAGCTTCCTTGTGAATTTTGGAATACCCAAACTCTATTTATACATTATAAAAATTTATGAGGCATCAATGAAAAATGGTAACTTAAAGACATATTTTATTGTGGATTGGACAACTATTTTTACTGTTTAGCCCCATATTTCAAAAATTAACGGCCTAGATAGTGAGGGTATTATTGTTATTTTCATGGCACCCATTAGCCATTATCAAATTAATTGGGTTAAATCGGTTTTTTTCTAATTTTATGCACAAATAAATTGCTTATTTAACAATGGGTGCCAAAACACTAAATCTAACATGCAAAGGGTTTTTAATCTTTTCAATTGTTTTAGCATAGTAAATTTATTCTATTGCCCTTTGACTAAAAAAATACATTTTGACTTAGAGGTGTTTTCATCTTTTTCATGGTTTTCTTATCATTTCATGAGCATGTAAATTATTTATAAAAACAAAAGGATGGTTCGTGAACACTAACCGCTAGATTCGAACGGTGCATGTTGTGTCATTCAGTGGTCGAACACCAACTTCAAAGCGGTGACCAAATTACCTTAGCGATGACTCCACTCCTAGGTGATGCGTGTTTTTGAAGTGTCGCTAGTTTGGTATCGATAACCTTTATTTTATTCTTCCCTCTCTCCCTCTCGATTTTGGTGTTGGCCCTCCATATTTTTAGAATAATCCTTAGGTTTGTTTTTCCTTCCAATCTGATCCATCTTTTTTTTTTACTATTTTTTTATTTTGAATAATTTATCAAATTTGAAATTTTTTTTTTTTGCAATTCCATCCTTTTTTTTCAAATATCAGATTTGGCTCCTATTATTTCAATTGCTATTATTTTATTTGAGATAGTTTTCAAATTTTTCTTACAATTTCATCCTTTTTTAGCCGTTTTTATCAAATTTAATCCTTTTTTTATTGATATTTTCTTGCCTTGAAAATCTTTTAATGTCTTTTTTTAATTCATCCATCGGCGTGAAATTGGTTGGGTGATGAGTTCTTAATTGAACTCGAGTCTAGAATCTAATAGATTATAAATTTAAAGGATTAAACCAGGTTTAAAAGGTTCACTCAAATTTGCTTGGTTTTTTTTTTTAAGCTTTATTTTTCAATCTCATCATATTTTAAGCTCATTCTTATATAAAGATCACATGACCTGGTGTTTTAAAACTTGGATCAGCTTAGTGGGTCGATTTGAGCCCTTTTTTGTTTGGTGTTTATTTAGTTGAAGATTGGGCCCTATTTTTTTATTATTTTTAGTGATTTTAAAAATGACACGGGTTCTCACGGATTTGTTTTCAATCTTTATTAAATCTTGTTTTTTTTAAAATGAATTTTATTTTTAAATTAAATTAATTGATTGGATATAAACATTAGATGCTCGCTTCGTAGTATTTTGTTTGGTTTGCTTTTTGGATCACTGCTCTAACGACGTGTGCGGTCTCTTTCAATTACTTGAACCGGCTCGACGAGTTGATCCAGACCCTTTTTTCTTTTGGCATTTATTTTAATTAGAGATTGGACTCTTTTTTTTTTGCTTTCTATGAGATTTTCAATGATTTTGAAAATAGCACGAGTTATCTCGGAGTTTTTTTTTCTAGTTTTTAATGAATTTAGTTTTTTTAATGAAAATTTTATTTTTTAATTAAATTAAGTTAATTGATTGAATGAATGCAAGCATTAGATGCTCGATTCATAGTGTTTTGTTTGATTTACTTTTTGGGTCGATGTTTTGACAATGCGTAAGGTCTTTTTTAGTTACCTAAGTCTTAAATTATTCTTAATGTTTTAAAATGTTAATGCAACCTAAACATTTTTTTTTTACATTAAAAAAATTTTTTGTCCAGCAAGCAGCAGAGTGCATGCCATCTAGTAAATTCTGAATCTCGTAATAAAGTATTTGCAATAACCAAATTTTCAGCACACAACCCTTTCTTAAGGATCCGTATGTTTCACATAAAATATTTTATAGATAGAAAATATTTTAGATATACTTTTTTCCCCATAAAATGTTTTATATGTAAAATATTTTTTAATATTTAATTTGAAAAAAAATTTTACATAAATACTTTACATGTAAATATTTTTCTATGGTGGTGGTGGTATGACGATAATAGTTGAGAAGGAGATGGTGAGATTATAATGGTAATAGTTGTGACAAGAGGGTTATAATTGAAGTCATGGTGAGGTAATCAGTATAGTAATAGTGAGATGATAATAATGGTAGAGATGGTGGTGATAGAGTATGTGGTAGTAGTGAAAATGATAACATAACGATAATAGTAAAAAAGATGGTGGTGAGATGGTCACTGTAGTGATGAAAGAAGAAAAGGTGGTTAAGGTCGAGGTATTGAGATTGATTAGATAATATTATAAGTGGATTAATATTTGTAAAATATTTTATAACACTTCATGAACTAAAAATATTTTTCAGCAAATAAAATAAGTTTGAAAATTCGGTGTAAAATATTTTACATTAACTAATTTTTCTGTAAAATATTATATGAGAAATAAATACTGGAAAACAATTTCAAAAAAATATTTTCTAAAAACAAATATAGAAAAATCTAAAAAATATTTTACGTGAAATAAAGGAACCTGAGTATCTTCTTTTTTTCCCCACTAGGTTTTAAACTCTTCTCTTACAAATTATTTCATGAATTTCAAGCGGAAACTTTGCTGCCTAAAGTGAAAGGGAATTATCCTCCTTATCATCACAGTTACGTGTTAAATGTAAAACTCATAAATGAACCAGGTAGAATGGTCAGCATTAATCTCATTAAAAAACATGTGATCATTGTTTTTTTAACAAAATAAAATAAAATATGAAAAATAGTATTTTATATTTAATATGTATTACTATCAAATTTATTTCTTAAAAAGAAAACTAGCTAGATAATATTTTATTTTTTATTTTAGTTTAAATTAAGTATTGAAATTAATAATAATATAATAATTCTAGTTATAAAACCTAAACCGGTCGAGATGGTTGACCCAAAGCTTGGACTGATCCTAGACTCTAGGTTTAAGAAAAATAAAAGAAGGATTAGTCCAGGTTAACCCACAACTCAGGGTAAAACCTGGTCAAACACTAGGTTAAAAACTCTTTGACTTTTTGAAAAACAAAATTGTTGAAACAACATTTGATTTGATTGTTTTTAAAAAAGAATATTTTTAAGGTTGACCCTCCTGATCTATGATTTGAACTTTGCCCTAAGTTAACCTCAAAGTCAAGTTTTAAAACTATAATAACAATTAATTTTATTATTCTATGCTTTAGTTGAATTGGTTAGGAATTAAGAGTTTTTTACATAGATAATTTAGAGATAAAAGAAAAATATATATATTATTTCTAGAAACATCCTATCTCTACCTCTTGTTTTGAAAGTATAAAAACTCTTTAAAATTATCTCATGAAAGTATAAATTGCTTACATGGATATTTTAGTGGCATGTACTTTATTACAGGTCGAGCTGAATTTTCAATAATGTAAAAAAGTGATGCTTAAATGCTATTATTTTAAAGAAAAACAATCCATGACTTGACATTATAAAAATAAAATTGAAAAAAATAATTTTCAATCCTGAAGAATCCAAACATACAAGGATGAAATAAAAAAAATTAATAAAAAGAAGTCTTAAAAACAAAGCACAGCAAATCCGACTGAAGTCACCAAACCTCGTGATAGGAATCATGTGAATAGGATAACCCAGTAAAAGAAAAAACAAGGGGTTGACCCAAGGCTTAGGGCAGGTTAGGTTTTAAAAGAAATTTTGGGAAGAATTAACCCATTGTAAAACGATCAAAAATACAAGGTGACCACGTGACCTAGTCAATCCATGGCAAACCTAGTCAAGACCATGTCAAAAATAGTTAACTAATTTCCTTTATATTTTCTCAAAATGATGTCAGCCTTACTTTTTCATAAAATAAAAAAATTTAACTTGGTTAACTCAAGTCAACTTACTTGACACGTAACTAGTACTTGCCCCAAATTGACTCCCGAAAAATAAGAGAATAACCTAAAATTTTGAATTAAATGGCAAAATCAAAAAGAAAAACCAAATTAACAAAAGAATTCAAATTAAAAATAAAAACTAAGAAAATGAGGACTAAACTTGAAGAAATAAAAAAAAATCAAGATTATGGATCCAAGGATAAAATTGAAAAAAAAATTAATTTTGATAAAAGGTTTAAGACTTAAGAGTCAAAATTTAAAATCAAAACATTGAGGACCTAACCTTAAATGTCATAAAACTTCTAATTGAAGGGTAAAACTAAAAAGAAAAATAAAATTAACAAAAGAATCCAAAACAAAAAATAAAAATTAAAAGAATAAGGATCAAGTTTATAAAAATAAAAACCCAAGATTATAGATTCAATCATGAAATTGTAAAAAAATAATAATAATAAAATAGTTAAGAATCAAAATTTAAAATCAAAACATTTAATGCCTAATTTTAAATATCATCAAAATATAAATTGAAGGGTAAAATATGGTATTACCATAATAACCCTTGTGAATTTGACAATAATATTTGAACTCTTATAAACTTATTAAACCACCCTTCTAGCAGCTATGTTGTTTATAGGTTAAATAATAATTTCACTGTGCAAAACACCGAGTGAAACACTAAAATCTTTTAGCTTTATATATAATATATAATAAAGTAAAAACTGGTTAATCAGCTTTCTTAATTCAATTTAATAGTTGAGAAACCAAAATCTCAAAGTGAAATCATTATAATAAAAGTTAAATGATGTGGGAAAATCACTGTAGATCAAAAGACATTTTACTTTAGATTGTAATAGTAGTTTTACTTTTCATTTTTTATATTTTTGCAAGATGTTTCTTTGGCTTTCTTTTTTTTTTTCATAACGAATGAATGGCGCTCACGCCATTAAAGAGACATATGTGACATTTCCTGGTGGCCAAATCTAGCTATCTCCCGTCTCACTAGATGCGCACTCGTGCCTTCTTCCATATGATGTGGCACGTGTAAACAGATAATGATTGGATTGCCACCGGTGATCGATTATTTGTGTTTTTTTCTTTATTTTCTCTCTCGTGACAACTAAAGTGCACAATTGTTCTCTTTGTTTGTTGTTTGTCAAATTAGACATGTTTATCATACTCAAATATATTGGGTCTGACATGGTTACGAGACTTACGCATCTTGGGTCTAGTATGGATGGCAGACCCAAGTCGCTTAGGTCCAGACCCAAATGCTGGGCCTGGCAAGCATGTCAGACCCATGCGCCTGGGTCTACCAGACACGCGTGCCTAGGTCTGCCAACCCGTGTCTGGGTCAAAAAATTTAAAATTTTTCAAAAGAATGATTGGACTACAAAAACAAAATGTACCTCATTCAAGTAAGATTTTTTATTCATATGTAATAGAATTTAACTGTAATTTTTTTTTTTTGTACACCTTATTTTATAAATTTGTTATATTTGAAAAGGAAAGAATGGAAAAAAAATGTTGAGTTTTAAGTGATTTATTTCAAGTTTTAAAAAATAAAATTTTCTTTTTTGTATGCATTGTGGATGAAAATATTAATTTTATTTTTCCATCCAAGTGGTGGATAATTTTTTAAAGGGTTTATGTTTTTTAAAATTTGAGATGTTACATGATCTAATTGTCAAAGTTTGTTACAAGAAGAGTTTATTCTACATTATAACTATTTGAGAATTTGAAATATATGATCAAGAGAGAACTTTTGAATTGATACATTATGTTGTAGGAAAAAAAATATTGTATATGTAAAAAGACTTATTATCCTTTTTACTATCTTAATTTGTGCAATTTTATAGATGATTTCTTCACTAAAATTAGAGATTAATAAAAAAAATTGAGTTAATTTTAAGGATACGTGTGGTTAATGTTCCAAAATAAAAGAAAGAAATATAGAAAAGATAAAAATATATTTGGTTAAAAAAACAGATAAAAATACAAAATAAATATATTTTTAGAACAATTATAAGTGAATTCCTATATTTTTTTAAAAAAAAAACAATGTGCATGAATCTAGCATGGTTGTCAGGCCTAGGTGCTTGAGTAATGCCAGACCTAGACGCTTAGATCTAGCATGGTTGTCATATCTAAGCGCGTGGGTCTGGCATTTTTCATAACAATACATCAAAAATCTACAAGGAATTATTAGTTAGATATCCTAAGACCATTCAACATATTTATATAAGTATTTTGATCCTCAACAAAACCATTATCTTTGTCTGACTCGTGAAAATTATGCAAATCCTAGACGCCAGACCCAAGATACTTAGATCTGGCAACCATTCCAAGCTCAAGCACCTAGGGTTAGGCAATTACACCAAGTCCAAACACTTTTAATCTAGTAACCATGCTAGCAAAAGCACTTTGAATCTGGCAACCATGTCGAATCCAAGCTATTTGGATTTTGCATTTAAAAATTGGTGCATGAGTATAGCAGATTTTGCATTTAAAAATTGGTGCATGAGTATAGCATTGTTATCAGGCTCAGGCTCAGATACTTGGGTTAAAAATAAAATTTAAAAATTACAATGTAAAATATTTAAAAAATTTAAAAATCAATTAATTAATTTTATTAAACAAGAGAAGTTATAATTAACGCTCTTAATATGACTGTTGAACCGAAAACGCTTAAGTCCATCTCAGAGTTAAGTAAATGTTTAAAAATTAAACCATATACTAGTCATTAATTAAATGGAGTTGACCAACTGACCAAATGCCTTTTTTCCTAACCCCCACCTGTAGAACTACTAAAATTGGAACGATCAAAATTAAACTGCGTCATTAACAAGAAAAAGCACATCTAGGGACATTCATAAACAGCAATTATAATAAATTTCCAAACAGTAAATCACAAGGAAGTGAACAGAGTTTTCGATTGCATAAAACTAAACACAGAAAATGCACTACAAAGAACAGCATGCAACTGTCCTCTTAATATGCAAATCTGAAGACCGGAGCATGAAGTGGTGCAGACAAAATTCTGGTGGACATGTATGACTTCATTTATCCCATTCTAAATCAGGCATTTGTGGATCCACTTTTGACAGCTTTGATGCTAAGGTTCCAGGCAGCGGAGTAGTCAACCGATCCCAACCCATGATGTGGGGCAATGCAAACTGCACAAGAAACAACCAAGGAAGATCACACAAGAAAACAAAGCAAGGACATGAGTTTACATGCTCTAGTCATTCTGCATTACAGTGAAAGACCAGACAATAGTCAATGTACATATACAGAAGAAGACGTTTGTATATGGATGCATGACAAACCCTTCAATTTAAACAATTAACAAGCAATTATGAGATCAGATATTGTCTACCTGAGATTTTAGGTTTAAAAAAAGCAACAGAAAGAATAAACAACATGATTGCAACAGACAGCATATTCAGTTAGGTTAATGGAGAAAAAAGAGGGGAGGGGGGACACCTTGTTTTGAGGATTTATTCGAAGTGCACTAAATTGTCTGTCATCACGTTTCTCGCAGCTTAGTACTCTCAGTATTTTTCAACATCCATAAGAATGCAGAATGCAGAATGCAGAATGCAGAATGCAGAATGCGCATTATTTCCTCAAGGGCAACGCTCAAAGCTCGCCAACTTAAAACTACAGATATCATTCTTTTTCTTTCATTGCCCCCAAAACTTATCATACAATCTCTAGATGCCACTTCTGAAGGTTAGCTACCGCCCCATCTCATATTCATTATATGCAAGTTTCTGTAGCAGCATATCCTGCGCTAATGGGCTGGTCTTCCCAATGAACATACAGCTTGGACCGGGCCTTGACACGTGTCTTTTGTAACTGATTTGCCAAATATTCAACACTCGGTAATATGTGGGCGCCAAATCAAAAGAATGATCCAGAGATGCATCTATTAATTCTGGTAAGGGATTTTTTATTCGTCTAATGGGCATGTCCCCCCACTTGCAGCAACATTAGAAAAGGTGAGCTTCTTCTACTTGGGATTTTGACTGTATCCAGCAACTCACAAGAAAAACAGGAAAAAAAATGCACTGCAGTGATTATGAATAAGAAAAAGGAAAAAGGAAAATTCATGGTAAATTGTCCTCAGTCATCTATAAAACCAGGCTGCAGTTAACAGTGACAAAAAAACCTGTTTTTGCAGCTCTTCCCACGGTAACAAATAAAAATGATGCTTGTTACATAACTAGTATCACCAAAACATGCAAAGAAATTTGTCTAGCCCCAGATGTTTGTGCCCTCTATTTTGGAAAAGAAGAAAGAGATTATGCTATTAGTACATATCTTCATAAAAACACAACCAGCTGGCTCTTTCTTTGCATTCCAAAATTTCCCTATCAAACTACCAGTCAGATAGCAAATTCTCTAATTTCTTCAGATTTTTTATAACCTAATATTTTATAGTTATGAATTCATACCAATTGTCAAAGATAGCCATTTGCTAGTATATTTTCCTCTTCTGCCTTTTGTTTTTCTAAAACGAAATCCAGCTAAATGGTAGAAGCAGAAATTAAAGAAAAGAGTCAATTGTCATACACTGCAAGCTGTCTTCAGAACTGTAAATTCAGCAGTCGTGACAGGAACAGTAAATCGTTCAGTAGTTTTCAGGATGTTGTTGACAACACCTGCAAACAGTAATTGCATATGATATGATGTCAGGTGGGAATTCTACCCAAATAAACTTTAACTTAAAGCAACAAATTAAGAGGCCACACAAGACAACAAGGAACTATCAACATCAAGTTATCATGATGCACATGCAAAAGAAGAGACTAGTGTAGGTGAAAATTTTCAACTCCGGAACTCTAAAACCAAAACTAATGCAGAAGAAGTGGCATGGGCTATTCTGAAAAAATAAATAGGTTAGAAACTCTTCTCGTCATTTGGTATCAAAGCAAGTTCTAGTCCTCCTTTTCCCATTACTCATTTATTCTCTAGATTTTTCTCCATTCAAGATCCTAGAATTCATATCTAGGCTCCCTATACAAACCAAACCTATTCTAGGCAGCTTCAGTCACAAGATTCGATCAATTTGTTGTCTTGTTGTGACCAGTGCAAATTTAATCACTTTTGCTATATTTTTGTTCAAGATTTTGAGCTTAAAATAGCACAAAGACAAACGGGTAGAGCAAGGTGGAATCAAATGGATGTTTGAAAAGGAGTTGAAACCTGCCTTCTAGTAAGGACAATGGTGGACATCAAAAAGATGATGATAGAGTTGACAAGATTGTTGAATTATGAAGACAAGTTAAGCTACTTACAATACAACGAATGTTCCCTCCTAGCAAGGTTGATCATAAACTTGAGGATTCTCATTTTCAGTTTGAGAATCCTTCTAATGCAATGCAGTTTGACAAACCTAATATTAATGGATCTAAGCCACAACTTGAACAAAGCTTCAAGGTTCAACTTCTAGATTTTCAAGGAAGTTTGAACCCGAATGACTTTGTAGATTGATTGAACACTATGAAAAGAGTTTTTTACTACTGTGATGTAATTGATGAAAGAAAAGTTAACCTTATAGTTATCTGCCTCCATGAAAGTGTTTCAGCTTTGTAGGAACTTTTGCAAGTCTCTCGTCAAGAAATGGTAAAGGTAAGAGTAATAATTGGGAGAAGATAAAGAAAAAGTTGTGTGAGCAATTTTTCTCTTTTAACTACAGTCAAGTCCTCTACAAAAGCTTGCTAAACATCAAGCAAGTAGGAAGCACGGAAAAGTATACCAATTTATTCTATCAACTCATTTCTAGAGTTGATTTGAATAAAAATAAGCAACAAAAGACTATAAAAATAAGCAACCATTTGTTGATAGAACAACTTGAAGATAAACAACTCATTTTTATAAAAGAAAAATGCCTTTGAAACATTCTACAAGCTTTGCAAGACAAGAACATCTTGAATTGAGGGTTTAATCAACTCAACTAATAAGCAACCATTTGTTGTTTATTTTCATTCAAATCAACTCTAGAGATGAGTTGATAGAATGAATTGGTATACTCTTTCATACTCCTTATTTGTTTGAGGTTGTGTAAGGATTTGTTGAGGATTTGAGTGTAGTTAAAAGGGAGAAATTACCAATGCTACTTTTTCTTCATCTTCTCCCAATTATTAATCTTACCCTTATCATTCCTCTGACAAGAGACTTGCAAATGTTCCTTCCCAGCTAAAGCACTTTCCTTGAGGCAAATAATCACAAATATATTGACATCAAGCCTGTCAAGCTACATTGCACCAAAATGATTCTCAAACTAGGAATGAGAATCCTAAAATTCATAATCAACCTCACTAAGAGAGACCATCCATTGTACAAGCCCTATTAAGGAGCTCAACTTTCCTTTGTAATTCAGCAATCTTGTCAATTCTACCATCATTTTGTTGTTGTCCACCATTCCCTCCCTACTTAAAAGGTTGGCTTCAATTCCTTCCCAAACATCCATTTGACACCCCTTGCTCTACCCCTCCATCCTCTCCCTTTTTGTGTCATTTTAAGCTCAAAATCTTGAACAAAAATCCAGCACAAATGATTAAATCTGCTGATCAAATCTCATGACCGAAATTGTCTAGAACAAGTTGAATTTGTATAGGAAGCCTAGATGTGAATTCTGAATGGAGAAAAATCTAGAGATCAAATGATTAATGGGAAAAGGAGGACCAAAATTTGTTCTGATACCAAATGATGTGATCCTAGTTTGGAACAAAGGAAAGTTGGAAGTAGAAATGCTAGAATTGATAGGAAGTGAGAAGAAATACAGAAACTTTAGAGAGAAACTCTTTTCTTACAATTGAGATTACCAAATAATATTCAGGATTGACCAAGAATACAATCTAAGACCTAATTTATTATGTTTTCTACAGCTGCAAACAAGCAACAACAATAGTAAGGGAAAAAAAACTACAGCCATAACTTAACATTAAAAGAGATAAAAGTGAAGAACTACGGCTCAAAATCCAGCTGTAAACCCAATCACATTCAACCCACAAATCCTGCTAGAAATCAGCAAGGAAATCAACAATTTAGTCTACATTTCTAGGTGCACATCAGCTTTAAAGGCTATTGTAAAAAACTAGGTAGGTTAGTCAAATAAATAAATAAAATACAAATGGTTTGAAACTAGATGGGATGAATAAGTAAGAACTATTGATTAATAGAGAGGATAAATAGCATCATTAGACTCTTCCTATGAATCACCTACTTAGTTACTTCCACATGAAGTACTTTAAAGCTAAGTGATTAAAGCAAATAAAATCAAGGTGTTACCTACCTTGATTAACTATTTCTCATCAAAGTTACATGAACCAATCAACCAGTTAGCTATTTCTTCTATGCATTTCAAAATGAAGAATATAATGTAATGCCATCAGGCTTTCAAACTATAAGTTACAGAATCCCACTGGATGCCACACCCTTACAAAACAAATTGATTACAAAACAGTCATCAATTCATTACACGGTGCTCAAGACACGTCAACTGGGAAATGTCCACATTCAAAATATATGGTCCGAGAATGAAACTCGGTTAAGCAGCCTGTGATATTGCCAATCTCAGTTAATTTCAAAGAGAGTGCTGCATTCAGCAAAGTTTGAGAGTGCAGCCACTACAATCAAATGCTAGTGAGTGCCTTAAAGCCTACAAGTTATCATCCCTTGTTTCCCATCCCATAATAGTTTCATCAAGGAGTAGGGTACCCATCAAGGATATTCACAAGCATTCCTCATTAGGTAAAAAAGATATTACATTTAAAATCACAACAATTAGCTTCTTTTCAAAAAAAAGAAAAAACTCATAGGTGTCTGAACTTAGAATAGGATTTTATTCTTTTCAATAAATTCCAAGATTTCATAGCTTAGAACATGGTTTAATACAAAAGCAGAGTTGACAATGGCATAATCTCTGTTTTTCTTTGTTCCAAGCTTCTTCTCATACATTTTAGTCATCTAGAACAATTTGCTTCTAATTTGAGATCTCATAGTATGAGCAACAATGTTTGCAAATGAAACAAAAATTTGCAGCATGAATATAGTTACGTAGAAATTTCTTAGTTGAAACAAATTATGCATAGGACTAAATAAGCATAGGTTAGCTTCAACATGATTGTTAGTAATGGCAATGATGTTCCATTTGAGGGCATGGTAACAATATCTAAAATGTAATAGAAAGTACAAAAACGTAGTTGAAAAGAGAATTCCAAAGAGAATAGTTTTCATACATCCTTTTATTTAAATCCATTTTAGGCTTAATTAAATTACAATAAAAAATGGTGGCATTAATGATTCTAAGATAAGGGAAAATAGGAATCACTTTTGTGGAACTGTAGTAGATACTTTGAATAGTAGACGAACAAGGTTAGCTCACAAGTCAGCTGGCAACAGCTAAGGAAAGGGGGAATCTCTAAAGCATATAGGATTTCCTTGATATAACAGTACTCGTTCAACTATGAATAAAAATTTTATGTAGTTCTTAAACTTGCACAAAATATTTTATGTTGGTCCATTAAAATATCTATTTTTGGATTTAAAATATTTAAGAAAAGCCCAAAAAAATCTAAAATGAACACAAGACAAAAGGAGATTAAAAATTTCAAACCAAACAAGATCATGAGCAGGATCAAAAGCTTACTTAATGAAACGAAATAGCCACTACCATCTGCGTGTGGCTTAATTGATAAGTTCTTTCTCACTTGGCCAGCATTGCTGTGGCAAAAATTAGCTGCTTAGAAATGGATGGTATCACAACAGAAACAATAGCATAACTGTCTCGAGAAACAGCGCATGATCTTGAACTAATTGTACAGATTACCCCCACACACACATGTGAATATGGTGATGCAGAAAATTAACCTTGACAACATTGAGGGATCATGGAAGAATTCACAGGAATCTTTGGGACCCGTGCTTATCAAAGATCCCACTTCTGTTGCTGATAGAGCAAACTTCTACAAAATATCAACAGAACCTGTCATTAATCTTCATAGAGCTTGCAGAGATACAAATGAGGGTGGGGGGATTTCTAGGTCATCTCCTGATGAGTCAATGGCTAAAACTAGACTCTTTACTAAGCTCAAATCTGGTATGAGTGATTTGTTTTTAACAAAGTTCGAATAAAGAAAGATGAATGGGGAGGTCAAGTCCGTCCTGTGGTGAAAAAATCACATGGCATGGGAATCATTTGAGTAAGATAGTAGTGATGGAAAAAGCAAGAAAATTTACCTGTCTCTTTTCATAGTCATACTTACGCTCACCTATAGCAGGCAAGAAAGTTAACATCATAGAACCACGTCGGTCAACTCTAAGATTCCCAGACTGTTAAGAAAGAAGAAAGATGAGGAGCAACCCTACTTGAGCTAGACAGAAAAAGTATATGAGCAACATAAGGTTATACTTACACCAAACTTAGAGAAAGTTGGAAGAACAGGTTCAACAGAGAGTGCAGCTTTACCCTTGAAAACAGAATAAGGAGCAAATACACGATCTGCAAACTTTTCAGTTTTAGTTGCATAACAAGACATGGTATCCAAACTTGCAAGACACCTAGGAAACCATTTGTATGGATGCCTCAGTACCTTGAATAGAACTCTTCCCACCAGTAGAAATGCCTGCCTGGAAAGTTAAAGCATGCAATGCTGAACCATCTCTAACATCAGTAGGTTTCCCAACTGCATTCCTGTTTAGACAATAATAATCACCATAAAGTGCAGAAACCAATACAACCAATAATGCAATGAACTCAAAGAGTTTGAAACAACTCCAAAACACCATCAGATTCATGAATTACTTCAGACAACATGTTCTGTTTAAAGGGTATGTAGCTAAAATCAAATTGAATAAAATATATATAATAAAGAAACAAAAACCTAAACATTTCAAAAGTTAGAAACAACTTCTATATATGGAGCAGCATTATAAGAAATTAGCTACCAGCAAGAGAATGGTAAAAGAAAATTAACATAAAAAGATCGGAAACCATGATATACAATGTACTTTCAGCAGGTAAGGTATCAAAATGTTTATAAATCCTCTTTATCCAGAAATTAACACTAGGATTCCAAAGATGGAGTAAAGAAACTCCAAAAACACAGGGAGAGACGGGGAGGGGAACCTTCTAAAAGCACAATTTAAGTTGACATTCAGATGCAGAAGTTTCAAGGTTTCCAATAAAGTAAAGATTCATAAGCCAACTTTTTAGTAGCACATCCCTTTATCAGTTAAAAAGGAGGACGAGCAGGACGGGAATTTTTGATAGGGAAGAGAGAAGAAGAAAGCAACTTCCTAACCAAATTCAGATGGAATAGCATTCCTCTTACAGCCATATATCCAAAGCTATTGAAAATGAACGGGAAAAAAAAGAAAAGAATTATGACCACAATTACCTCAATATTCTAGGATTAGTGAAAGAATAGTTTTCAATCAAAAGGACTATAACAGGTGTATACTTAAAATTACAAAAATTCTCTCCTGCTGGTTATTTGTGTGCATTGTGCTATACTCATGCATATAAGTACGAAAAATGCCAATCAAGTCAAAACCCACTCCAAAGTGGCACTCTCATGGACTGAAGCCAAGCTGAAAAATCTTCGAGTGTTTCCATAAGTTTTTACCCTTTCAAAATCACTGCCAAAGTATTTATTAACATCGAGAATTATGTTAACACAAAGGAAATAGAAAGTCCTAATAACGCTTTCAAGGTCTAAGAATTATGCCTTCTAATAATGCTGGGGTTCAACGGCAAAAAATTTTAACCTCGTTCCCCACACACCACTACTGCTAAGATAATAGTATAGTTCATACAATGTAGAATTTCTTGTTCAAGGTGTAATAATAATGGGAAAACGAGGATATAGATTTCCTCCTATAGAACTTCTACTAAAGAGATCATGCAGGCAAGCAGCGCTTTTTGGTAGATGGGAGAACCCAATTTATTTTTATTTTATTTTATTTTTTGAAAAAAGTAATCAAGAAATGAAGAGCATGATTTATGACAAGCCAAACCCAAAGTCCACCTCAAAGAAAGATTGAGAACTAACTAGGCATTCCATTTAAACACAACCATAAAAAGCATTGGGTAAAAGTTAGTCCAATCTTCCACATTTCAATCTAAAAACAATAAAAAAAATTTTAATTTGCGTGAAAAAGCAGGGAGGAGAGCATTTTATGAGGGATGGAGAGGAAGATGAGAATGGAGCTAGCTAACTAGGGTTTTATTATTTTCAGTTATAATAATAATAAGAAGAAGAAGAAGAAGAATACCTGTTGGAGTTCAGAAATCTCGATAGTTTCATCATCTTTGATGCAGAGAGTGAGAAAGGGGAGGGTTTCGAAGAGTGTGGATGAGTTAGGGTTCTAGAGTGAGGATGGGCAAAACGAAGAGAGTGGAAGCGGTAGCAAATGGGCCGCGCGGGTCTATTTTCAAAAACTTATTTTTTTTATTTGTGATCATTGGAATAAGTATTAATAAAAATAGGTTAATTAATTATATAAACTCTTTATGCAAGTTACGTTTTTTTTTACCTCAATTCCTTTAAAATTATACTTTAGATCTTATATTTTATAAGTTAATAACATTTTATAATCTCAATTACTCGCGCAAAGAAAAAATTAATAAAAATAAATAAATTATTTATCTAATTATATTATATTATATTATAATTAATTACTAAAAAGTTTTTATATTAAATTCTCGCTGGTTAGAGAGAGTAGGAAGACATAATGACTCATATTTGCTAGCATTGGTGATGGATAAAAAGAAAGACTAGTCTGTTGTTGGACACATGTTGGTTGTTGTGGTAGGGATTGGGGTTAAGTTGTGATGGTTTGTGTTGATTCAGTGATAGAAGAAAAAAGATGAAGAAGGGTTGTTAGGTTGGTTCAATTTAGGTTGATTCAATGGTGGTGGTGTGTTGATGTCGAGCTGATTGGTTGATGAAGGTGGGTTGGTCGGTGGCGGGTGGTTGTTATCTGTGGGTGGTGGTGGTCACAGTAGCTTCAACTCCTCTCTTCGATGGTCTCTTATATGAAAACAACAAGCATCATGATTCAAATATAAGGGTATCACTTTTAATTCATGCTATATTTTTGCTTAAATGTTTGTTACTTCCATGGTGAATACCATTGGACTTGACCCAGCATTGTTGGCCCTTTAGAAATCTCCCATTATTTTCTTTTAGAATCATTCTTGTTTCATCTAGTGATATAAAGAAAGAAAGTTGGGTTGTTAGAGAGAGTCCAAACCCCAATTACGGATGTTTAGATAGAGATACAATCGTCGTTGTGGAGATTGCATTTATTAGTACATGTTGAAACCTTTCTGGTGTGTTTGGTATTGTGGTAGCTTAAGTGGTTGTAGTTTGAAAAAAGTTGTTTTATAAAAAGTATTTTTAGTTGAGGTTGGTTTGTTAAAATATATGTTTGGTTAAAACTGTAGTTAAAATTTAGGTTGAATAAAAAGTTATTTAATGTGTTTGGTTAAGAATGCTTTTGAAATTGAGGTTATAAAATAACTAAAAAAGATATATATTAATATTTCTGGTTTTTAATTTCAATATTATAAACGTAACTACTGTTATTACATCATGAAATAAATAATACTTTATATAAAATATTTTTTATTATTCCATTAAACTATATGCAATTCCATCACATATGAAATCCATTCGCCAAGGACTGCAGTTTCCATGGCTTCCTGAGCATGCAACAACATCGGGTAAAATATCATCGGAACAAATTGGGATTGCGATCAAATTCTACAAATGTTACGCCATCATGCGATCTCCTTTTAATATAATTGTGTAGTGGCATTGATTAATATTAAACATTATTTTTGTTAATAAAACACAATATCTAGAAATTGTTTTTGGATTTTTTTTATTTTACTAGGTCGAACTGGTCTAACGCATTTAGGTTTAGGTCAGACTCGGTCCAGCCATGAACAGTAGAAACACTCTCCACTGTTCACTTTGCAGAATAGTGGAGAGTAGCCCAAACAAAGGAGAAGGGGAAGAGCAACGCAATGGTGATGGACTGAGGGACTGTGGAAAAGCCGGAGGCCGGTCACTCTTCACTGTTCACATGCAACGTGAACAGTGGAGAGTGAATTAGTGAACAGTGGAGAGTGAATTAATTCACTCTCCACTATTCACGTTGCAGAATAGTGGAGAATGCAGAAGACAGAAGGAGAAGGGGAAGGGGAAGGGGAAGAGCAGCGCGACAGTGGGAACGGCGGAGGCAATGGTGAAAGGGAGCTGTTCTCCATTGATGGACGACGGTCCTTCTTTTTTCCTTTGTTTTTGCTCTTCTCCTTCTCTCTTTCTTGCGGCCTCCTGTCTGTAAAATAAACAGAGTAGAAATGTAGCATAGCGAAAAGCATGTAGAAATAGCTTCTACAAAACTGACTTTTGAACACATTTCATGGTTATGCATGAAAATTGCATTCTGTTTTGTAACCAAACAAGATGAAATCATGGTTAAATAAAAAAGTTGTCGTAAACACATAGCTAAATGGGCTCTTAGTAAATGATTTTATCATGGATTTATATTCTTATTTTTTTAGGGAGTCCGCTGTTTTGTGGGCTATGGAGTGAGTGGTTTCTGGCTCAAAAATACATAAACCTGACAAAAAGAAAGGTTAAGGATAAAAAAATCAAACAACTTTCATAACACAAGATTCTCGCCAAAATTCCCAACTTTATATAAAAGTACAAAAGATTAGATTTTGATTTTGGTGAGATTTTTTGTTCTGAGAGAGGAAAGAAAGAAATCATACATAAAGAGAGAAATTTTATTGAACTAATTTTTTATTTGTGGTATTTTTGATATATTATATCTGAGGGCAGTTTTTTATCAATTTAAAAATTTAAGTTAACTTATATATAAAATTTAATTTAAAAAAAATAACATGAAAAATGAGTGAACTATACTAGACTTAATGTAGTTTACCTAAAAAAATAGTTTAAATTAAAAAAATGTTAAAGTAATAAAAGTTCTTCTATTATGAATTATCACGTAAAAAATTATAGATTGTATTATTGAAAATATTATCCGTTACTTCACAAACATTATTTTTTAAAACTTCGAAGCTTTCCTTATTACGTAGTTATAATATATGATGCTGGTTTAGAAACTAGAATTCAACGTAAATGAGTGTCTTACTTGATAAATAAATTGGGTTGCGGCATGGGTATAGTAATATGGATATGAACCGCTTATATAAATCTCGTCTGCGGCTTTCTCTCTTTTGGGGCTGTTTAGAAGCTACAATTCAACGTAAATGAGTGTCTTACTTGATAAATAAATTTGTGATTTTCTTGCATATTTTTCTACTAATTTTACATAATATCGGGTTGTATATTTACATTGTAAGATACATATCTAATATTATAATACTCGGTTTTCTCCGAAATATTTCTAAAAAAATTAAAAATTTTAAAAAAATCTCAAAAATATTAAATTAATTTTCCCTTTTAAAAAACAAAAAAAAAATTTTGTTTTCAAGCATAAGGTCAAATCTTAAAAAGTATGTAGTTGCAGATGGCATGAAAGAAATGGAGGGTGACCTTGCGGAGGGGATGACGCTACTGTCACTGGCCTGGCATGAGGTGGGTGGAGGTGCTGGTGACTTAAGGTCGAGTTAGAGGAAGAAAAAACCATTGTAGGAGAGCCGATGAGAAGAAGAAAAGGTTGGGGTGGTGGTGGTTTTTGTCGTCGGCGAGGAGCTGGGTTGGTGGAGAAGGTTGAGTTGCTCTTGGTCACGACGGTGCTGCGGAGGAATGGCAGAAGGGGCGACAAATAGAGAAAGAAGAGGGGGAGATGTTGGCTGAAAAACAGAGAGAAAAACCTGATTTTTGGCTAAATTTGGATCTGAATTTCTTCATGCTTAGGCCATGGAATTCACCCCTACTTATAGGGGGTGAAAGAGGGAGTGTTGTCTTTAATGGTGCCAAATCTCAGCCCTTATTTCGGTTGAAAAGGATCACAACCGTTGGTTCAAAGTAGGTATCATGAACTGTCAAATATGTCAATTAAAGGTTAGCTAAGGTGGTCACTTTAGGCCATCATTGCAGCCGCTGTAGTGTCAATCGGTCTGAACGAACCATACCTACTTGTAGAGAAATGTCAAGTGATCATTTTGATTCAAGTGTTGTCAAATTTGGTGGAGATATGAAATATTAAATGCACCTGAAAAGTAGCCATCCAAGCAGCGTTTTCTGGCAAAAAAGAATAAGACAATGAACAATGAACCAAAAGACGCACGTTGTCTGGTTCTTTTTTTCAAAACGGCACCGTTTTAACCTTGAATTAGGGTTTTTGGCCAAAATGCAATGTGGTCCTTCGGCTTTTGATTTCCTTTAATTTTACTCCTAGTTGATTCCAAAACTTTTGATTTAATGCAATTTTACCTTTGCCTAACTTTAATTTTAACCTTGGATTTCAGAGCCTTTTTCACTTTGGTCCTTGGTCTCGGATTTATGCAATTTTACCCCTCAATTGACCATTTAAACTTTAAACTGTCTTCAATTTCACCCTTGATTTCAATCAATTGAGTTCCCATAGTTCGGCGCCTTTTGCAAATTGATCTATAGCTGCGTATTTCTTCAATTTTATCCCTAATTAACCCTAAAACTTTGATTGTCTTACAATTTTGCCTCTAATTTCCATCAATTGACTTGGTAAAAATTAAATTTGGTCTCTTAAAATTTTAATCTTTTCAATTAAGCCTAAATTAGACTTCAAAACTTAATTTTTCACCAATTAAGCCCTTAATAAAATTAATTTGACCCATTTAAAGTATAATTAAGTCCTTGCCTAATTAAATCCTTCAATTAGATCCAAATTAATTCTTAAACATAATCAAACTTTAATTTGGCACGTGATTAAATCAAATTGGTCTATTAAAAATTTAATTATATCCTTGAACTTAATTTTTATGCAGATTCGTCTAATAATCATTTAATTTGACCATGAATTTGCATTGTTTCTTTAGTTTTGGGTGGAATAGGGTATAATTAGGCCTCATATTGCATCTATAATTGCAACTTTGTACCTTGTTGATTTTGCAATTGTGGTTTTGAAACAAACTTGCTTTTTGAGATTTCAGTGATTTTGCTAAACTTAAAGGGCAAAGAGTTATTTCTAGGCTTTTGATCTTGAGATAAATGTGGTCAAACCTTGATAAGAACTCTCTGAGAAGGTTTGAAGGGTAAACACATGAAAAATATAATAGTTTTGCAAAATTGGTGTCACAATCAAGACTGATTAAGTTGACCACTTTCAAATAGTATTGATTGTAAATCCTTGCATAAGGTGAAATGAGATTTGAAAAGAGTTTCAAATCTTATTCAAATAATCAATGACTATTGTGGTGAGAATGAACATGATTTGAAAGAGTAGACACATTCCATACTATAATGTCTAAATCAAAACATTATTGATAAAAAGGATAATAATTGCATTGGAAAATTAGTCACTGAAGTGTTAAGTCAAATTACTTATGACTTTCTTAATATTTTAAGGATCATGACATCTTACTAAATATTGTACTTGATCTTCAAAAATAAATAAAACAATTATTGAATTGATAATAAATTAATTTATTTAATCCTATTTTATTTAGGATTATGATTTAAATTTGAGACAACTTATTAGGAAACATCATTGATCACACACATAAGAACCATCGGTTAGAAATTAAAATGAGATAATTAATTAAGTGTGACTTGATTGTAAATAAATTTTTGAAATAGAGGATTAAAACATAATTTATATAAAGAATTACAATTCTATACCTAGAAAAATCAAGTAGCAACTTGATTGAATAAATTTTTAAAATTATCTTGAAATAATATATGTGATATTGTTCAGGGAAAAATTGATATTTTTTTATTTATAAGATTTTTAGGTTTTTCTATAAATAGAATGTTATGCCTTTTATTTTTAGTACAATAATAAATTTACACAAAACACCTGAAAAACATAAAAGAAAAAAGCTAACACTTAAAAGCATAGCAATCTCTTTCTTATAAAAGGGTTTAAGAGATTTATCATTGTTGGTTTATGTGGATTATCATTAGAGAGTGGAAACTTAGACAACTTATAGTTTGCGACAACCTGACTTTTAAGCAATTATTCAAAAATAAAAAGAACATCTGATTTTCTTGTGATCTTCGTATAAACCCTAAATAACTCTAGATCTGTTTAACGAGATCTTGAGACTCCTATTTTTTTCAGTTTATCATTTTCATTATATATATGTGTTTCGGGGAAACCTAGTAGTGGTATTAGAGCCATCGTTAGATAATTAGGCTTGTTGATTGCATGTTTTAATTATTATTAGCATTAATTGCGAATTAAATTTATGTGCAAAATTGTTTTTTGAAAAATTGTTTTTTCTCTCATGATGTTTTGACCCTAAATTAAAAAAAAGCTTTTAGGTGACTGCAACAACTACCAGTTGTGGCGCCAATGTCGCTAGCACGCTTAGTTATTTTATGTGCACACCCAATCACTACTGGCAACAACCACAATAGTGTGAGGTGCTGTTAGGCAGCCATGCATAAGGCTATTGTCTCATGTATGGTGGTTGTGTAGTGCAACACAGCGATATCCAGTCTTTATGAAGTGCAATGACAACTATTGCTATCACTGTTGGGGCTGCTCTAGCGGTGGGCAATGTGCCCGCTGCCGGCAACAATCAAGGAAAAAAAAGAGATGGGAGGCAGAATTATAATTCTAGCACTAGATCCTTATCAAGGTTTTTAAGGGTAGAATTATAAGTCTACCTTTACACCTTATAACTTATTGCAATAAGGTTTTTGAGGTGTAATTTATATATTTACCCATGACATTTATTTTTTTATTATAATTTGGTATATAATATAGAATTATGATTCTGCCCCTTCATATATAAAATATTGATTTTATATTTTAAAATTGAAACCTACATTAAATTAATTATAGAAGTAATTGTTCTAATTAGATTGAATTAAAATATTTAATTCATGATTTTGATTTTTTTATCCTAAATAGATTAGTATTTAATTAAAATATTTTAGAATGTTTTTCTAAACAAAGAGAGTTTTTTAGCTGGAAAAGTTTATTTAATTGTTTCTAAAATAGTTTAGGATGTTAATAGGAGTTTTTATATGATTAATTTTCTTGTTAGACTTTTAAAAATGGTTTTCCAAGAAAGTTGTATTATATAAAATTTATTATATTTGAAAAATTATCAAATTAGATCTCATTTGATATTTCTAGATGTTAGAAATACTATTTTAAAAATTGCACTTAAAACTAATAATTAGAATTGAAGCATAAAATATATTTATTTACGCATATTAATAGGTTATCATACACGATGGATGGTTATAGACATTTAAAGACCACTATAATTGTTTTTTTATGGTTGAATGGTTGTGATATTAAATAAGGTTTGTGCGTACTACATTTCTCTATTTTTTTCTAGGTTGTAAATTTTTTTTTTATCTATTTCTCCTTTAATGTAACTTGATATTTCTTATACAATTATATAGATGTTATATAATTTAGAAATATAGAAATTTAGATAGGAAAAACTATTTTGTAATCTAAAATGAAGAAAAAATGACGGTAAAGGCTATAATTATGGTGCTTGCAAAGAACTTATGAGAATTTACAACAGCTACCTAGATTTTGACCACCTAATTCCCTTTAATGGCTCAAGAGAATTAGTTTAGATATGTTCATAATCATCCAATTAGAATAGTATGCTAAGGGTGTATGTTTATATCACTAATGCTATGGAATGAGACTTAATTAAAATAATAAATCTCTCATTTATAAATTAAGTACATAAAATCAAAGTTCTATTCACAGATAACTTATTGAGCTACTCAAGATTATCATTAATTGAATATGTTTAATGTTATAAAATTAGTTCCTATTTAACTAATTTATAAGATTTAGATGAATTACTTATGATCATATAAGACTAAAGGTAATAGTTATGCAAGATTTATATGATATGTTTAGATAAAGAGTTGTTACCTAACTAATCCAGAAGTTACATAAAGATGTGATTGATAAGTTTTGTCATCTATCTAATGTAATTTATTTTGATTTATTAAGTTACTTAAGGTCATATAAATTAAATGGGATCCTAGCCCATTAGGACATCTAAGCAAGATTTCTAAAATTAATAATGAGGGCTATTAATTTGTAGGAAAATAGTAGGAGATCAAATTATGATTAAAGCCATTATCTAAATTTGGTTATAAATATTTATGCATGAAACCAATACTCGTTATCTTTATATGAATAGGTTGATAGATTACCATGAGTAAAAATAAATATATCCCTACGTAGTATATTTGATGCTAATAAATTAATTGAATCAAACTTCTTGGACTTGTATAGAAATGTGAGAATTGTTCTCAAATAAAAAAGAAATTTATATGTTCTTGAAAATCTGATTCTTTGTCCTTGATGAGAACACTGATAACGAAGTTAGGACTGAATATCAACTTCATAGGGATATATTTATGAGGTTTGATTATGATGAGTAAGCTACATGTGTGATGTTAGCTAGCATGTCACTTGAATTTCAGACACGACATGAGAATATAGATGTTCATATAATAATTATGCATCTAAAAAAGTTGTTTATTGCGATTAGATACATTAAGAGGCATGAGACTTCTAAGGAATTATTCCGCTGTAAAATGACAAGGGGTTCTTAAATGAATACATGTGTGTTGAAAATGATTAGCTATTTTAAGAAATTAAGCTAATAGGGCTTTTTTATGGACCATGAGTTAATCATTGACTTAATCTTACAGTCCAATCATAGAAGGCTACTTGGAAGTTGGAATATCAAGAATGACAAGGGAGCTTATCATCATTGTGGCAATGAAAGCTACTATAGAAGGAACTGGAAAAATTATCTTGCAACCATGAAGGCTAAGAAGCTTATCAAAGCTTCTACTTTAGGTATGTTTATCTATTCAATAAAGATAAAATAGACCAAAATGTAGGCAATGAAGTAAGGATTGTTGCATTAACTTTGATAAATAGGCTGATATTAAAACTTGATAATTGTTATTTTGTTATAACACTAACTAGAAACATCGTATACATTTTTTGAATGGATTTAGATTTATTATTAAAGGTAAATATTATTCCTTCTATAATAATGATATTTATTACAGATATGATAATATAAATGGTTTGTAAATACCTAATTTTGAAATGCCCAAGTTCAATATAAATTGCAAGAAAAATAAATTAGACAATCAATAACCATATTATTTATAGCATTGTAGATTATGTTATATCAATGAAACAAGAATCACTAAGTTACATAAAAAAAATATTTGATCCATTTGATTAGTTATTAACTAAATGAAACTTGTAAGACTTATTTATCAGGTAAGATAACCAAAACACTCTTTACTAGAAGAGTAGAAAATCTAATGAATTGTTAGGTCTAATATATACAAATGTGTGTAGGATAATAACAATTTATGCTATAGATGGATATACCTGTTTCATCATTGATGACCATATTGGATATGATCATGTGTTTTTGATGAAAATCTGATTCAATTGAAAGGTTCAAAAAATTCAGAAATAAAGTTGAAATACAAATTAAAAAGAAGTATTAAGATACTTTGATTAGATCAACGCAGTGAATATTTCAGCTAAGATTTTTAATATTATCTAAAAGAGAATGAGATTCTCTCACAATAGACACCTCCTAGAATACCAAAAAATAATAAAGTTTCTGAAAGGAGAAATTGTACCATATTGGATATGGTTTATGATGAGCTATGTTTTAGGGTTATGCCCTATAAATTACTACTTACTTCTTAAAAATGGTTTCATCAAAATCTTTTGATAAGAATCCATATGAGATATGGAATTATAGGAGATCAATCTTATAATACTTAAAGATTTGAGATGCGACACTTCTATAAAGCATGTTGTATCTGAAAAGTTAAGGGATAAGTCAGATAAATGTAAGTTTGTGGGATATCTAAAAGAAAATATTAGATATTATTTCTATTATCATATTGAGCAAAAGTATTTTTCTCAAAACATGCTACCATTTTAGAGAAGGAATTTGTTCTTGAAAGGAGTAGTGAGAGGAAAATAGAACTTGAAGAAGTTCAAGAACCATAAACTAATATCTAAATTGAAACTGAGCCTGAGGCTATAACATTGGATATTCAGTCTAAAGCTCAAGAAATATAAAAACTTTGTTGATCTGGTAGGATATATCATACACCTATGAGATTAAGACTTCTCATAAAAGCTGAAAAATAACTCATTATTCATACTTGATGAACTTACCAATTACATGAAACCAATATGGTATTAATTCTAAGAAATGGCTTGGGGCCATGAAATTTGAAATAGATTACATATACATCAATAAGGTATAGACCTTGGTTAATCCACCTAAAGGGATAAAACTCATTAGATGTAAGGGGATCTTTAAGAGAAAGACTGATATAGATGGCAATGTAAAAATGTATAAAATTAGACAAGTTGTCAAATGTTATAAACAAAAACAAATAGGTTGACTTTGATGAAACCTTCTTGTTAGTAACTATGTTCAAATCCATAAGAATTTTACTTGCTATGGTTGTATACTATGATTATGAGACTTGACAAATAATGTCAAAATTATATTCCTGAATAAGAATCTTTAAAAAAATATGTATGTGACATAACCAAAAAGTTTTGAATCTAAGTAATTTACTAAAAAAGTATGCAAGCTATAAAAATCATTTTATGAACTTAGACAAGCTTTAAGAAATTGGAATATTCATCTTGATGAGACAATCAAATAGTTTGATTTCATAAAAAATATAAATGAACATTGTATTTATAAAAAAAGTTAGTAGAAGTGGAGTTGTTTTCCTAATATTATATGAAAATAACATATTATTAGTAGGAAACACAATTTCTTTACTTCAGTTAGTAAAGATTTAGTTGTTTAAGAATTTCTTCATAAAAGATATGAGAGAAGCATCTTTTATACTATGAATAAAGATCTATAGAGATAGATCTAAAAAGTTGTTTGAATTATCCTAATCCACGTGTATGTGTGTGTGTAAAAAGCTAAAACGGTTTAGCATAGAAGAATCCAAGAAAGGATACTTACCTATTTTACAAAGAATACATCTCTCCAAAGATATATGTCCTAAGATATAAATTAAGAGAAAAAGGATGGAAATGATTCCACACACTTCAGATATAGGATTTATAATATGTGTGATGTTATGTACAAGACAAGATGTATCTAATGATTTGAGTTGATAAGATATCAATCTAATTTAGGTGAAAATCACTGATAAGATAGTTTAAAACATTCTTAAGAACTTGAAAAGAACTAATTTTCTGGTCCATGTAGGAGATGAACTAGTAGTTCATGGTTATTTAGATAGTAATTTTCAATTAAATATTAAAAATAAAAAATCTAATATGATTATATTTTACTCTAAATAATGGTGTTGTGAGTTGAAAAAGTTCTAAATAAAAAACTAAAGTAGATTCTGCAATTAAAATTGAGTGTATCTTTGCATTTAAGGAGACAAAAAAGGTTGTTTGGATCAAGAAGTACATCATTAAACTAGGTATGATTACTAGCATTGTTGATCTAGTAGCCCTACATAGTAATAGCAATGGAGTTATTGCACAAGCAAAGAAATCAAGGTCTCATCAATGATTAAAAAATGTACTTAGACAATTTCATTTGATTAGAGAATCATAGAAAAAAAGATGTAAAAATAGAGCGGGTACCCACTAAAGAGAATCTTATAGATCCTCTAACTAAGACACCATTTCAGTAAAAACATTATCATCAAGCAGAGCGATATAGTTTTCGATGCATGAGTTATTATCTTTAGTGTAAGTGAGAGATTGTTAGTGTATTTACTCTATAGCCAGTTGGTTGGTTGCATGTGACATTAACTTTATTCATGTAACTAAGTCATTGTCTCAGTAAAAGCATTATCGTTAAGCAAAGCAATATGGTTTTCAAAACATGAGTTATTGTCTTTAGTGCAAGTGAGAGATTTTTAGTGTATTTACTTTGTAGCCAATTGGTTGGTTGCACGTGACATTGACTTTGTTCATATAAATATATTTATTTTTAATAAAAAAATTTATTTATCTTTAATATTTATTAAGTATTTGATTAATGAATATAATATTTGATTAATGAATCTAGAATAAAGATAAAGTTTTTAGGATAAAAATACTTTGCAAAATAAATTATAAAGTTGTTATAATTATAAGATTCTTAATGTATCAAAACATTATTTTTAAATATTCCTGGTCAATGCTCTATTAAGATTGAATATTAATTATAGTCATTGAGACTATTATTTATTATGTTCTTTTTTTATGAAAGAAATCATTTTTCTCATAAGCTGAGGTATAAGGGATATTTAAAACTAATAAATAAATGCTTGTTTGATGACATATACACTGAACTGATCCGCATGAGATTTTCATATAGAGAGATCACATGTGTCTATGGAAATATTTATATAATAATTGTGTAAGTGGTCCTTAGACTTGATATCATTAAGTTGTCTTATATATGAAATGTTATATTTTTATCCTACTACATATTATCCTAATCAAGGGTAACAAATGAGAAGATATTATGTATAACATAAACTATGAAAGTATTTGAGTAATCAAGAAAGGATTCATCACCCTAGATGAATTAGGAAAATATTTCATCTATTTTCAAATAGTATTGATTGCAAATCCTTGCACAAGGTGAAATGACATTTGAAAAAAGTTTCAATTCTTATCAAATAATCAATTAATATGGTGTTGAGAACAAACATAATTTGATAGAGAAGACATATTTTAGGCTAAAAAATATTTAAACCAAAACATTGTTAATGAACGGATAATAATTGCACTTGGAAACTAATCATTAAAATGTTAAGTCAAACCACTCATGACTTTTCTAATATTTTGGGGATCATGACACGTTATTAGACATTGTATTTGATCTTGAAATATAAACCAATCAATTATTGAATTAATAATAATTTTATTTATTTAATTTATGTAATTTATTTAATCATATTTTATTTAGAATTATGATTTATGTTTAGGACAACTTATTAGAAAACCTAATGAGTCACACACATAAGAACTATTGGTTAAAAATTAAAATGGGATGATTAATCAAATGTGACTTGATTGTAAACACATTTTAGAAATTAAGGGTTATAATGTATTTTATACAGGAAATTACAACTCTAAACTTAGAAAAATCAAGCAAGGACTTGTTCGAATAAATTTATAAAATTATCGTAAAATAATATATATGATATTGTTCATGGGATAAATTGATATTTTATTATTTATAGGATTTTCATGTTTCCTTATAAATTGAATGTTATTCCTTTTATTTTAAGTACAACAGTAAACTTGCATATAACATTTAAAAAACTAAAAGAAAAAATTTAGCACTCAAAGATATACACTCTCTCCTAAAAGGATTTAAAAGATTTCTCATTGGTAGTTTATATGGATATCGTTAGAAACCGGACACTTAGATGACTTGTTATAGTTTATGACAATCCAGTCTTGAAGTAATTATTCAAAACAAAAAATATATATTAAATCTTCATGTAATTTTTGTATAAACCCTAAATGATGGAACCCAAACGACACCAAGAGATCTACTAGAGGTTCTAGTTGATCTAATGACAAGATTTAGAGCTAAAAGGTTCAAATAGGCTTTCAATGGATTTTTACAAGACACATGAGCCAAAGTAGATTTCAAGGAGATATTAAATAATGAAGTAAAAGCCTTGATTAATTTAATTCTTGTTAAAGAAGAGCTTATAAGTGGGCATTCAGACATTACAAAAAGATTGGAATAGGAAGATTCAAATCTGTTAGTTTTGACATTTAACTACTTTTTGGTCATAACTAGAGCTACAAAAGGAATTTTAATGTGATTCTAGTTATATTGGAAATTACACATCCATATCTTTCTAGTGACTTCTAATTCATAAATACGAGAGAGAACCATGCATTTGAAGTTGAGATTTGATTCTGTCAGCAAATTATAAAAATTACTTTAGTCTTATTTAAATTAGTTGAGATATTTTTTATTTATCTTTTAGTTATTAGGCATTTTAGATATATTAGGGCCTTTATTTAAATTTGGGTTGAATTAATTATTTATTTATTAGATTTATCCATATTTATTAGAGATATTTTACTAGACTTAAGATTCTTTATAATATAAACATTTTTTTTATATACTTTTTTAGGGGAGATATAAAAACTATTTTTATATAAAGAAACTGACATTCTTGTTATCTTTTATGTGATTAAGTAATTCTCATACTAATTCTTGATTAAACTTGTAAACTCTTCAAAGGATTGATTAACTTCGTTATGATTTTATACTACTCGTTACGTCTTTTTATAGGCATAAGGTGTGAGTGATCATTGCAATAACTTTGGTTTTCCAAGACAATTTCTTGTTGGGTGAAGTTGCAAACCATTCAAATATGATTTTAGTGAATCTTTAGAGATATCTACATCACTAGACAACTCAACATATATTTAATAGGATCTCGGAACTCTTGAAAAAAAATAAAATTTATTATTTTTACTGGGTATATATATTTTAGGAAACACGATCAAATGTTTTTTTAGAAAGTCATAGATATATTTTACTATTATAGTGAATCGTAAATGTTTCTGTGATCATGGTGATGTTACCTTCAGCTTTAATTTTTTTTTTTTGTCTCTTCTTATTTTACCAATTAACAACTCTCTCATTCCCAATCTTAAGACTGTTGCATTGCTTTATTAACTTTTTTCTTGAAATTTTTTATCTTATGACTGTTTCATTGTTGTTTTAGATAGAATGGAAAATTAATAGACTATTCTACACTATTCGATAGAAAATATTGTGTCTGCATCATCACACTATACTTATTAAATATATTAGGGCTGAAGCTTAACCCCATTACACTTATATTAGGGCTGAAGCTTAAGGTATTTTTTAGGATAGCTTGTATTATGTGTGGAGACGCATATACATTACAAACGCATCCTAAGATTTTTTTTATTTTAAAAGTGCTTCTAAAAAAGATTAAAATTTTTTAATTTACTTTAAATTAATATTTTTTTAGTATTTTAAGATCATTTTAATGTACTGATTTTAATTTTAAAAATAAAAAAATATTATTTTAATATATTTTTAAATGAAAAGTACTTTAAAAAACAATCACAACCACACCCGTTACAATCTTGACCTATTAATTAAATTAGAATATTATACAAGCAATTTTAGATGTTACCCTTGTTAAATTTGAGGTTGAATGTCAAAACATTGTCAGTTAAAAATAAAAAATAAAAGAGATAATTAATTTTTTAAAGACTTAATTTATTTTAAATTAGTCCATTGAATTGCTCTTTGATATGTATTGAGCAAATTTTTTAAATTGTAAAAAAAAAAATATTAAAAGGATAAATTTTTTTTGACTATATCGTTAAACATGTAGTGTCACATCTTTATTTTATTTAATAAAAAATAAATATAAAGTAGAGTAAATTCGTTTAAGTTTTAAGTTTAAAAAATAAAATTATATAAATATATTTTCAAATTCTATTTAATAACATGAATTTTTAAATGATAAGGTTATATATATATATATATATATATATATATATATATATATATATTGCATGCATGTATGTTAACTTGTGACATTTATTGTAACAGAACAATGGAAAAATAAAGAATTTTAAAAAAATATAGAAAAAATTCATAGAAAAATATTGTTAAACTTTTTAAATTAGAATTTGTTTAAAAGTGTGATAAATATTATTTTTTTATTTTAAAATATATTAAAATAATATATATTTTTAATATCAATATATTAAAATTATCTAAAAATATATAAAAAAACTAATTTAAAATTAAAATAAAATTTCAATTTTTTTTTTAAAAATATAATGAAACGCGCACTCGCTCCTTCAAACTCACCAAAACGGTATAAACCTCTTTTCTTTTCTGTTAGCTCCCAAAACCCTAAAATTCTCTCCACTCACAAACAATGGCAGAACCGAGTCAGCTGACTCAGCATATTGAATCCTTTGTTGACTCATCATGCTCCTCTACTCAGCAGGTTCAAGGCCTACTCTACTCTTAACCGCACAAGCTCCTCAGTTTTGAACTTTTACCTTTTCATTTTTTAGCCTTTTAAACTCTTCAACTGGCTGCTCCATATATTCATAGGAAGCTTAATTTCTCAATTATTGTTGAATATTTAAAAAAAAAAATGTAAAAAACAAAAAAAAATCAGATATTTTTCCAAATTTAGAATAGTTTTGGTTTTGTTTGTAATGTATTTAATTAATAATTTGTGTCTTAAGTGCAGGCTGCAAGTTTGGATGCAATAGTTTCCTTCGTGAAGAATGATGTAGTAACTATATCATCACTGGTATAATTCACTTTTTTTTTTCTTACAATGTTTTTCTTAGTTATGGTCGTTTTTTCGGTGAACTGTTGTGTTGATGCCTTTGTTATGCTTAGGTTAGGGAGATGGAGATGTATCTGACTACAACAGATAGCATAATCCGTGCACGAGGTACTTTTTGTTACTGTAATACTTTATGTTTGCTTATGTTGATTAATGTGCATATAAATGATGAGTACCAATCCTTTCTGAAAAATGGTTATTAAGCAAATTATATGGTATATGGTTTTAATGTGGGGACAAGTTTTTCGTTTTGGAGCATGTTTACGGCATTATGGGATAAACTTTTTGTGATTGTTTTTCGGTGATTGGTAATTTTAAACTAATTCAAGCATGCTAGTAAAAATTTTGCTATCCTCTTGTTTATTTATTTTAATTTTTTTTTGAAACACCATACTCTGAGAAGCTCTTGGAATAATTTTTTTAACTGTATCAGGCATCCTTCTGCTTGGAGAAGCACTTAAATGTCTTTCATCAAAGCCGCTGGATGCTGCTACTATTCATAGCTTGATGTCTTTCTTCAAAGAGCGACTGGTGAGTTTGTCATTTTGCAATGCATATACATGTACATGGAAGAGGCTGCAATATATAATAATTTAACTTTATGTTATTTAGGTGTTTCTGGTGTTTATGGCTTATTTGCTGTTTTTGTTTCATTTTACCCTGTAAAATTAGCTGCACACCTTTGATACTATGCTTGAAGAAATTTCTTCTTGGTTCCACTATATTGCACGAAGTCTTGTCCATTGTAATTTTGATCTCAATACACTTGACTGGTGATCTGGGAATCCATTAGAGAATACATGAGATTGTGAACATTTAAAGAAGAAGTCAAATGAAGTATTTCTAAGGTTTGCTTATTCTGGAAACATTCTTACCTATGTTGCCATGTGATTGGTTCCGTGTTCCTCCTATAAAGTTGGATAGGTTTTGTTGGACTCTTTTTTTCTATGTTTAGATTCTCCTTCCTGATGAGTCTTGGTTTTACTTTGAAGCCTTTCTTTGAGTTTCTATGTGGTAAGGATGGAGTCATTCCAGTGAAAGATGTCTGCAAGCACAAATGCTGGATTGTTGGTGCAATACAAAATCCTTTTAGTCATTTATTTTTTTTAGGAATATTTGTTTATGCTGGTATGGGTACTGATTACAATTCTAGAGAGAACTCAATCATCGTTTCCTGACAAGGATTCAATTATGGTACACATATGAATAGAAAGAAGAGATCCAATTTGGTGTATGCTCTGGGTACACACTCAAAAGCCGGGATTGTAAGAACCACACTTTTTCAGAAAAGGGGGGAGCTTGAAATGGCATTGGCTAGAAAGAAAGCTGGGCAGTCCACAGCTTTGAGCTCTTAAGCTAGGAGTTTTCCCTTCTTTCTTCTGGTTAGGAGGATTGAATTTCCTTCTGGCTGAAGGTAAAGTAGCATTTGAGTTGAGTTACTAATGGAAGAGTACTGTAGGTAACTGTACTACACTTCCTTAAAATAGCTTTTATCAATAGATAGAGTGGATGCTAGAGTCATCCCTAAGTAATGGGCTTTAAAGCTCGGTTATAGACTACAGTTTTCTAAATTGTAGTGATTACCAGGTCTTTAGGAGGTTATGAAATGCTGAATTGATGGTTTATTTTACTTACTATGTCCTTGCCATATATTTAGGTCCTGTTAATGCATTCTTTGTTATGGCCTCGCTTCTCTTTTCATCCATAAAGTCCAGATTAGACTTTGAAACCTATTTGATGGTCCATGCGCACACTCATTGCTATGAGTGCTGATTAGTATGGGTTTCAACAATCTAATCCTTTTTTCATTCTTTTTATTTTGGCCAGGTAGTGATTAGCTATATTCTTTATTATATTGCATCAAAATTATAAAGATGATATTATCCTTATATCAGGCAGATTGGAGAGCTTTACGTGGTGCACTTGTTGGTTGTTTGGCATTGGTGAAAAGGAAAAGTGGTGGTATGGTCACTAGCAGTGATGCTAAAGGAGTTGCAGAGTCTTTTTTGCAAAACTTGCAGGTTCAGTCTTTAGGACAACATGACAGGAAGGTAGGATTGTCTACACATGTAATTCTAATTCCAACTCTTCCTGAAGTTACAACAGCCTTGTGTCTGGATTAACTTTTCACCCTGGTTTTTCTCTCCAATTTTTTAGTAATTTCTTTGTGAAATTTCAACTTTAGAACTTACCATTAAATTCTTCTTGCAGCTTTGCTTTGAACTTATGGAATGTCTGCTAGAATACTATCCCCACGCTGTTGCTTCTCTGGTATCTCTTCAATCTCACTTTCCCTTAACTCATACTTTCCAGTTGCAAGTGAATGACTCGAAAAAGTTAGAAAAGAGAAAGAATAAAAGTGGATTCAACCTCAGCCAAACTCGGAACTGGGTTCAAGCTTGTATCTTAATTGTGCAATGAAACAAAAAATTGTGTAATAGGGGAGATGCCAAATTTTGTCTCCCGAACAATGGCCTTTTGTCATTGTTATTTATCAGTGGTTGTTGCTTGGTGGAATGGTGATGTTCTGGGAAAATGTCTACTTCAGGTTTTTATCCCATGACATGTTTCATGAAAGAGTTGAAGAGTAGGATTGTCTCCCATTTCCCCTCCTATGACCTATTTTGATGTAGTTGTAACTGGGAATACCTTTTTGTATGATGTAGAAAAATATGAGAAGCTGAACAAGGGTTTTGTTGGGTTCAAAATGATTTTTATATAAGCAGCACAAGGTTATTTAGGATAGTTGCTCATGATGAAACATAACCATGGAATCCATTTGCTTGCTTAAATCAATGTTAGTTATACCTGTGAAATTCATAGTTATTATGATCCATACATTAACACTATAGATGCAACCCACTGATCTTATTGAACGATATTTATCTGAAATTTTGGGTATGTTGTCAATTAAAATATGATTGGCAGAGTAGATCCTCGTATTATCCTAAATGTTAGCTTACTTGAGTTGTTTCTAGCTCTATCAAAATCTTTAAAGTTACTGGTTAGTAACCATCTTTATGCAATTACGAAAACCTTATGTTTGCAAACACAAAGTTAGTCTTGATAGCTCCAACTTTGTGCAAAAGTGCTGAGGGATAGGTCTCTATAAATTCTACTCTCAGAACCCCACCATTACCACCTGATAAACTTCATCTTTACAAATGGGATTGCTACCCCCACACCCCCCCACCTGCAAGCAACCTCCCTCCCTCTCTCCTTGCTGTCACATAGGCAACACTTCCAACAATACCTACAAGCACATGCAAACACCACTTGGTGTCTGTCACCTAATGTTGTAATTGATTTTGTTTTTTACAATGTCTTGTACTTTTCATGTTTTGATATGATCACATTGTTGATTGTGATTCTAGGGTGATGATCTTATTTATGGAATTTGTGAAGCTATTGATGGAGAAAAGGATCCTCAATGCCTAATGCTAGCATTTCACATCATGGAGGTTCTAGTGCAAGTGTTTCCTGATCCTTGTGGTCCCATAGAAAGTTTTGCTAGCGATCTATTTGGCATTTTGAGCAGTTACTTTCCCATTCATTTTACACATGTAAGCTTCATATACCAATCACTCTTTTGTATGGACCAGTTGTCTGGATATGATTGCTTTTCACTTATCTAGCTTTTTTTTTCCTTCCTGCAGCTGCCTTATTAAGAGTCTCAGGTTTTGCTTTGTGTCTACATGTATATACATGATATTCAAGGAGTGTTTTTGAACCTTCCCTTTTAAATGACAAGTGATGCGTGTCTTAGGCTTATTTTTTGTTTTACTTGGATGTCGTAAACTCTTTTTTCTTTTCATGGGGTGCTTAAGTGACCGCTTGAAGTATAGGAAGTTTACCATCTAGTTAAATTCTCTGGTCTATTGTCTACCCCGACGACTTTTTTTTTTCATGACACAATCTTTATTTTGAGAGGTTTCAGAGGCCTCATGTATTAGATTTGTACAAAGTGCCTTCATCTTTTCTTATGTAGCCATACTTGTTCTCTTAGTGCTGGATGAGATGCCTGTAGTAGTTATTTGCTGTATTGGATATTTTATTAGTTTTTGGTTCAGCCAAATGTTAGTGTTTGTGAGTACCATTTTACTGGCAGTCAATCATACATTTGCCAATAAGGTTATTTTGATACATAAGATCATAGTTCTAAATCTTGTAACGATGCTAAGCATGGTTTTATTTGGATATGATCTCTAATTCATGTTGTTTTCATCGGTAACCAATGCTGGTCTTAAGACACTTTTAAAAAAAAAAAAAATTTGTAGAATGTGATTGCTTTATCATCTGGTTCCTGCACCACAACAAGAATATCTGATAGCTTCAGCAGTTCAACTACTATTTCTTACCAACACTTTGAATTATGCTAAAGTCTAACATGTATTTCTACATGTCTCTGAACTTGATGCTCAAGTTTTCAAAAAAGAAAAAAAACCCATCTCTTGTTAATAATAAATCAACTTGGAAAGGATTTTGATGCTTAAGCTTTAAGATGCCTACAAAGTACTGCCATTGTTGGTAAAATTTTCCAACTCAATTCAACTGCACTATAATTTGTTGGGGAGGAGGTTGTGTTCTGTGAGGGAGGACTACTGCTTGCCACGGTACCCAAAAAAAAAAAAATTATAAATAACAAAAGAGATTTGCTATACAGTGAGAAGGGAAACTAGGAGCAGGGAATTCAGTCAACTTGCATGGCATTTTAGATCCTTTGGAATCAAGTCGTGAAAACTTTTGGAAGCTGGAAATGCCTGAAACACTTGACAATTGATTGCCAGATATTTAACTTTCGCTTTTGGTTCAATTGCAGTTATTTCAGAAGTTAAGTTAAACAATGAAACTTATCGGATGTTTATAGTGAAAACATCAATTTGAGTCATACTACTGTGTTAAGGTCTGTTGTCCGTCAAACTTTGGGATAATTTGAAAGTGCAATTAGTTTCTGGAAATTTGTGGAGAACAGATGGTATTCTGAAACTGTGTTCGATATAAATCCATAAGCATAACCAGCGGGGAAAGGAAATAATGTAGCTCATGGGGTTCATTTCATTATGGGCACTAGCATGGGTTAGCAGATAAAGCAAAGTGTCAGTGGCCTTTTTGGGATAATGACAGATTTGAGCCCATGTTGGGTGCAGTGGAGGAGGTTTCCTGAGTGTAAATTTATGAAAGAAAATAAGAAACCTCAATTTTGGATTTTGTTTTTGGTGTTTTGGAACCATCAATAACTTAAGAGCCTTGATGCAGAATCTTAAGTTGTATTATTAAATGCCCTTTCCTGTTGCTCTACTTGTGAATGTGAAATGAATTTGATCTTATTCTGTTACTCATTCTTTATATTAATATGGTTCTGCATTCATTGATTTTTGATATGCATTATTTTATTTCTTTGCATTTCCAGCCAAAAGCTGAAGAGGATGTTGAGGTGAAAAGGGATGATCTTTCAAGGGCATTAATGGTATCTACTGCTGTCCTGTTAAAACTTTCTGGCTTGTAGTAGACTTTTTCTCTTTTGAAATTTTCCTAGCTATATTGCTCTGGAAGTAATCTTATATTTTATTGGCTGCAATGTAAAGCTGGTTTGTTATTTTCTGTTAAATCTCTATCATCACTTCCATAGTTGGTAATGATACTGTGCTTTGGTGCAAGCCTGCAAGAGCATAAGAAAGTAAATACTTGGCAGGCTCATATTACTCAATTAAGCTTTATTCTTATCAAATATATGGTGGTCACACCTTGCCCAGTTTTCTTGGACATTTCATGGTTGAGTTTAGATAGCATTTGTAGTGAAAAGGCACTGTGTAGATTGTATCGAGATTTGCTGCACTTGCAGCTGAATAGACTATTTGGAAGGAGCAGAGTTTATGGATATTTTGATGACCATACTCTTCTGAGGCAATAAATAGTTCTCTTAGCTACATTGTGATGCAGAACAAGTTTGGGGGCTGTTCTGGACGAGTTTCAGGAGATGTTTGGTGCTGTGAACAGTGCAGTTTACAGTGTTTTAGGAGATTTTAGGCTGAATTTTTGAATGGTAATTGTTTTAGGGTTGTCTAGGTATGTGTGAGAGTTTGTTTAGGGAATTTAATGAGTGCTTTAAGATTAGATTGATGGGATTTGCTTGTTGGAAATTTTGGAAAGTGATAGTCAGACTAACAAGGTTTCTAGGAGTCACACCTTAAGGACAGAAAAAACAAAGCTTCACACCTAAGGGAAAATTGAATCGCACAATCAAAAGCAAATTGCTGAAAATTTAATCTTAAACTTCAATTAAAAAATTGAACATTACATAACCTTTATATAGAGTTGCTAGTCCTCCAAGCCCAACAAGACACTTATTATTCTAGATAAGAAAATACTAAGTCTATTTAGAAAAGGAAAAACCTAATAAAGCTAGTTACTTTAGAACTGGTAGAATACTGAATGTAAAATAAAACCTAGACTTAAATAATTGTCCAGATTTTCCAGAAAATCTGAAATTACATAAATACCATTGACTACAAATACACATTAATTTTTCTTCTTTTGTTGTCCGTGCCACACTGCGGACTTCTATTTCTTGGCCTCTGGTAGGAGTCTCTTTAGCTGTTGGATAGCAGGATCAGAAGCCCTAATGTCGCTACTTTTAGCTTCTTACTCAACAGAGGACATCTCCTTCCCTGATTGTGTATACAATCTCTTCAGGTTCTTAGAAGATGAAGATGTTGCAGGTCAAAATTGCTGTTCATAGAAATTTCTGGGAGTAGTAGAAATAACTTACTAATGTTTATGTTGTTCTCTGCCTTTGGAAGGATAGTTATATGCTAGAGTTGCATGTCCTAGACAAAGCATGTGGAAATCATATTGCCAATGATGTAAAGTGCATGTGTTTATGAATTTGAAGGAATTTTTTTTTTGTGTCTTTGGGGGGTTTCAACTTTCGATTCTTAAAATATGACAATACTAAGATTAAAATAAATGGATCATCTTAAAACTAACAACATACAAGAAATTATCTAGTTCATGCTCAAATAATACAAATCTTACATGTCCTATGAAAGTCAAGAACAAAAATAGCAAATGGTGGGGGTCATAGATGATGCCTGTTGATGCTTTTGGCTGTTGGACTATTGCTGAAAGGAGTTTGTCTAATTGTGAAAGGGAAATAAAACCATATCCTGAAGGGAGCTGAATTCCTTCCATTTGGAAGATATGTTTTCTGTTAACAAGGTGAAACCAAGTGATATATTCCTTGGAAGTGTGGTTTAAACAGATGTAATTTGCCACTTGAAACTTTTAATTAGGTGAGAGAGCTCCCACAAACTAACGTGGTAAAAGTTTCCATATAATTTCCATCCTACTTTGCTATGATGTTTCATTAGTTTTATTGCTTTGGGTTTTTTTTTACATTAAATATTGTATAAATTGCCAGAGATCATGTTGAAAGAGCGACCTTTCTTGACTATATTTTCTACTCTTTTTTTTGCAGCTTGCATTCTCATCCACACCTCTTTTCGAGCCATCTGTCATTCCATTGCTTCTTGAGAAACTTTCTTCCTCCCTATCATCCGCAAAGGTCAGTTCTGTTTAACTTAAGCTAGATTTTAGCAATTGATGATTATGCAGATAGGCTTACTCGTATGCTAGCTGAACATGATTTTGGAATGTTAAGGTCCACTGCTTAGTCAAAATACGTGATTTTCCATCTCCATCTTCTGTTTTTCCTTTTCAATGCAAAACTAGAAAATGTTTTCATTTTGTTAAAATAGAATTTTTTTTTCAAATTGTAAAATATTAACAGGAGGCACAAAGTTGATTCATAATGTGGAGGGTCCTTTGGAAAAAAAAGGAAAAAACATATAAATGAAAGCCTTGTTGATATTTCTTTGTTTTCCATGTGGTAAACACGAGCAAATAAGGTTGGTTTTTGTGAGGGAAGTGTTGAAAACAACTTTGATAGTGCTCTCGTAAACCCAATATAAACTTGGAAAACTGCAAATCAAGATTTGGAGTTTTGTGTTTTAAAATAATATTTGAATAATAAACTCCAATTCTTACTTCTCCATAACTTTCCAAAAAGGTTCTTGTTTTTGAAATCTGTAGAATGCATAAATGTGCATTCTGTTTATGTGTTTCCAGGTTGATTCTTTAAAGTACCTTAGCTATTGCACATCAAAGTATGGAGCAGAAAGAATTGCAAAACATGCTGGAGTTATTTGGTCTTCACTGAAAGATGCAATATTTACTTCAGGACAATCATTTGTGTTATCCCTTACCCCAGAATCCCTAGGTGGTCTAGGCTGTCAGGAGAATGAAATAGCAGCTGAAGCACTGGCTCTGCTGGAAAAGGTTGTTATCCAAAATAATGATTTGTTCTCAAGTATGATTGTTGGTGATGAAGAAATAAATATGGTTTTGAATTCCATCACTGGCTGCCAGAGTTACAATGAAATTCCCTTGCAAAGCACACAGAAACTGTATTCAGTCGGTCGTATCCTTTATGTTTCTGTGAAGGCATCTGTTGCTTCCTGCAGTAGAATTTTTCAATATTTCTTCTCCTGCTTGATGGAGAGCATGGGGCTTCCAGTTGTGAATGGATCTGGGACTTGCTCTTTTAATGATGACTGCATAATCTCCAAAAGACCTAATCACGGATCTCTTTATCTCTGTGTTGAACTTCTTGGAGCATGCAGAGATTTGGTCATCAGTTCCGGTGATCTTGCATCACAATGTGTTTCTGCAAATGAGACATGGTGCTGCTTGCTTCAGAGATTTTCTACCTCTTTAAGCAAGATTTTCACTTCAACCCTGGCAACAAGTACAGACAAGCCTGCTCATGACGCGGATGTGTATCTTGGAGGTAAATGCTTTGGTTTGCAGTGCTGTTGAGGTGGTCATTGTTCCCATTTCTTTTTCTATTTTAAATTGCAAGTTTTTGGATATTTCTCAATAAGCTTGCCTTGGGTTGTCTACCAACTCGAGTAATTGATTCTAGGTTCAGAACCAATGGAGATCTGACATTTAGGTTACCTAGATCTGGGTACAAGGAGTTGGTTTTGATATCCAAACCTAGTTTTAGAGTAGGAAGATTTTTCCTACTCGTGGGTCTGCCTGATGCACCTGGACATGCATCATGTGTCCAATGTGCCACCTACCATTAATAGCCTGCTTATTTCCAGGAAGGAAAACATGCTTGCAGTACCTGTGCTGGAAACAAATAGAAAACGTACTTTTTTTTTTTGGGTTTTATGAGATGTAAATGTGGACATATTACAACTCCTGGAAACATATGCAGTGGTATTATAAGTCAAGGAATATAAGTCTGATATATGGTGCTAAAACTAAAGCACCATTGAGGTTTTAAGAAAAATAGTTGTTTTCAGTCTTTGCCTCCCATTAGTTGTCAAGGAATATAACTCTGATATATGTTCCTAGATGAAGCACCGATCAGCCTTTTCCTTCCATTAGTTGCTGTTTGGACTCCCAGCATAATTTGTTGACTAGTTACAGGAACTCAAACATAAAAAATTCTGATTGCATGCTTTTCTATTTTGTAATTGATGTGCAGTGAAGGGTTTGCAAATTCTAGCTACATTCCCTGGAGGCTATTTACTAGTATCAAAATCTACTTGTGAAAGTATTTTGATGACCTTTGTATCTATTATCACTGTTGATTTCAACAAGACATTGTTGTGGAAACTGTCGGTGAAGGCACTGGTTCAGATTGGCTTGTTTATTCATGGTAGTAACGAGTCTGAGAAGTCAATGAGCTATATGGATATTGTTGTTCAGAAGATTGTTTCAATGATATCATCTGATAATCATGATATACCATTTCAACTCCAACTGGAAGCCGTCTCTGACATTGGCACAAGTGGGCTTCAATATATGCTGAAAATTGTTACTGGATTGCAAGAAGTTATATGTGCCAATCTAGCTGAGGTTTATGTACGTATGTTCAACAATCTCTAAACACTTTATAAGAGCTCAGGGAATGTCCCCATTGAAAGAACATGATACTTGGACACCCATGCACCGTCTTATTTTTTTCCTTTTTGTGTGCGCTTAAATGTCGAAAAAAAATGTCTCTTCTAAATTCAGTGAGTGATTTCCATAGATTGCATTACAATTGTGCCTACTCTAGCACTGGGGACATTTCACCGAGTTCTTCTGTTAGTTTTAGTTTTTTCCTCCCTACAATCTGATTTTCGTATCTGGACCTATAGATCTGATGGTACAAGTTTCTGTTGTGCTTCCATAGGTTCAAGGAAATGTGAAATCAGCAAAGGTCATAATTCATCTTTTGGAATGTTATTCAAATGAGTTGCTTCCATGGTACAGCATCTCTACCTTGACCATCCCTATCCTGTTTTGCTAAATTCATTATCTGTGTTTGTATCCTCTCAAACTACAATCTGTTACAAGTATTCCTAGTAGTGACTTGACAATATTGGCATGGCCCATTACATCACACCTTTGTGCATGCAAGTTTACAAATGAAAGATGCTATAAGCATTTAAATAAGTAGTTCTTTTTTTCTATTTTGTTTCAATCAATTCATTGTATTATGAGGTTTGGTTGCTTTTTCACATAAGAGGCACCTTTGATGTAAGGAGGTGGAATACTTACCTACAATTAACTATCCTCTTTCCTTTTTGTGTGCTTATAGCAAAGATGTTTCCCCTTTTGAGACTTCATTTCTTTTTTAAGGGGTGGGTTGCACAGGGGTTTGGTTAGCAATGGGGTGGGGGGTGGGTGGGGTGGGGTTATTTGCTGTCCTCTTTTTCCTGTTGATGTAGATTTTTTTTGGAATGGTCTCAGGATTCAGAAATATGAAGTTTTCGATGAAGTCTTGCTCCAATTTGTTGTCAGCATATGGAACCAAATAGAAAATTGCATGGCCTTTCCTGATGGGATCTTTGAAAAAGTGAGTATTACTTCTACTTTCAGGAATGTTACTTTCCATTTTAATATGTAGTGGTGCTAAAAAGAAATTTCTGGTGGTGGCTTGCATCAGAGAAGATAGATGTTAGTTTGAGATGCAAAATCTTTTTCTCTGAGAAATGGCTTTAGCATATATTATTTTTGACTTCAGGAGCTTCTTGATGCTACAATGAAAGTGATGAAGCTTGCTGTTGCTTCTTGTTCAGTGGAAAGCCAGAACATAATAATTGATAAAGCTTATACTGTACTCTCATCCAGCACTTTCTTATCAACGAAGGATTCCTTGTCCTCTCTTCAAGCTCAACTAGAAGAGTTAGAAGATACTCAAGAAACGGACAAATTTTCCAGTAGAGATGAGTGGATTCATTCTTTATTTACATCAGTAATTATAGCACTTCATCCTCAAACACGCATTCCGAATATAAGAACAGTACTGCATTTTCTCATGATTGTGTTCCTTAAGGGCTATGTTACGGCTGCTCAGGCGTTAGGTTCTCTAGTTAACAAATTGGATCTAAAGACTAGTGGAACAGAGTATTCAGGTGGTTGTACCTTTGAAGAAGCAATGGATATAATCTTCGGTAAAAATTTAGGTTGTTCTGACCATGTTCCTGCTGGGAGATCTGGTATCACAGGCTATTGGAGTGAGACAGGTCTCACTAACTTATGCCTTGGTGCTGCAAACAGTGGTTTGCTTAAAATTCATTCCATTGTTGGGCTGGCATGGATCGGGAAAGGTTTGCTTATGCGTGGACACGAAAAGGTTAAAGACATAACTATAGTTTTTTTAGAGTGCCTGCAATCAAATGGCAGAATGGGTGCCTTGCCATTGGAAGAAAATAATTGCAACTGGGATATGCGCTTGTCTGCAATGAAATGTGCAGCAGACGCATTTCAGGTTCTCATGAGTGATTCTGAGCTTTGCTTAAACCGCAAATTTCATGCAATAATACGACCACTCTATAAGCAACGATTTTTCTCCACCATAATGCCCATTCTGCAGTCTTTGATAATTCAGTCTGACTCATTACTCTCAAGGTAAACTTCTCAAAACTAATTGCAGATTGCTTGTTTCCCTCACTTCTCTTGTTGATCCTGTACTCCTTTAGATGTTGATGGATTTTTCTTGACAACTAATAAGCAGAACCCACTATAATATACTTTTGGTTTTATTTTGTTGTTCTATTAGTATTGATTTGTTGACTCGGTTCATCAAAAAGTTCCAGATAAATGCCAGATCATTCCAGAAAAAATGACGTGTCAAGGATTGGTCACTAATTTTGTTTCACTTCAAGAGTTTTGAGTAACACTGCCAATTTTACAATTTACATTCAACTGTCTATTATATGGTTCATATGATATTTTACTTGCAGACATCAGCTGCATGGCTAGTCAAATTGATCTAGGAACTTTTGCAATATTCTTTTTTATGTTTTTTGCAATTTTTATTATTATCTATGCATATGTTTAAAAGCTGTCATGACTTGTTAGAATTTAGTCTGTTTTATGCCAGAAATAATACTGTGTTGTTAAATCATACTTGTTTTTCCTGTGGTGTCCATTTGTTACGGTTATTTATTAGAAATATTGAGAATAGAAAAGATTAGTCATGCTCCATCAGTGGGAAATAAAAAAGGATTAGTCCTGTTGCTGGGAGGTCCAAGAAGTTGCAAGGAAAAGATTTGAGCAGTTGCAAATTGTAACATCGCACACCATGATGAAAATTATCTGCTATAGTAAGCCAAATAAAACCTGTAAATCTGGGTCTCTTGCTTGAGCATCCATGAGTTATAGTAGAAGTTAGTTTTGCAGATGAATCCCAAGTGACATGATTGATGTAATAGCATGATGGTCCAAAATAGATGGTTATGAATGATTGGGCAGTATCTTGATTCCTTGAGGAGTTCAGATCCTCGAGAACTGTCTATAGACCAAGTTCATTTGGGATGTTTGGTCCATTTCTTGATTGATGATGCAAGTTCTGTGATTTCAGATCTATGCTGTATCGGGCTTTTGCAAATGTTGTAATTGGCACCCCATTGATTGTTATCTTGAATGATGCAAAAAAGGTTAGTTTGATATCTTAGTCTTCCAGTATATTTGGTTCACATCTAGCAAGCATGCTTACTAGTAAACTGAAGTATTCCATTTTCCAGTTAATTCCAATGGTGCTGGATAGCTTAAAGTTGTTGAGCAAGGATGTTTTGGATAAAGATATAATGTACAGCCTTCTGCTAGTTCTGTCAGGCATTTTGACAGATAAAAATGGTAAGACTCTCTGTATGTCAACATAATTATCTTTAATTTTAAAGGGGTGTATAATTTTTCTAACCCTTTGGTAAAGGAAATAATTGAAGTGACTCTCTGACCTTAACTGCATTGTGGTTGTGCATATCAATTTATGTGTACTCCATTCAAATTGGAACTATTCTTCCAGGTCCTTAATTCTTAAAATTTCTTCTTGGGGCTTTGTGAGTGATCTCTCTGCCTAGTTGCTACTCCTGTAAGATTGTACATGTCATGGTGGTTGTGGGGCAGTTTTACCGGTACTTCAGTGAATGTTTCACTACTGTTCGTTTTTCTTTGGGTCATGGTGCAATTATTGCTGTGCTGGGATTTTGAAGCAAGAGATTTGATAAATGCTTAGGCCTGTTGTTGGTTGTGTTTCCTGTAAATTACTTGAACATAATTCATGTCTTTCCTCTCCATATTAATATATTAATTAGTGCAAATCTGGAAATTTTCTTTCTTTATATATACTTATATGGGTACATACATATATATCACTGGGTATGCTTTTCTGAGTCATTTTACTTGCAAGGATTATCTGGATACTAGTCACTTGCAAGCTTCTGAGAATCGACTGTTTAGCAGTTATTAATCACGTTTAAGCTCCCAAAGCATTTACATTAAGGGCCTTTATTGTTAAGCATTTGGAATTCTTCTTGAGCTCTCTTTGTAAATCCTTGTTATTGCATATTGTCTTTAATCCATGAAAGATGAACCAAAACTGTTTTCCCAACTAGTGGAAAATGCAAGTTGTCTCCTTTTATGCACAAATTGTCAAATAGGGACTATCAGGTTATGATTTATGTGTAAATTGAGTCTCCGTTACGGTTATAATCTCTTGTATGCTTGCACATGCAGGACAAGAAGGCGTAATAGAGAATGCTCATATTATCATCAATTACCTCATTGGGTTTGTCACCTACCCTCATAAGATGGTAACAGCTTTCCTTTCCTCAAAAGAAATTCTAATTTTCTGCTAATTTGTGCCCTAATGTGCATTTTTGGATGTGAATTCAAATTAAAAGTCCGTTTGCCTACTTCAACATCTAGTCTACTTATTTATTTCCTGCCTTTCTGTCATAAATTTCTGATCGTTGCTATCAAAACCCACAATTAAGATACTTGGATTCTTCTGCTAACGTTCTCAGCTTGTCCGAGAGACAACAATTCAATGTCTCGTTGCCATGTCAGAGTTGCCTCACACAAGGATTTACCCCATGCGAATCCAGGTTTGTTAAACTTTTGAGTCAAACAAATTCAGTAGGTTTATTTCAAATTTTCATCCTTGAGCTTCCCGCTCAACTTAGTGGGTGGAGTCATCAGCTAATATGCTCCTAGCAGGAGGGAGGAAGTCATGATAATTATGACGTTGGCCTCTTTGCTGTATACCAATTTATGATGAGGCTTCCGCGATGCAGCTTCTTTCTCCATTGTCCATGCCTGAATTTCTAAATTTGTATTCTCATAATTTTCAGGTGTTGCAAGCTGTATCAAAAGCTCTTGATGATCCAAAGAGGGCTGTTCGTCAAGAAGCTGTTAGATGTCGGCAAGCGTGGTCAGTGATTTAGATATATACTGCTGTAGGTTGAAACGATGTATCTACATGTGCACGTTCTTGCTTGCACAAGTCGATTTCAAAGGGGGGATTAATTACATCGTAATTGGTTCCTCTGCCAACATAGGGCATCAAATGCATCAATCCCAAAGCTTCCTTGGCAAAATGAATCTGTTGACATGATTGTTTTTATTATCATGTCTCTTTGTAAATGTCTTCACACTGAAAAAAATGCTTGATATGTTTTTCCCAATTATGATGGACATGGAAGTTGACCATAAATATATAAAATAGGTAAGTATATGCCTCTCCCTGCCCATCAGATTGCATGGATTTCAGTTGCTTCTGCTGCCATTTGACATGTTGCGCTTGTATCATGATTACGTAATTACCAATTTCGTATGCTTCTATGAAAATTCCTATTTTTTGCCATTACATCGTGTTTAGTTGATGACTTGTCTTCCCGTTATTTAGGTTTAGTTTATATACAGAGATATACTAGTTAGTAGTTGTTACATGTCCTGTGCTTTATTGCATATCGGATCAAATTTATTTCGACGCAAAAAATTAAATTAAGAAAGAAAAATTGAAGGTCATGGTGAAATCACTTTAGCATAAGACACAAGACAAAGATCTCTATTCACTAAAATAGCGTAATAGGGATGATAATTTAATTTGAAATTGATTAATACTAACCAGACATGAATGAGTGAATGTTTTTTTTAACTTAATAGATAAGGGGTAGGGTATGAATATTATTAAATCTTATATGAAATTTACCATAATATAACTAAAAATGCATAAAATTTTTTGTTAGAATATTTAGAACTAGCTTGACAGTGTGGTTACGGTTGATTTTCAAATAACTTTTCATACTGAAATGCATGTCAATGGTTTTTATTTTTTAAAAATTATTTTTGACATCAGCATATCAAAACGATCCAAAATATAAAAAAACATATTAAATTTTAGCAAAAATTTTTTTTTTGAATTTTTTGGTTTTTTAATACAATATACTTTAATATCGACATAAAACACGTGAATAATATTTATTGTTTAGTATATACACACACACACTTCAAATATATATTAACTATTTTATTTTTTATTGATTAATAAATAATAGTAGATAATGAATATTTATTAGATACTCGATGGATAATTTATGAATATTTAAATTTCTTACCTGATGGATAAAAAGTAGTATAAATATCAAGAAATCTATCATGCGGATACCCATTATCATCCCTAAGTGTAATTACTCTTTCTAGCTTCTAACAATAGAAACTTAGGCTTGTTTTTAGGGGTAATTTGGTTTTTTTTAAAATTAACCAATTTCATTGTGTTATTAATCGAGGATGGTTTACACCTTTCAAATGCATAGTAAAATGATTTTATTATTTTTAAAAGCAAAATTTGTTAAAAGGGTTGATTTTAATTTGGTCTTTTCACTTTTTTAGCATAGTATAAAGACTTGAAACCTTAAAAATAAAAATAAAAAAGTTACAGTTGAGGGACATTTGTGTCTTTTTAGGTTGGTTTTCCTGTAATTAACAGGTTGGGTTAAGGGTGATTTAGTTCCTTTCTCTCTCTTTTTTAATCAATGAGGATACTAATAAAAAAGGTTGTTGCCACATGCTAGTGAGTGAGTGGCGCATGCAATGCTATTCTATGTCCTAACACTACCTTCCAGGGCAGTGTTTAAAGCGGCTTGTCATAGTTTTTTCAATGATGTTGTGTAAGTGGGCGAAGGAGGAGTGGTTGGGCTCTGATGATTTTTTTTTCCTCTCGTTTCTCTTTCTCCTTATCAAAATATAAAGGTGTTCTTTTATTTTTTTTTAATCCAAATTTATCATTATTTTAATTGCTATATGTTTTTTATATATGGATTTTTTCTTCGATTTTGTCCCTCATCATTTGATTTTATTTAATTCTTATATCAAACTTGGTCTCATTTTTTTATTGTTTTTTGTTTTTTCTTTTCCTAATTGATTTTTTTCAATTTAATTTTTTAACATTTCATTTCAAATTATTTTTATATCAGATTTAATCCATTTTTTATTGTTATTTCTTTTGTTTTGGAGCCATTTTTTATTGTATTTTTTTCAAATTTATCCCTAACCATTTTGTTGATTTATAATTTTTCTTTGTTCTTTTTTAGAGTTTGTCTTTTATGGGGTTGATCCTGGTCTCATGACCAGAGTCACAAGTTTTGAAAGTTAACATGAGTTGACTTCAATCTTTTTTTCATTTTTTTTTATTAATTTTTTTTCTAGTTTTCCCGTTGAGCATTGAGTTGTTTGATAATTGAAATTTATAGTTTTATTCGGTTTGTTTTTGATGGAGTTACCCCGATATCACAACCATATCATAGATTTTGCATGCTTAACATGGATGGGTTTGGGTTTTTTTTTATACTTTTTTTTACGTTGTTAAGATTTTTTGTCGTTTTATTTATTGACGTGTTTTTTTATTCATATTATTTAAATTAGATGAATTTATTAAACCTCAGTCGAGTACATGACCCGAATCTCAGATTTTGTTTTGCTTTTTTATAAACACTTGCGTCACTTTAGCATCCTTCTTTGCATTTGAAAATTTTTGAGGTGGCTTGCAACATAGCGCGAGCCCTCTATCTAGTATTTTCTAAAGCGTATGTTTAATAAAATTAATAAAGGCTTGTGTTAATAAATATCAATATTATCATAATGTTATTTAAAAAAGAAACAACTTAAATCATGTGGTTTAAACTGTGTGAGAGTTGAATTAAAGTAACCTGATTAATTTGATAGGTTAAAGTATGACCTTGTTGACTTGGTCAAGACCTAGTTTAATTAAAAAAAAAATGGTATACACTGTTGTTTTATTTTATTTTTATAAATATTAACTTAGATGATATTTTGGGTGGACTCATGCGTCGCGCATACACACGCGGCGTTGCGACATCAGGATCAAGAAATTGTCACCTAGTTATTTGATTCAGGGTCACTAGGAGACTCGAATAGACTAGTCTTATCTAAAATTTCAAGGTAAGAAATTCATTGTGGCAAGGAAATGTATTAGCACCAGTGTTTTAAAACCCGGACCGGCCCGACGGGTCGACCCGGGACCCGGGACCCGGCCGACTCGGGCCTGGGACCAGTCCGGGTGGAGGCAAAAACCCGCTCGGGAGTTGGCCTGGTGAAACCCGGTCGACCCAGCGGGTCAACCCGGGACCCGGGCCACCCGGTAAAACCCGGATGAGACCTGGTCTATTTTTTTTTAGACTGATTGATGTTAAACGACGAAGAACAATGAAGCAGAATTGGGCATTTTGATTACAGAGCAAACCTAATTAACAAACAAATCAATTTCAATCGATGAGCTGAGGAGCAGAGGAGAGCAGAAGACCGAAGACGTCTTGATCATTGTTGTTTCATTGCGAAAAAGGTTAGTTTCTTGTTTTTGTTCACAAATCTTCTTCTTTCACTCTCTCTTTTCTTTATTCTTGGCCGTGTTTTGAACTTGCAGTTCTGGGCATCATTTTGTTGTTCGTTGATTCGGTCTCGTTGATTCAGTCGTAGCCCAGTCATCTCAACCTCAGGTATGTTTCTCTGTTTTTTCTTTTCTGCAGCGTAATAACTTCCTCTGCTATTAGGAAGTGTTGGAAATGGATGAGGAAACTATATTTTAGTGTGTTTGTTCGTTCTGCCTTTGCTTCTGCTAAATTCCATGCATCTACCAGCCAATGCATGGATAGGGGTTGGTGATTGAATTGCTGTTTTGATTTATGCTAGTGAAATTCATTAGCTATTAAGAAATCCATGAACTGGATGCTAGAGATGAAAACGCCATGAAATAGATATCAACTTTTAGCTACAGAGTCATTAAGTAGTGAAAGGGACAGAGGACATAAGTAAAACACAATAGAAAACAATGAACTATCTACATTTCTTATCGTCTTGTAACAATATCGGTATACACTGGAATAATTTTATTTCCCAGGAAATTGTTAAACAACCCTTTTTTTTCCTTTGCCAGATGTTGAGTCCAGTGTGATGTGTGAAAATATCAATTTCTACTGCCCTAAGATGATGGCCAAACTGCAGATGGAAAAATTTCCCATGCCTAATCCTAATTCTGTTTGTTCATGAACGAAAGCAAACGTGTGATGGATAACTAGATAATTAACCATAAATGATGAATTGCTAAATATGTCGTCTGCTAAATCATGAATTAATGGATTATATCATGAATTAACCATAAATGATTCTGGTTCAAGTTTAAAACTATATATCTCTACCTTATAATTGCCAAAGATTTCCTTTGCTAAGCTATTACTACGACTTCTATGCTGCGAAATTTTATGTCAAGAGAAGAAAATGGTATCAATATTGTCATATTGATTCTCTATAGATTATATGGTAGTTCAGGTTCTGAAACATGTAAGAAATTTGCAATATCTTGGGATATTAATTCTATGCTACAGAATGCTCAGAATCGAAAATTCTCTTTCATATTAGGCATCCCTTAGCTCTTCTCTGGATCTGTATTTTGCATATTTGCAATTCACTTAGTTGCATCTTCATGTTCTCAACCTCTTTTCTCATCATCTTTATCTCATTCCGGGATGTCATCCATTCATTCTCCACACATCTATTTACCCTGATGATGGCCTGTGTCTTTTTTCTTTGGTAATTGGATCCAATAGATGTCAATTGCCTCTCCTTTCCTAGTATATTTATATACTAAATTCTCCCAATTCTATAATTTAATTAATGGATTGCAAAGTGATTTGGCTTGAAATTATATTCCCTCTTGTAAATTATGTTAGGTTCTGAAAATGTCTTCACATGATGGTAGTACTCCAAGTAGTGATCCTTCAACGGCCCAATCATCTCAACCTTCAAATTCCATGTCAAGTGGTAGTAGAGGAAGAACAGATTTAGCATGGGGTCATTGTAGAGAAGCTCCTGAACTTAGTGTTGGGTGTAAAAAAACAAAATTAGTTTTTTATATTGTGCTAAAGTATTTGCGGGTGGTGGCATTAATCGATTTAAGCAACATTTAGCTGGAGTTAAAGGAGAAGTTGAACAATGTCGTAAATGTCCTCCTGATGTTCGACATCAAATGCTTTTGAATCTTAAAGGAAATGCTGAAACAAAAAAAAGAGTTAGAGAAATGCAAGCAGAATTCAATCCATTTAATGCACGACAAAGGGAGCATGAAGAGATGATGATTAGGCAATTAGAAGATGATGATGATGGTGATGATGATGGTGATGATGAGGATGATGAGGATGTCAGTACTAAAAAACATATGTTACCACCGAAGGTTGCAAAAAAGAAAAAGATTCAAAGCACCAGCACTGTAAAACAATCGACTACAAGTTGTGGAAAGCAGAAGAAATCTGCAACATTAGGGACATATTTCATGCCGAGAACAACTCCTGGTGCTCAAAAGTCTATTCAGAATTGTTGGCAAAGGAAGGATGCAGTTGAACGGTGTGATCTTGCTTTAGCGAAGTGGATGATTGATGCATGTGTGTCATTTAATGTCATGTGTATTATCAGCATGCCATAGATGCTGTAACAGCCATGGGTCCTGGTTATAAAGGACCAAACTTACATGCTATTCGTGGTTATTACTTGGCAAAAGCGGTTGATGAAGTCAAGATTTATGTTGAGACTTATCGAGAGATTTGGAAGAAGACTGGTTGCACATTAATGGCCGATGGATGGACAGATCAGAAGAGGAGGACTTTAATTAACTTCTTAGTATATTGTCCTAAAGGAATAGTTTTTTTGAAAACCGTGGATGTATCAGATGTCTCAAAGACTGCTAGATTGTTGTATTAGTTGTTTAGAGAGGTTGTTTTGTATGTTGGGGTAGAAAACATTGTGCATATGGTGACTGATAATGCTGCAAATTATGTTGCTGCTGGGAAGTTATTGATGAAAGAATTTCCTTCAATATTTTGGTCTCTTTGTGCTGCTCATTGCATCAACCTCATACTCCAAGACATTGGTAAATTGCAGTCGGTTTGTTGTGTTGTTGAGCATGCTTCTGGTATCACAAAGTACATTTATAATCATTGTTATCCATTGTATTTGATGAGAAAGTTCACTGGAGGAAAAGAAATACTTCGTCCTGCTCCTACTCGTTTTGCTACCAATTTTATTGCATTGCAAAGCATTTTAGCTCATAAAGATGAGTTGAGAGCTATGGTGACATCTAGGGAATGGGTCTCATCTGCTTATGCTAAAGATAGCAAAGGAAAAAAGTTTGTTGAGAGTGTGCTAGACTCTCTGTTTTGGGAAGAATGTGCAATAATTATGCGAATGAGTGAGCCTTTAATTCGAGTTCTACGAATGGTTGATGGTGATGATAGACCTTCGATGGGATATTTGTATGATACTATTCATCATGCAAAAGAAGAAATGATAAGGAGATTTCAAAAGAGAAAGGCTAGAGTGAAACCTTTCATAGGCATTATCAGTAATCGGTGGGATGGACAATTTTATAGACATCTTTATGCAGCGGCATTTTGGTTGAATCCTCGATTTCAATATGATGCAAATATAATGGATAAACATATGAGCACCATTTCTGGACTTCTAGATGTTCTTGAGAAGTATGCACATGGAAATCTACCATTGCAAAGTAAGATTACATGTGAGATGAAGTTGTTTAGGAATACTGAACATGACTTTGGTCGAGTGTCCGCAATAAATAATCGCACCCTTATGCCTCCAGGTATATAATTTTTATATTTAAAAATATTATTTGACATAGTCTCCTTTTACTTATTATTTTTTTATATAGATGAATGGTGGATGACATATGGAACCAGCGCTCCAAATCTACAACAGTTGGCTTTACGAGTGTTAAGTCAAACTTGTAGTTCTTCGGGATGTGAGAGAAATTGGAGTATGTTTGAACATATTCATTCCAAGAAGAGAAATAGATTGGAGCACCAAAGGCTTAATGACCTTGTTTACGTCCACTGCAATCTAAGATTGAAACAAAAGTATTTTTCTTTTCTCTAATTCCTTAAATATTATTTTATCTTGTTTAGTAACATTATTAATACTTATATTGTGTTTATCTTCACTTTTAATATATAGGAATTATTGGAAAGGACGAAATTATGATCCAATTAATGTTGAGACAATTTGTGACATTGAAAATTGGGTAGTAGAAGATGACCCGTCAATCTTGACAGCTGAAGAAGCAGAGAGTTTTCACCAAGCTCTATCAACTATGACCATGCAAGATACTTTAGATGATGGTAATTAATGATTGATTATTGAGTGATAAATATTATTTAAAATAAAGTTTTGTTTAACACATAATATTTATTTATTAATTGTGTTTGAAATGTAGATGTCATAAATGTTAATGATATTGAAGATGATTGTGACGATGAAGTTTCAAAGGAGCATGCTGATGATTTATTAGGTGTTGACGAGATTGGCTCAATTCCATCGACATTTGATCCAAATTTTGCTTCTATGGACACAGAAGAACTTAATGTGTTCATTCAACAAAAGTGAATGTGTTGTTGATTTAGAATTTATATGGTTGGATGTTTTGTTTTAAATATTTTAGAATTTATGTGGTTGGATGTTTTGTTTTAAATATTTTAGAATTTATATTTTGTTTGTGTTTTGGATATTGAATTAAATTTATGTTGTTGGTTTATAATTTAAATTTGGTTTATGTAAGTGTTGCTTTGTAACTAGTTATGTGTTTTTTTTATAGGTTTTTTTTGGGTTGACCCGGGTCAACCCATCTGACCCGTGACCCGATCACTTGACCGGGTCGATGACCAGGTCGGGTTTCAAAACTATGATTAGCACCCTAACATACCTTACATAAGGTAAGTTGTATTGTGTAGTCTGGAAGTGGTTTAAAGGTGTTGATGAGGTTCCTAACTAATGATTCATTCATGTACAGAACAAATATTTAAGCTCATGAATAAATCTAACATTTCAAATTTATTATAGGCTCACATGCCTAGGTAAATTTTTATAGGAAAAATCTATATAAGTACTCTGATAGGGTTCACCTATTCTAAAAGGCAAAATTGTTTTTCATTACTCGTATATTGTGATGAAAAAATACTCCAAATTAAAATCAGTGAATACCTAAAATAATTCTAAGAATTTTCTAGTTAATTTCTAATATTTAAATACCAGCCTACTGGTAGATCCACCATTTTTATTAGAATATTAACCATTAATTAAAATTTTATGGTTATTGAAATATTGATCAAATTCTTAAGAAATTTTACAACTTATTATAAATTTCAAAAATACAAAAAAAAAAAAGATTTTCTAAAAAAAACAATGCTAATTTTTTTATTTTTTAATGAATAAAATGCAATTTGTTTTTGTAAGGATTGAGCCATATGCAACTAGAAAAATCTTTTTTATTATTATTATTTATTTCTCTAACGCCATGTTTTGAAAAATTATCTTTTCTTTCCCTAGAAAACTGTCAAAATAGATTTAAGGGTGTGTTTGACAAACATTCTCTTAGGTAAAAAAATCATTAACAAAAGGATGTTCAACCAAACAAAGTCTTAAGTACCTGGTCCAAAACAAAACCAAATGGATCAACCCAAAGACACTGGTTCAATCACGAATCGAATAAAAAACTAAGGTTTGACCCGAAAACTAAACCAAAACAAAGGTTTAAACTGAAACAAAATCAAAGTTGAAAATTAACACAAAACATAAAAGTTTTGCACATCAATACAAATATTTAACCCACATAAAAGAAGTTTATTGTTTTATTATAAAATAGATTCGAACACTAATCAAAATACCTCAAATACATTATCAACATGTTATTAGGCTAAAAACATTGAATCAAACAAGCATCAAAACCAAGAATCAAGCATTTAGTGCTAGCTTCAGTAACAAATTATTGATCAAAACTAAAACAAACTATTATAACAAAAGCTTGAACATTCTAAAACATGCTTAAAACACTAACAAAAACAAAATAAACTATGCTAAAAACTATCAGATTATTCCAGCACCAGAATAAAACAAAAAAAATGCAAGATAAGCTCAAGCAACCTTAAAAAAGGTTTAAACTTTAAGAAAGTATGAATAGAAAGGCCATATGGACTCCACCTTTAAACTTTTACATGGTTATACCTTCTCCAAGCTTGCTAGCCATGGATTTTTGTTTTCCTTCTCTTTTCTTTTCTTATTTTCCTTTCACTATATTTTCCTTCCAAAGCTTGTTAGACTTTCCATGTTAGGCTCTTGAACCACCACATTAGGATCTTTTCATATTGTGTTTCTCCTCTGTCTTTTGTTTTTCATTTTCAGGGGGTATTTATAGGATTTTGGTAGGGTTTTTGATGGATTCAAACATATATTGATCAAAGTTTAGCCCTTTGCTTAAAATGAGAGAGTTTTCTATAAATGTTAACAGTTGGAACCTGTCATTTAATGGTTTTGGGATGATGTTTTTGTAACAAATTTATCTTGGTGGTTTTGTTTTGTTTAAAGACAAAGACATGCATCCCTCACCTTCTGATTTTGGATGAAAGATTTATGACCCTCGATAATAACCCTTTAAGAATTTTTAAGTATGAACATATAAAAAGTTGACTGGTTTTGCACAAATGAGTATCTCAGTTAAGGCTTCGCCGAAGCAACTTCAATGTAAACGTTATTGGAGACCACCTGAAATTGATAGAGGAGAAGCATACCTTTCAATTGGATCCATTCTTGCTCAATTTGAAGGTATGTAGCTAACTTGATCAACCAAAAATATAAAAACATAATGATGGTTGATCATGGACAAGATGTTGTAGAGTTTGTTGAAGAAAATGAGATGTAAATATTTGATAGGAGTAGCTAATCTTTGTAGAGGGGGTGTTTCTCAGTTGAATGATGGTGGTTACAGTCCCAGAGGTGGTCGGAGATACTACATTTATTCGATTGAAGGTGCCTACTCGATTAACCAAAACTGTTAAGAAGAAACTAAACAGTGGTCTAATGATGATTTATCTAGGTAAAACCCTAGAAATTAAGGTTTTTAATTTAAGATTTGACAAATTTCACTTTATTCCTTGTTCTTCCAATTGCTTTTAATTGCATCCGTAATTTCCTCTAAAACTCTTAAGTTCATGCAATTTCACCCCTCTCAATTTAACATCATCCCTAAAGTTCAACGTCATTTTCATCTTGGTCCTTGGTTTCTAATTTGTGCATTTAGACCTTTAATTGACCATCAAACTTTCAATTTGGCCATGATTTGGTCAATTTCAGTCTCTACAATCACATGTCTTTTTCAGTTTGATCATTGGTTTTGAATTTCTTCAATCAAATCCCTAATTGGCCATCAAACTTCAATATTCTTACAATGAAGCCCCTGATTCATCAAATTAAACCTCCCAAAAAAATAATTAAGTCCTCAATCTTTAATTTACTCCAATGTAAACCTACATTGACTCTAAAACTGATTTTGTAATCAAGTCCTTAATAAGATTAATTAAGCATTCCAAAATTCTCATTAAGTCTTTACCTATCCAAATTTGTATTTTTTTTACCCAAAATAAAAATATTCACACCAATAATACCATTTTTCAATCAAAATAAGGTTGTTAATTTTGCCAATCTCATACATTTTTGTCCTCCAACTTTTCTATTTGTCATTTAGGTCATTCACTACCAACTTGGACAATCTTCTAGGCTTTTCATGTATGTCCTCTTGTATTTTCAATTTTTTTTTCTATTTTCCTTTCTTGATTTTTCATGGGATCAAAAGTGAGTAACAATATTGTGTTTTAAAATGTGGCCTAGATGACTAGACAGTTGCGGAAAACTCGATTCACATTTTTTATTAAAAATCTTTTAAAGCGATGTTGATACAATGTTTTCTTTAAAAAAAAAATACTAGGGTGATGACATTTTGATGGATCTAGATCAAACTGGGTAAGATTTTCCAACTCATGATCTAGGTCATAATCTTATCTAGGTTTAATAACTTTGTTTTTAAAATATATTTTTTTATTTAATTGAATGATCAACAATCTTTAAAAAAAAACGTGAGAGTGAGTTTTAATCAAGATTTAAATAAGAAAAATAATGCAAATTAAAAAAATACATTAAAATTAAAAAAGAAGAGTTTCACAAATTTTTTAGAAGAAAAACTAAAAAAATACATTAAATTTTTTTTAAAAAGTTGTACTTAAATTTTTAAAGAAAAAGGAAAAAAGTTCGTTATCAAACTCAATTATTCCCTTTGGCAGGAAAGAAACCCAAGCCCATGCATATCTGGATACCTGAGCCTGAAAACCATTGTTTTAAAATCAAGGTCAAATGAAGCTGCTGTTACTTATTTCTTAAAATAATCCACCACTGATCCATACTTGATGGAGTCTGCCTTTCTTCTTCTTTCCACCTTAGTCCTGAAAAGAGAAAACTTGCTAGACTCACTAATAATTAATAACTGAGGCACGTGGTCTTATTCTTTATAAAATGGAGTATACTTCTTTGAGTTTTCAAGCCTTTTTTTTTTTGTATATACTGGTTTGAGTATATATTTAACACTGCTTGTTTTTTATATCAATCTTTTGCACTTGTTATGAATCAGGAACTCTGTTTCTTGCCCTGTTTCTGTTCCTGTTAACAACAAATTCAAATTTTATTTCAAGTGTTGCATGGAATTCTCTTCTTTTTAGGTTGATCCGGGTCAGCCCATCTGACCCGTGACCTGGTCATTGTACCAGATTAATTATCGGGTCGGATTTTAAAACTATGCTGAAAACCATGTCTACATGCTTGATTTGCTTGATTTTTTATTTTATTTTTTTGTTTAGAAATAGATGAAACATCATCCACTCTTTTAAACAATTAAATGACATGTCATTACATGCAGCACGGGATATGTCATTCATAAACCCCAAAAATAGAGGAATCAAGCAATGAGATTGTTGTTCCTCAGTTTTCTTTTCTCGCCTTCTTTTAGCTTCAAGTACAAGGACTTCTTCTCCAGTACAGCAATAAGCTCACCATCCTCTTTGGATGTTTATAATTCGTAATATGGGTCACATTTAATACTCTTAAAGGTGATACAACGAGTAGGTTTGCATCCCCTTCAAGGCTGACTTTATACCTTTTAACCCAATGCCACTTTTAACAGTGGATCCACACATCGATTACTATTGTTTTGATGCACTGAATTCCATCTGGACCTGCCAAGAACATCTATTTTCCAGGCAATCAGTTTGAAGATGGAAACTAGAATGCACAACTGTAACTGACACTAATTTTTCAAGAGACCTGCAATTGATTTAAAATTTATACTTTCAAGGGCTCCCAAGATTCTGCATGCAAATGGAATATGGACGCTATCAAAGAAATGCGACAAGTCCTTCGCTAAGAAATTTCATTGATCAAGAATTGTAGAAATGTACAAAATCAAAGAAAGATTAAAGAACCAGATGTGGGTTATTAACTATTTTCCACGCCTATCAACACCTAACCAAGCAAGCGCTTATAATTTTAACAACGAGGAAAAAGGAAACAATAGCATTTTAATGTTACATAGATCAAAATTGAACACATTAGAGGAAATGAAACTCGGTTTATATGATGTCTAACCTTTTTTACAGCTTCCTTTCTCTATCCCTCTTGATATCAGAAAATCTGTATAAACTAAAACCAACTACAATCTGGGGGGCAAAAAGGAAATTCCAACTGCCGGCACGAATGGCGGGGGTAAATTACTCAGTTTTTCATTGTGACCATCTGAATACACAATCTCCACCTAGTCACCTGCCAACCCAAATAGGCAAATACAGAAGTTTCACAGCATTTGCATCAAAGGATCACTCAGACATCTCATCTTCAGCTCCACTAGAATGGTGAAGCTCCTCGTCTAGAGCAACCCTCTGTAGTCTCCCAAGGCCATCCTCATCCTCAAACCTTTCCATCCTTGAATTGTTTCCCCTTGAATTTGAAATAGCCTGAAACCATTGTTTAATCTAAGTAATTGAGGAATAAACAACACAGTTTAAAAAATGAAAATTCGTATGGATGATTCCATATCATTACCCCCGAATCTCTCTGTTCAATTGTAGCAGCAACAGCTCTTTTCCTCACAGTTACTCTTGAGGGTATAGGAAAATGTTCAATCTCGTCACCTGATCTGCCCTCCCTGGCTCTCTTCTTTCTTAAACTAATCTTTGTGGGAAGAGGCTGCATCATAAAAATAGTGTAAAGTCACAGTAATCAATGTAAAATATGTGCACTGAGAAAATGTGTGTGATGATGATGATGATGATGATGATGATGTACACTGAGAGCGAGCGTGAGAGAGAGGGTTGATACCAAATAGCGAGCTTCAGCTTCATCAAATGAAACAAGGAACGTTGAAGGGTCATCGACATCATCCCCCTGTACCTGATTGAGGTGTTATGAAGAAAAGTTGTGTTCAGCAGTTATAAAGAAGCTTGCTAAGTAACATTAACAGCTAGAGACACTTACATCCCAATGATACTCACGAATCCAAGAATATAAGATATCCTCATTTTCATCATACATATCCTTTGACAGCTGTTACCATAACACAACATAAAAATAATGGATGACAGTGTAGTATGAAAACAACCATTCATTGGAATTTTGAAACATAAGGAGAAATCCAAAACTCAAGTGCCGAGCATTTGGAATTCTGGAAAAAATACAATCTTACCTCATCTGGAGAAGGTACTGTGTATGCCAAAAACTTCTCTGGGTTAGCCGGATCTGAACCTGATGCCACACAAGCTTTCATAATAGCCTGTAATAAAAAATCAAGACCCCACTCAACAAAATGCATCATTAAGTGTTTACTTTTCAGGACTATCCATGCCAAATTCCATGGGTTAATGATAAGTTATGGTTTAGAACAAAATTTCTAACTTGTTTCCAGACATACACTTTTTGTTAACACAAAGAATTTATTGTCTTGCAGTGGTTCACTGCATTTCTATTACTCGCTTTTGATTATAGTCCTTCAGCTTTCTATTTCCAAGTTGAATATTTCTTTTGGTGCTTATTTCTCAATTACTGGTCCTAGTCATTAAATGATGCATAAAAATAAACCTGCAAGTTGTTGCCACTTATATCTCTGATTTTCATTTTGCCTACACATTCACCTAATTTATCCGAATAGGAATCACGAATTTTCTAATTCGACTCTCATCTGCCTGCTCCCATGCAATACATCCACTCAAAGAACTTACCCGTGATTCATAGGCATCACGGTCAGAGGGATCGAACCTGCTGTAATTTTCTGCATCAGCTGTAGGAGCACCATCAAATGCTACTGTGACAAATTTATCTCCATACCTGGTACAACGTCATAAAGCTGTGAAAGTTAAAGATTTGAAAGTGAAAAATGCTGGAACGCAAATGATCATCCGCTGTTTTTCAAGTTCCAAAATTTGGCCAGTCACCAGCAATTCTAATTCTTTTTATTTCAGAAATGACACTCTTGACATTCCACACGCTGTCCTTAATTTATATATTACAAGTGAATATGCTGGGATGCAATATGATCATCCACTATTTTACAAGTTCCAAAATTTGGTCAGTCATCAGCAATTCTAATTCTTTACATTTCAGAAATGACACTCCCCTTCCATCCCACACAGGGTCCTTATTTCTATATTGGTGACTCAATGCATATGTAGTCAAAAATTTAATTCCTTAATGTTACTGCATCCTTTACTAATAAATAATATTCTTCATAATTGTTAAATAAAACAGTAAGAGTTGTGGAACGGAGGGGGGTGTAACATAATATTTGAAGCAGAAGAAAGCAATATATGCTACTATATCATTCTATGCATACATGTATTTATGTGTAACATAAGTTTCTAAGAAACACAGAAAAAAAAAAAAATTAAGCAGCATAGCTTTTTTCCCTGACCAAGAACGAGGAGGAAAAGAAGGAAATCTACCAGCCAAACTAGCAATCATTGAAGACCTTTACTTCACTCTTACATGGTAAATTAATAGGAAGAGACACTCTGCAAGGAGAGATTCTATTTTCATACTTTGGAGCACAATATAAAAAGCAACAAATAACACCATACCGATCAAAATCAGGTAGCAGAGGCAGAATCTCAACTGGCTTCAAGTTTTTATTAGTTGCATGCACAGGGGGTAACTTGTTTGAGGCAAACGATGCTTGAATTTCCTTGATTTGTCTCTCCCTGAAAATATTACTAATGCTTTCAGAAAGTAAAGCAAAAGGGTCATATAACTTCTTCTTCTCTTCCAACATTTTCTTCACATAGGCAAGGTAGAAAAAACAAACCTTTTATTGAGATTGTCCAAAAGCTTGCAGCCTCCCTTCATCTCTCTCAGTTCTTTAGCTTGTTTTTCGGTCAGAGACTGAAAATTCAAATGTCTCTAATTATGCTACAGCTTTCAGCAATTTGTGAAGCAAATAACAAGCAATGAACTGCATGAAAAGCATACCAGTTTAGCTGACTCCATGCTAAGAGGAGATATATACTGTGTCTTAACTAGCCAAGACACACCTTTATCTGTTGGCCTTTCTTTTCTTTTTATGCCGTCTCTCTTTACAGGGGTGACTGACTCATCATCAGGCAACAATTCCTCATCTTCAGGAGCAAGAAGTGGTCTAGCACTAGGAGGACTAACAAAACCAGTAGAAAAAAGGGTGCTCAGGAATGTCATGTTGTATAAATTACCTAGACCCTAAAAAATTAAGCTGTTGAGAGATTATACTTGTATACACTGAGATCAAGAAGGTCAAGAGGTATCCCAAGATCTGGCTCAACATATAGTTGAGGTTTATACATTTTCTCCAAAGATGTGATTGTGTACTTAGTAAATCTGCAAATAAGAACACTGACATTGACTGTAATAGTTTCATATTAGGTGATATCCAAGCATATCAACAGAATATTAGGTGACTGGAAATTCTGCAGCATTTTTTTCTCCTTTTTTAGCCAAAGCCTCACTTGAAATCGTTTTGTAAAAAAAATCTGCATGGCAAACTTCATAAAAATCAATCATAAGCTGGTGTAAGATGGAATAGAGATCAACTTGATACAAATAAAGTCTTATCTGCTAAACACCATGAGTTCACTGCAGTTACAACATACAAGAATGACAGAAACATGCATGGCCATACTCAATAATCACTAGGTTGTCCATCCATGGAATTCTAAATTCTATTAGCACATCAATACTTTCTTCAAACATCAGATAGCCATATCCAATACTATAAGATATCAGCATCGTTTCAAGTTTTCCATGTGTGAATTACATGTATATTGCTTGCCTAGAGCATTATATAACTTCGTAAAATTTATTATTTATGCTATCTGTCTCACCAATTTACCAGTCATCTTTTGACATAATTTATCATGTGCATGCTTTAAGCTTCTTCTTCCTGTTCGTACCACCAATTTGCAGGATAAACAGGATCACAGCATTTTAGGAATCATGCAAACACTGAAGAAATGCAATAGTTATTATATCATTTCTCAAACACCAATAAACTAGATGCAATGCTTCCTACTGACAACTCTTCAACGAGATTCTTCCTTCTAAATAATTGTGATGAGATATCTTGTGAATACAAAGCTAAATTAGGCTCACTTCCAAAATTAGATGGTAACATCAGAATATTTGTTGGAAGTGTGTTGGGGGTGTGGGGGGGTGTGGATTAAGAGAAACAGTGGGATGACTGCAATATAAATTTCATACAAGCCTCATCTAATGTAAATAAACTTACACAAGAGTTAAGAAATTAATCCCCTCCCTCAACACTCTCCTTGAGGTGGAACAGAGATCTCTCATGTCCACCTTTTGGGAAAGATTCTAGGCATGCCTCAACTTAAACTTTCCTGCTAAAATTCTTAAATGCACATATATAAAACCCTCATGCCACATGCACATACCGATCTTTCTCTCTCTTTAAAGGCATCAACTTCGGTTGAGCACTCGGATCAGGAAGTTCATTCCGGAATCTTCAAATAGCAAGCAAGCAAAAATAACATCAGTACTGGAAATATGCAAGTAAATTTCAGTTTAAAAGAAGCGAAAACTAGCATGTACAACAAACTTTACTTGCCAGTCATATGGATAGCATGTCTAGAGTATTAAATAATACACATACTAGAAATCGGTCACAGGATCCAAAAATGAAGAAAAATAAAATATACCCACATGCTGGCATTAGATAACATAGGTTTCCCAATTAGAAAAATGGGTATAAAGGCATAGTAGAACAAGAAAAACGGGCAAAGGAGAAACTTCAAAATTTGCAAGGAGAACCAACCTAATCCACACAACTAAGTTACCAACAGATTCAAGGCTCCCATAGCAAATAGAAGTGGTTTTCAGATGACACCCAATTAATTTTCCTTATTTAATATCTTGAGATATGGGTGTCCCTCTCTGTATACTGGAACACCCATATAGTACAGCATGATATCCAAGCATATCGACAGACAGAATATTAGGATCTTAGATGTCAAGAATGCACAAGAAATTACCAAATCAATAACAGAAAACCTATCACACAATAATAAAATACCCGCTGTCTTGCAAACTTACAATACAGTTCGTTTACTTTTCAGCAAGTTAGATTATGGTACGCTGCAGCATTTGGTGCTTCTAATATCTTTGAACATTCATTTCATGACTTAATTTAATATAATTCAGTTTTGAGATTCTAAAAGTTCATAAGAAACCCATCACCATTTTCCAGCAAAGTATCATTAGTTAATAAAAAAGAAAGCTGACATGTATAATGAAGAAAGAAAACCGTTGATCCTTGGGTTTAAAATCAATGTTGCTGCTGCTAAGTTCCAAAGGGTAGAAACATTATGAAAGACAACAGGAAATCAATATCATAGAAGCAGAGTTTGATGTTGATAAATTGCTGTGATACATCATGCATTGGTGCAAGTCCCAGTAACACCTAATTTACAAGAAAATAAAAAACAAAGTAAAAAAATTCAAGCATAAACCTGAGGCCCCAAAAGACATAACATCAAACCACATTAGTTGATCGACCAGAGTTAATAATAGTACTAAAAGTGGTCACTGGAGGGCTAAAGGACCACCAAGTTAAAGATTATTTTCAAGAAGAAGCCCAAGTGTTTCAGTCAATTTCTGTCAAAACAACAATAGCAGGCTGGAGACTTCACTAATAAAAGCAGGCTGAGACACATTGGCAGCTTTTGTTGTTATTCTGATTTTAGGACAAGAAGAATCATTCGTGACTATTTAAACTTAATTCAGCATACTCACTTCAACTTGCACAAGAAGGTCGTTGGCTTCTTCAACCTATTCTCAGCCCTCTCCCCACCAAACAATGGAGTTGCCACCCTATCCCCCAACCGTGAACCAACAATGGAACCATGCCCTTTTTGAGAAGAGATCACGTGGTTCTTTAGCAGAGCAGGGTTCTGCGACTCTTTCAATTGCTGTCTACGGTTCTCATCCTGCCTTTGCTTCTCAAACTCTCTCTTCTTCCTCAACCTCCTCTCCTCCTCGGTCTCCACCCTCCCTGGGTGCCCATTCGCCTTCTTCACCACCAGAGGAAGCTGCGACTGCTGCTGATGTTTCCCATGATTGGGATGATCATGTTCTCTCTTCTCCTGAGACACCCCTTTATCTCTTTCAAATGCACTGTCCTTAGGAGGGGGTGGGGAGCTGGGAGGGGGTGGGGGTGGAATTGAAGAGCTAGGAGGAGGAGACGAAGGGGGTGGAGGTGGAGGCTGAATTGGCTGCTGCAATGATTGATGAGCGTAATGTGAAGTGGGATAGTACATATTAGGGGGTGGCGGCGGCGGCGGCGGCGGCGGCGGCTGTTGCTGTAGTGGTGCTGGTGGAGGAGGAGGAGGGGGGTAAGAGGATTCAGGAGGAGGGGGTCGCTGATAAGGGTATTGTTGGTGAGGAGGTGGGGCGGGGCGGGGCGGCTGAGGGTAATGTTGTGAGTAATTCTGATAGTTTTGAGGTGGTGGGGCCAATTGAGGATTGTAACTTTGAGTATACTGATTTTGTCTTTGCTGTTGTTGTTGCGGTGGTTGTGGCGGTTGCAGTGGTGCGGTGAATGGCCTATAGGAGGCCATTGTTGCTTCTTTTTTTCTTTCTTTTCTTTTTCTAAATTCAATTCTTGAAAATCAAATCAAAGTTGTAGAACTAAGTAAGTATCAACTAATTCTCTCTGACCCATTTCTTGAGTTTTGGAGAATCAAGCCAAGAAAGAGACTTTACTACTACTACTGCTACTACTAACAGAGTTAGTAATCTAAAATTCTCTTGACGACCCAACAAAAACCCTAAATCCCATCGACAGTGAAACAAAAACCGGAGAGAATTGAACTCACCGGGATATCTCAAAATGAATCAATCACTTGAATCTCATCTGCCTGAATTTTGCGAGAGAAGAGAATGAGAGGATTTTACCTTTATATAGAAGAGAGAATGATAGTGATTTCTCAAAGTTTTGTTAACATGTTTAATAATAATAAACTTAAAATAGTATGCTTATTGGATGAAAGTTTTTCAAATATTAATATGATAATATATTTAATAATTTTTATTTTTAAATATTAATATGATAATATATTAGATTGATTCGGGTTAATTTTTTAAATTTTTAATCACTGTTAAGAAATCATGATAACCATATAAAAAGTAAATTAAATTAAATTAAATTAAATCATGAATGTCAATTTCTAATTAATCTAATGTTGAAGGATAAAATTAAAAAAAAAATTAAATTAAAAAAAGACAAAAAGAACTACTTGGGTCAACTCAAGTTAACCTATAAAACCAGCTTCAGCAGTCACGAGATCAAAATAACCTCGTAGAAAACAGATAAAAAAAATAGTATGAAGTTTAATTTTTAACCAACTCAAAGTTGAAGGATGAAATCTAAAATAAATAAATAAATAAAATAACAAATCAACTTGGGCTAATATGTTAAACGTGAGACTTAAGTAATGAGATTATGATAACTTTATAAAAAAACAAATAAAAAAAATTATGAATCTCCATTCCCAACGCATCTAGTGATGAAGTTTGGAATTGAGAAAAACAAATCCATGAGACCATGATAACTTTATAAAAAAAAATTTAATAAAGAATTATGAAGTCTAATTTATAAATAATCTAACATTGAATGATGAAATTAAAAAAAAATATATTCAATTAAAAAATGATCTAAAAATATATAGAGAGTCAACTCGGGTTAACTTATTAAACCTGTGACCTAAGTTATGATATCGGGATAACCATTTAGAAAGAAAAAAAATTACAAAACCTAACTTTCAACCAATCTAATATTGAAGAATAAAATAAAAAAAAATCTATTAAAAACAGCGACCATAGAAAATAACTCAAGTGAACTTATTAAATTTACGATATGAGTTATGAGATCAAGATAAATTAATAGAAAAAAATAAAACAAAACCCCGTATCCAATAGATCAAATAAAGCTTGAAATTGAAAAACAAATATTGATAAGACCGGTACAAAAATCAACATAAAAAATTAGAAAAAAATTATAAAATACAATTTCTAAAATAACATAATATTAAAGAATAAAATTAAAAAAAAATAAAAATTGGGTTGATGATCTATTAAAGATATTTAATAGATTTTTCCATCACAATCTTCATAAAACATTAAACAATTGTTTATTAGCACAAACATGAAAGAAATAAGAAAATACTTAACTAATCCTTTTTTTCATAAATCGTGAGGATCTCGCCATCATGATCTTTACTTAAATTCTTTCATGACATATCTCTACTATGATCAAAGTCCTATATATATAAAAAGCCTAACCTTTCATTTCACTACTAGTCTTCTTAAATTTTTCATTTTCTAACAATACCGTCACCACGAGCTCTACCTTCAATGTTTTCCTAACAAAGAACGTGGCGAGTAACATATTAAAGGTGTTTTTTAATATCTCGATTTATAAGAATAATTAGTTTTTTATTAAAGAATATATATATATATATATATATATATATATATATATATATATATATACACATACAGCTCTAATTAATTTTCACATTTAAAAATAATAATAGGAATTCTATAATTATAATGACTTTAGAATTTTCTTTACAAAGTATTTTTATCTCTAATACTTTATTTTTCTTATAGATTCATTAATCAAATATTAGATTAATAATAAAGATAAATAAAATTTTTATTAAAAATAAAAATATTTATATAAACAAAGTGAATTTCATGAATAATCAATATATTCAGTACACATATACACTAGCACTTGAAACCTTAGTGACAGTAATGAGTTCTAGAAACGCCATTATATAAAGAAACCACATGTGTTTCAAAGGAGAAAGTGTTTCTTGGGATCTTGATTAAGGAAAAAAATAAATTTGTCAAGAAAAGAGGTGATTTATAATACAATCCCTGACTTCTAATTAGTTATTTTATTGAAAACCCTGAACTGTATCTCTCTCTCTAATTACATATTCAAACTTTGTTGGTCAATCGTTTTTTATTTATTATTAATCATGACTTCTTACCACTTGATGGACTGCTCCTTCAACTCTATTGAACAATCATAGCTGTTGAAGTATGAAAATCTTGTTGTCAGCCCCATGCGTGCGTTTTTTTTGCTGCGTAACAAATATTAGCAAGATGGCGCTATGTGCCGCATATATATATAAACATGCTCTGATGATACGTACAGTGTAGTGTTTATGCGGTCTGTTTTGCAAACACTTGGGACTGTTCAGAAAGACATGGATGCAAATATTATTGCAGCATATTACTATGCAAACAACGTTTCGATCCAGTCTTTGTTTCCAGGATTTCTCTTGTTGATGACTGCATATCGCAGTTTGGTGAATATCTAACACAAGCAAGCTAATTTTTTTCAGCTTTAACAATTTCCACGATACATAATTGGGAAAGAAAAGAAGGAGAAGGAGAAGGAGAACGCATACCCTAACCTCTTGTAATTAACTAAAACATCTGAACGGAGCTGCAAGCAGACTAGGTAAAATTTGAGAGTTTGAATATAGTCAGCTACTGTCATCTTCCCCTCCTTCCTCAAAAATCTTATCAACTCTCTCCCTCTCTAATTTTATTGCCTTCCAGTTCTACCAAATTCATCAGCCCACTGAAAATCTGGAATGCATGCAGCAACACTTCCTAACGAAGTAACAAATGCATATCGCCAACGTAGGATGATGATCTATGCTCAAGCAGGATAAGTCACACTTCAGCTGGCGAATCAATCATTTGAAGCACTAGACAATAAACAGGTAATATGTCGCCTCTACCCATTCAATTATTTATACTCCTAGCTGTTTACAGTTAGAAAGAATAATAAAATATATAATTTCAAACCCGACCGTTGTTATCCTATGTATAATAATATCCAACAAAACTTGGACACTAACCAGTCTCTGGAATTCAAACTGCTTGGATGGAACTAGCCTTGCCATTACTTAAATCTGATCCACCAGCTGGAGCACTTGCATGAAACGCTGACTGCCTTGATGGCTCCCCGATTAGTTTCAGGGAGAGTGGTGAAGGCTCCCTGTGGTGTCTATCAGCAGTCTCTCCTAGATGCAGATGAGACATACCGACCAGTTCATCTACAACAAAAGGCTCCTTTGGAATGATTGGAACTGGCTTCAGGACCTCATGATGCTGGCCGCTGCAACCGTACCTTCTTCAAAGGAGGTGGTATTTGGAGGCCAGTACGGATAGGGAACTGGCATGTAAGCTGGGAAGAACCCGGGAACTGCTGTGAATTTACTCGAACCTGAGACAATTGAGCTGAATTCATTTGAACTGGGAACTATTGGTTTGATTTCACTCAGCCCCATCACGGTTTTATCAGGTTCCTTGACTAGCTCTTGAGATGCAATATCCATGGGTTCAAATTCTGGCTTGAGAGAGAGATTCAATGAAGGTAGTGAATCTGCATTACCAGTATCTCCTGCCCGAGAAGAAGATGGCAACTCTTGCTCTTCTGGCACTGGCTGCGGATCTGTGGCCTGAGAAACATGTAACAAAATAAGGTATAAATTCCACTTTCAAAGTATCAACGAAAATTAGAAATGCATAAAGCAACACATCATCTAGCCATAGCATTAGCTGGCAGGACACTACAGGGCACAGGCTAACCAGCACAAGTTCCTTTCAACAGACTGTAAATATAAGGGTGGATGAGAACAAAAGTAAATTTTGAATAAAAATCCTGCAGCATCGCTGTCATACCAGACCAAGAAGTGCATCTCATCATTGACTTCCAGCATTACAATGTAATTAATCTTCTGGGTGCAAGATACAAATGTTCTGATTATAAAAATGTAAAATGAACATAAAGGAAGCAAGACAGACCATTTCTGGAACCATATCAAAAAGACTGGACCGTCTTTTTCTCCTAGTGGCATTGCTCTGCCGGATGAAAAATTTCTGAGCATGGCTTGCCACCTGGGTGGGAGTCCTGGATACCACAAAGTTTCGAGCGATTCCACGCCAATCTCCTTTTCCCAATTTTTGGAGACCAATTAAGAACAGCCGATGCTCGTCTTCAGTCCATGGGACACCTAAAAATCGAAGACATAAAACACATAAGCCAAACTGCTTCAGTAAACTACTCCATTCATCCCATTATCATTGGCCCTATTGCAATTTTTTAATTGTCCCATTCTATTTGGCCATTTTAAAAATCAGTTTTATAAATATCAAATGTCCTATTGTGTCCTTTAGTACCTTATAAATTTACAATACAAGAATGCAATAGCAGTGTAAGCAACTTAGGGTAGAAAAATAATAACATACTACAATCAGCACTTTAATAAACTGAATTAACAAACTAATAATATGAAGACTTTGACCATTCCAGACAGCAGGTAATTCTCTAAAATTACAGTTGAAAATTCTATGCCTTATCATTCCCACTATAATAATCAGAAAAGTAGCACATTATATAATCTGACATGACAAAACAAGTCAATTTTATGAAACACAGCTCTAGTTATCCCAGAAGAGGTGTAGGCAAGAAACATATGACAGATGACTCAGGAACTATTAATTGGGAAACTGCAGGAGATGAGGGAAAGTGATGTATAAGCTTTCAGATGGTCAATTTAGTGGGGCAATCGATGACTGGGTGGTGGCCATGCGACCACCAATACCAAAACTCAATAGCCAGAAGGAGGTATGGTCAGAGCCATGGTGCTCACATTGATTGGGAGCATTTCATCAAATGCAAGACATGAAAAAGAAAATGATTGACAGGAATCACCTTAAAACACAGAGCTAAGCCAATCAGATAATATCTCTTATTTGACAAGATAATCTTGTTGGAGTGCAGGTCTGACAATAAATCCAATAGCGAATTTTGCATGCTCACAACACATGTCTTATGCAAAAGATTTGAGAAAATTTAAAAATGTTGAAATCACAATTTTAATTGTTGAAGGTGCGAGTCACTCCCACATTCTTTAACATTTTTAGAAAAGGGAACCAATTTTCAAGGAAAGCACCAACCTCAATTGTCATTTATAATTTGACAGTCAAAACATTCACAAAACATGCTTATTACTAGCATTGTATTTTCGAAACAAGATTATAAAAACTATTAAACAATAAGTTCATTTCTGATTAACTTCAAGCTTCTAACACATCTTCAAAACTTAAAAAAAAAAAAATAAAGTGAGAGAATTCTTCCTAAGAAAAGAACACCAAAACTTAAGAAATTCACAGCAAAACCTAAAGCTTGAAAATTGGTTTTTACATGGAGAAATTTCAAGAAAAACTCTTGACATGACACAAAGAAAACAGATATATAACTTGTGTGGTTCTTGTGGTGAAAAAAAATAAAAGAAATAATTCAAAATTCGACGTAGCACAGGTCATACAAATCTCATATTGAGGTTGTCAAAAATACTTTCTTAACACGACATTAAAAATACAATGTAACCTCAAATTGTAAAATCATAAGTAGAATTTTTTAACTAATTATATATTGATAATTCCAACCAAGAAATTAAATTACATTAAAATTTAATAAAAAGAATCAACAATATTATAATTAATGAGTGACCTAAATAAAATGAGAGAGATAGTATGAATCATAACAAAACTTTCCAATACAAGGAAGAAATCATTGAAAGGTACAAAGTACACAAAAACTTAGTGACAACTAGGTTGTTCTCGTCGCAGCAAGCTCCCAATCAGTAAAGCTCCAGGTTAAATGAAACCCAAATTCCAGAAAGAAGCACACACTGTGACCCCATAAAACTCAAGATTTTTCCCACCTTTTCAAACATTTCTCATATCTAGTTTGATGTTTATCTGCATGATGTGAATTGTAACATAATTATATCTTTTTAATAAATATGTAGCAAATATTAAAGTTTCTTTTTAATAAGTGTGAGGAAAATATAAAAAGTATAGACACATACAAAAATTTTATGTTATCTTTTGACATAACATTTTTTAAATAGGAAGAGTTTCTCAAACGAAATAAATAATTTAATATAATGATGTCAAATATAAGATAAGACTATAGCTAAATGTCCCTTTAAAAAAAAAAATACTACAATCCAATTTAATAATATGTTTAAATGAGTCTTTTCTTTTAATATTTGTAACTATTGTAAGAAGTAATAATAATTTTTTAATTTTTTTTAAATTTTTGTAACTATTGAGTCAAAGCTAATCCTAAAAGTTGAATTCTTAAAACTCATAATCTTATACTGATTTTGCACGAGTTAAATTTGATTTTACTAGTTTTCGAGTTTTTAGTCTGATTTTGCTCGTTAGATATATGTTGACTCGTAAAATCAATTTTGCTCGTTAGTCATGTTGACTCGTACAATTTTCAGTCAATTGACATCAATGTCTAAAATAATGCAATTGTCTCATGTTCTCAATGCATATAAATGAAGCAAAAGTCCTAAGTTTCAAAGAGACTAAAATGCAATCTTAATCGCTTAATCACGAAGTCCATTGAAGATTCTACATAGAATTTCATGAAAAATAAACCAAATACATATTAAAACAACTAAGTTGTTAGACAATAAACCTTTAAAGTTTAGCTAATTTTTCAACTTTTAAAAAGTTTCGAGATTAATAAAGACAGACAAATTAATTTATAAAAAATTAAAGCATATAACAAAAATAAAAAAAAAGGACACTACTACTTGTAAAAGGATCAAAAAAACAAAAGCATCCATTATTAATTAGTGATTCAACCCCACCCCCGGATTGGACTCCCCTCAAACTCCCCGTCTTACTAGCCTACTCAACATTCTACTTCGATTCTAGGTTTTTTAAAGACAACTAATTAATCAAACAAAACTTAATTAACAAACATAAATCCAAAAATTTGTTGAAGACTTGACGCAACAAAACCTAAGGAATATGAATAAAAGAACAAGAAAGACAGAATTTTTGGAAGAAGGTATTACATAAAAACTCTAATTATAGTTTTATTACTGAATAAATCTCTTTTAATCAAAACTCAAAATTACAACTCTCCTAGGCTGTTTATATACTAGAAAAAACGTTCTAAACAAAACTAGAAAAATAATAAAGAAGTTCTAAATTAAATTGAAAAAAAAACTCTAAATTAACAAAGAAAATATAACAAATTCCAAACAATAACTTTTGAACTCAATTTAAGGGCTTTATTGACCTCTAATAGCTACGAAACTTTAACCTCATATCAAACAGGGCTCATGGAATTTCCTAGTAAAATTTTAGCTTATAAAATCTCTTAAATTAAATGTTATGTTTGTTATAGTAAGACTTTGAGTTTGACCGAAATCTCCTCTATCATTCTCTCTATATTGGAAAGAACTCGTCCTTAAGTTTTGGTCATTCATCAAACATAGGAAAAAATGTTTCACAATAAAAACATCAAAAGTCTACAAATCATGATTCTTGAATAAATTATGTTGTTGTTTTTTTCATCATTAGAAAAATAGGATTGGGAACACTTCTGACTACGGGCCCTAGAAAAAAAGTTATTTAAATATCCTTTCTACAGTTGTGCCCTCTTATCCTAGCAACTAAAAAGCACCACCACTGAAAGCTATATCAGCTCCTTTATGCTCTAGTGACCTCTGGTGTGCTGCTAGTATGTAGTTAGCAAACTCAGATAAACTAGCCCAAGAATTAGTCTCCATAATACTCTTAATCTCCACAAAATAATTATTAGTTGTGATCTCTTTCTCACGTTATTCTCATTCTCCACGCATGCATATTTCTTTTCCTTTTCCATAATCTGGAATAAAAACATTAACTTTTTATCCTTGCTTGATTTAGTCTCTAACAATTGCCCCTTTTTCCTTCTAAATGCCAACTAAATGCTTCGCCGATCATTTACTATGTTCTTGTCATATTGTCAAGGCCTGCCTAACAATAGATGAAACGCAACGATATATACGACATATCACTAAACACTATTATAATATTTCTTACCTATAGAAATGAAACAAGACAACGTTTATTCACGATTACCTTGTTGTCTCCATTCAACCAGCTCAGTTTGTATAGTTGAGGGTAGTGCCTAATTTAAGCTACAACTTCTTCATCGTCTATGTTCATATCACATTCCCGCAGCTCTTACTATCTATGATCAGGTTGCACATCTTGTCTTTGATGGTGCATGTTGAATGAAAGATATTAGTGCACAACAAATCCTCACTTGAATCATCCTCAGGAGTCAATAGGCTCTTTTGGTTCACGTAAGTAGCACTACCATTTTCATACAACACTTATCCACTACCATCTAATTCATCATAAACATGTTCATCTTTGGGTTCTTCAATCAAAAGGTTCTTTCCCGAACTACTCTCCGACTTTCAGCATTCGATGGAGCGATGCCCCTAGTCACCACACCTGTAACACCTAAATCTAAAACCAGAATCATAACTAGAACCCTGACGTGTGGTTTGTTGAGTGGTTGGTTTAGGCTAAGTAGTTGTTCTCTAATCATTGGATGCACTCCACTAGTATTATGGTCAAACCAAAAGTCTTAGTTGGCTACCCTCACAACTTGTTTTTTCTCCATAATTAGGGCCTTCTAATAAGGCTTCTGAAATCATCCACAATGGTTGTAAAAATAGGAAGTTCTGATGGACTATCGTAATCCATTTAAGTATTTGGTCATCAATTACTCCTTTATTTTTTACAGATAATTCCTCGCCACTAGCTGATAGAAATCATCAAATGCATTCATTAACATCTCCCCTCTTGCCTCCGCACATGGAGTCGTTGGTATAAAGTTTAAGTGTATTTGAATTGAAGGGGAGAAGGAGATCTTTCATCTTCTTTCCAATCTTTTCTCATTTATTGATCCTCTATTTGCCTTAACGTTTCTCAAGTTATTTTCAATTGTTTCCACCAAGCAAAAACTCACCCCTTAATGTGATGGCAATCAGCTTCACCCTCATCCATTCCAAGACTTTCTTATACTAAAAACCCTCTCTACTTTATGTAGTCGATAAATTCCTTTGCTTGCAAGGCTATTACGAACTCAGAGATTTTTATCTATAACCCTAAAGTCTCCATGATACTTATTGTGATTATTGCGATCAAAAGGCTGCCTCTTTTGCACCTCTCGCCCTTGAAAATGATTTTCAAATTGTTTATTAATTCGTGAACACTATTCTCCTTATGATCCTCTAGGGTTCTCACCACCGCTAACTAGAGTTAGTTATGCAATTTGTGTCTGCATGTCTTCTATTACCAACCACCGGATGTCTCTTTCCCTAGCAGGAACCTCCTCATCTCCTCCTACATGGCATGTCCTATTCTATGACTTCTTCCAGCAATGGTTAATTTAACAACACACAACAAGCAACTAACTACCAAAAATCACTCAGTTTTAATACCAACTGACCCAACCAAACCCAAGGAATAGAAATCAAAGAACAAAAATGATAGACTTTTTGGAGGAAGGGGATCACACATAGAATCTCTAATTCATAGTTTTATTATTGAATAATTCCCTTATAATAAAAAACTAAATATTACAGATCTTCTACTAAATATTACAGATCTTCTAGGCTGTTTAAATACTAGAAAAAACATCTCAAACAAAGCTGGAAAAACAATAAAAATGTTTTAAACTAAATAGGAAAAAAATATTATTTTAACTATGAAAATATGAACACTCCCGAACACTAACTTCTAGGACTAATTTGGAGCCTTGTTGTCCTCGTATGGCTATGAATCCAGCAATAGAATTGAAATTTATGCCCGTTATCGTATGGCTATGTGTTTGACCAAAACCTCTTAGACTGCTAACCAACCGACCAACAAAACTTAATGGCACACACGAACCAAAGAATAATCCAAAAGGTACAATGATAGATATTACAATTAATTATAGGATCAACAATATCAATCAAATCGCCTACGTCATCCCGGAACCGTATCAAACAACATCCTCAAAATCATCAAAATAAAATAAAATAAAAATTAGCAATTTATTCATAAACACAAATACATATATGTTTATAATAAACAAATTAAAAATAAACAAAACGAAACCTTTTTTTCTGTCTCCGCGTTGATTGGTAGAGCAGCTAGCATGGGCAGCCGGGTCATCAGACAAATAGCCGTCAGGTACATGAGCCGAATCACGGGCATGATCAAATAGAGGAGAGTCAGGATTAGGCGAAGCGGCAGCTGATGAAGACGAATGGTAGTGCACCGACAAGTTTCCCATACTCGCACTCTTTTTAATGATTGACCCATCGGTCAGCCTCACGCCGAAGAGCTTCACTCCGGATAAAGGAGAAGAAGACGAAGACGCGAGAGAGGAGCGCGTGGGACAGGTTCGAGAGTTGTGGCCGTTGTTGCTGCAATGCGAACAACGCCGCGTCATGGTGGCTCTCTCGGCGGAATCAACACCTAGTAAAGCTGAGTCTGATAATCAAAAACAATATGAACGGATAGTTTATTTATATAGGGGGGGGGTCGTGGAGTTGGGGGGCGGGTGGAGAAGGGAGGGATTTTATTTTCCCTCTTTGTTTGTTTGCTTGAGTAAGAGATGAGAGAGAGATAAGGGTGTTTTAGGAATTTCATCATTAAGGGGATTGATTAGAGGAGAGCGGGGGATCGCTCGTTGAGGCAACTGTTCAATTGTCAGCCTTGTCCTTCTCACAGGGATAGCGTCATGTTTTCTTTTATTATTTTTTTATTAAAAAATGGAATTAAATGGTTAATTCATAATTGATTTTTTTTATTTTTTTTCTAGTTATATTGTTTTTAAATTAGAATTCTGATTTTTCTTATGAAAATAGTTTTAAGAAGTAATATAACTATTATTTTAAGATTTTCCTTCACATCTCCTTACATTTTTTTTTCTCGTTGCTTTTTTTTTTTTGGTTTCATTACCAATTTCTCTAGAGCGAATGGATCCATGAAGACGGTGGGAGCCCTTAACTATTGAACGTTTGGGAACGTGGCTGCGGCGGTGTTTTTAAAAAATTTAAATTTTTTTTGTTAAAATTTAATATAGTTTGTACGTTTTGAATCGTTTTGATGTGCTGATATCAAAAATGATTTTTAAAAAATAAAAAAAATCATTGGCATGCATTTTAGCACGAAAAGTTATTTGAAAAGCACCCGCAACCACACACTGCCAAACACGCTCTATAGATAAGCCACGTGGATTTAAGTGGAGTCCACCTTCTAATTTTTGTTTTTTTAGGAGGTGTTGATGCATCCGTCAACACACCTATTTAGAGGATGATTGGGTTAGAGGTGGAGGTTGAGGTTTGAATGTGGGACCTACTAAAAAGTTATGAAAAATAAGAAATATTAGCTTTTGTGGTTGAGTTTTGTGCATAATTGGGTTGTACCCAACCACAACCTCAACCACAAAAGCTAAACCAAACACACCCTTAGAAACACATTAATGAGGTTTTAATTTTTTTTAATTATCATCCTAATCCATGAGAAATGACTGATAATTATGATGTCGTTCAAAAATTTTGGAATAGTTTATTTTTACGGTATAAAATTATATTTTAAAATTTTTAATTTATTTATTTTAAATTAATTTATTGTAGTATTAAAAATAATTTTTTAAAAAATATATATATTATTTTAATATATTTTTTAAAAATATATATTTCAAAAAGCTACCATTAAGTATGCTCTAATGCATGTAAGTTTTTTTTATTATAAAAAATAATTAATTAATACTGGTTAGTTGAAATAGGGTGTCACGTCCAAGAAAGTTTTCTAAAGCACCCTGTTGTTAACCCTTTACCTCAATAATATTGCACTTGCTTGCAGCCGGTTCTAGGGGATAATATTTTATATTATTTCTAAAGTATTTTATTAATATGAAAAACTTCTCTAGAATGTACGAATCGACAATGAATTTCAGAAATTTTTTAAAAATATTTTTTATTTAAAAATATATTAAAATAATATTTATTTTATTTTTAAAAAATTATTTTTAATATCAGTACATTAAAATGATCTGATAACACCAAAAAAATATTAATTTAAAGTAAAATAAAATAAAAATATTTTAAATTTTTTTAAAAATATTTTTGAAACATAAAAATAAAAAACTATATATTACCGTGTTTTTTAAAAGAATCAATGGAGTTATCTTTTACATGTATCTTTTTGTAATAAACAATTGCTCCTAGATAATAAAAAAAAAATAGTCATTAGGATCTTATAAAAATATTATTCGACCAACAATAATTACCTTCATAATCAATCTTAATTAAGTGGTTAATATTTAAATTATAAGACGAATTTTATATAAAAAGTAATTGTGAATTAATATATTTATAAGAAGTTTTGTTATCCTGATTTTTTTTTATAAAAATTCATGATTAAATTCAGAAAATATATTATTTTCTTTCTAAAACAATAAAGAAAATATAATATTTTGGGTCACCAATTTCTTTCAAAAAAGAAAAAATTATGCATAAAAATTTATTATTATTATAAAAAAAAGATTCTAACTAAAAGATACATAAAGAGGAAGATTATAAATAAAAATGTTAAAACATCCTAATCTCTCTCTCAATATGATGCCCTCAAACCTTTATATATATATATATATATATATATATATAAAATATATATATATATATATATAAACACCCACCAAACACTTTTATTTTCCTTAAAACACCTAAAAGTCAAACCATCCTAATCTCTAAACAATCAGGGATGTTTTTATGCTCAAAATCCATTGGTGTCTTTGTTGTCGTCATTGTTGCCGCCACCCCGGCTCTTTTTCTAGTTCTACAAGCAAGGTAAATATATTATATTGCTATAAATTTGTGTTGGATTTAGTTGAAATAAAATAATTATTTTGGTTGAGTATATAGGGTTTAGGGTAAATTTAGGGTTTGTTGAATTAATGATAAATTAGTTTTGAATACCATCAATTAGGGTTGATTTAATATAGTTGAACATAAAAATAAGTTAAATCAAGTATGAATTAATTATTTTAATTAATTATGTGTTGCAATTAATTTTGTATAAATTGTTGAATTATAGATTTTGTATGGATTGTTGGAATCAGCTAATAATATAATTAACTACACTTGATGATTTCATGCAATAAAGCATGAATGTGGTAGAATTATGATGAAAATTGATATTTGCTTTGAATTATTTTATTTTTTTATGAATTTGAGTTTGATGTAATGTAATTGAGTATGAAAATATCAATTAGATTTGGCATCATGAATGATGTTTAATTTTGGTCAAGTTTGATTTTACAGTAAATTTTGGGAATTTGCTATGAATTTTGCTAATTAAGGTTGGGGTAATGCAATTTAGTTAAAATTACATTTAATTGACTAGAATTCAATTTTTTTTTTTTACAAAATGTCTTATAACATATTTATATAATGTCATTACAGTGGCAATATTATTCCTAATGTGAACAATAATATCATGTATAATGGCAGGAGTAGCTTTTTGTTAAATAATAATTTAGGAATGTTATATACAAAAATGAATGTCATGAAGATGAGTGGAATTATAATAATATTAATGTTGAAATAACTTGGAGGTGTCAAATTTGTGAGTATCAGTGTTATCCTATAGGATACCATTAGTATTGTCCCTAATATTTTATTAGAAATATAAATTTGAAGATCCAGCTACAAAAAAGATTTAATGAGGATGTGTTATGAACCTTCAAGACACAAATTTGATTTGTGGTATGAAAGGTAAGTCAAACCAAGCATATCAAGAATGACTTAAATGGAAACTAGAAGAAAAGTAGGCTTTATGTTATAATAGTGGTCACTGACAACTAATATTTCAAAATCTTTTAATCATGTTCTTAAATATGCTTATGCAATGGATGTTTCAACTTTAGTGCAATTAACATTTTACAAGTGTAATAGTTATTGGGTCAAGCGAAAACATGAAGCTAATGATTTTATTTAATATGGAATAATTTGCCCCCCAACAAATTCAGATTGATTGATAATTAGCAGAGATAGATCAAAAAATCATACTACAATGTTGTTTGACTCTGAGCAACAAATGTTCCAAGTTAACACCCCAATTAAATTGAGTGTTGTAGAAAAGTTAGACAAGTAGTTAAACTGAATGAGAGAACATGCATATATGGTAATGACAAACATTTCAATGTCCGTGTTCACACGTTCTTATATGTTGTGCTGAGAATCACTTAGACTTTACATAATTTGCTGATGATCAGTACATGATTTAGAGCTGCATATCAGTATATGACATGTCATTCCATCCATTACTAGATGAGTTAAAATGAAGTAATTACACTAGACCTCGAGTTGAAATAGACTCATCTAAATGGAAATTCAAGCATGGTCAATGAATATCTACTCATTTGCATAACGAGATGGATGCAAGAGAAGGTCATACACATTATATGTGTGGCATATGTAATGACACATGCCATAATAGGAAAACATGTTCTAATCGATAATGTATGTATGACAATATAATTGTATGACAAAACATATATTTGTTATGATATATTGTAATATTTTTGTAGAGCATATTATACTTATCTAATTTCACATCAAACTTAGATATTATTACATAGGATGTCATGCACTCAAGGTGGTGGATCGTCTACTCATTTTAAGTGTCTAAATTATAACGATTATATTCTTGAACAACATAATGATGACATCCACAGAGAGCATGACTATAATCATGGAGAGCATGATTTAGAGTACATGCCTAGTGGACCCGCTAACATATATGTCCTGCAGTTACAGAATAAACATCGATTAGAGGAAGTTTTCACTGGTATTATAAGAATATTTATTTTTAATTTACTTAAAATTAAAGGTATTATATATTTATGTATTTATATTTTAAATTGTTATACAGGATGAGACCATGATTTATTATCGTACACATAAGCAGATGAGACTACAAGAACAAGTTTAGCCATATGTGTTCCAAACATGTTTTTTATATGTTAGTTTTTAAAACCAAATCATGCTTGACCACGACTTGATCCATACACTGATTGAGCGATGAAGATGTGAGACACACACATTCCACCTTAGACATGAGGAGATAACATCGACATTACAGGACATGGCGATTTTACTTGGACTGCTTATTGATGAATTGGCAATCACATCTACCAGCATTCATAATTTTATTGTGTTACATTTAGATACCCCATTCTTCTGAATTGAAGGGGGTAGCATACGTCTTAAATGGATTGAGAAGATATTTACAACACCACCAGATGATCCTAACAATGAGGTCTTGCGAGGTTACCAATTAATTATTATGATTTGAGTATATTGATTATTTGTTAAGTTTGGATTAATTGTTATGATAATTTTAATGTGTTACGTAGGTATACCAAATCATATTACTATATATGTTTGACAGTGTGTTATTTACAAACCTCATAGAGAGATGTGTCTCTAATTTATTTAACGCTACTATATGATTTTGATGTCATTTCCATATATAGTTGGGGATCTATTGTGTTAGCATGCTTGTATAGACATCTATGTCTTGCATGCATGAAAAAAGCCAAACAAATTAGGGGATGTTTGCTACTTCTACAGGTATGAAACGAAGAATTTCAAATAACTATTTATATTTTAAATGTTTCTTATTAACACAAAATAAACAACTCATTTTTATTTAATAACAATTATGGTCCTAGAAGCATCTTCATATGGGTCGGCCCCAAATACCTAGATTATTGCTTATGACTATCCAAACTATAAGCGTTACACTTTAACTCCTACTAGAATACAGGTATTGCAAAGTTATTTTGTAATTTTATGCATTTATATTGTTTAATTTTAACTTTAAAAATACAATTAAACTGACATATTTGTAATGTTAGATGGTGTGCTGGTAGAGTTTTTTATTGTAATCCAATACATGTATTGACATTTTATTGAAATGAGCTAGATTGTAAAGCATATTATCCAGGTATTTTTTTGAATCATTTGTTAAATAAAAACTTAACTTCATCGGATTATTATTGTTTAATATTTAAAAAACTTATATTGTATAGGTCATGTTGGTCCTGTTGATATTTTTCGAGATGCTTAAGTTGCATTATCCAAATTGATAATGTGATAGTTAAGCTACAGACAACACATTCTGGTCAACATTGATATAAGTGATACTTTGTATGCCATAAACTGTTAGAGTAAAAATGATGATTACGACTAATTAAATTATCATGAAGTTTATGTATCACAGTTGGATGCATGAAGGAATGGGATATTTACATAAATGTATCATGTGATTACAAATAAGGATTATTTGATTTGGTACATAAATATCACACGTCAGGTTATTACTCCAAATCCCAAGCAGGTTCCTCTACCTAGATACATGCAATATGAACAACATGCCTAGTGAATTTAAAATATCATAAGTAATCAAATCTTTTTATAATTAATTTATGTTAAATGTTGGGTTTTATTTATTGATCTTTTAATTTAACATTAATGTTTTATTAATATTAGGTTGCTTACACAGGAGGGTCGAGAGATCATATCTGTGGTTTATAATATTGACAAAGAAAATGAAGGATACAACTATGTGTCCTGGTGGTTCGACGTTTGCCGTATTGGATTTGAAACATTTGGAGAGAGGTTAACTCTTGATGATTCTATGGTAGAAGATGAGGCCACTCAAACAGGGGTAGGAGATGGACCCAATCGTGCTATTAATGAGTATAGGTCATCCAGTAGATGATGTAAACATAGATAGATGGATGGGTAATGTTGATATATTTTGTTATTTCAATTATTATAATGTTGTATTATTTAAGTATTTGAGATTTATTTTGTATGTATATATGTTTTTTTTATTTGCATTTCTAGGGCTACTTGTGATTACAAAATACGAGAATTTATTAAGTTTGGTTATTGTGGTTCTTTGCAGGGTTTTTTAAACAGGACAAAATTTTAGGTATAGTTCCTATATAGGGAAACTTTGCCCAAATTTTGTTAAAACTGGAAATTTTTAACTCTCTAAAATCATTAACTAAATTTAATATCAGATTAACAAACTATATAATAAATCTCATAAGAAACATTTTTCGTTAGATTTAGATGTTAGAGAAATTTGTTGCTGAAAAGGGCAATAGGCTTACTGTCAATCATCTGGCTTAATCGGTTGGCCAGTTGAACCAATTGTATGAACTGGTCAACCAGTTCACATAAAAACCAAAATTATATTTACTTTTTCTTCCAAATATATTTTATGAGATAAAATATACATCTTTGTCCAATTTATAGACTAAAAAAATAGACTTCAATTAAAATCTCAAAAAGTTATTGTTTATATAGTAGTTGTCCTATGTTTTTCAATGTCAGACGATCAGCCAGTTTAACTGACCATTATGAATAAGTCGACTAATTTATCCTTCTTAATAATACTAGAATTTAATTTTTTTTTTATCTTGGTTGCGAATCGTGACATTTAATTGATGTCGCAATTCATAAATATGATGTTTGATTAAATGTTGCGGTTATGAACCGTACCAAAATTTTAATTGATGTCGTTGTTCTGAAGTGAAATATCTAAAAACATGATATTTTGCTAGAACTTTTTCTTGCTGTGTTAATTTACCTTATCTTTTTATTTTGTATATTAATTGCCAAATTTGCCCTAATTGTGTTAGATATGGTATTTTTTTTTGGCAATATATGCTTATAAAGATATACAGATGATAGAAGGAAAGTTAAAGCACAACCATTTGTTACTTCATTTTTTTGCGTAAAGAAAAAACTTATAAATTTAATTCTTAGCATTATATTTTTAATTTAGACAATTAACTCTCTTGTTTTCTAAATTCACTATGTTATTTTGCTAACTTGTTTGATAGTGAAATAACACAGTTTATATATGTTACAATTGAAAAACATAAAATTCAAGTTCATCTCTATTCAGAAACGTAACTTTCCAAATAAATTGTGAAATGAGCTGTATAAATTACGATAAAGAGAGAGGAAAAAAGAAATAAAAAAGAGACCTTGAAAGCACATCAAAGCTCTTATAATGACAGTACCGATACCATTAAAAATATCTCGACAAGATAAATCCAATAACACTAAAGAATGCCACAAACGATGAATGAAGTGAGTTAACTCTTGCTACCAAAGACAAGTGAGTCACCTGCCACCTTTGACCGACAAATGTGTCACACTTAGATCATCATTGTTAACATTTCTTAATGTTATTGGATTCATCTTGTCAAGATCTTTTTGTTGATACTGGTGGTGTTGTAATCGGAGCTTCGGTGTGCTTTCGATGTCTCTTTCTCTCTCTCTCTTTCCTCTCTCCACTATTCATCATAATTTATGCTAACTATTTCACATTTTCTTTCCAATGTCATGTTTTTAAATAGCAACACATTTGAGTTTTGTGTTTTCCTAATTGAGTCATATATAAACTATATTATTTCATCAATTTTTCCAACTAGTATTATTTTGTCTATTGGTTTTTTTTTTAATGCTAATATGCAAAAGAAGTAATTATCCAAGAAAAGCTAAGTAGTGCAATTAGAATTTGGGACATCTGTGTTTTTCTAATAGAAAGATTTTATTTTTGGTTTAATTTAGCAAAATTTTAATAAAAATAAATTATTTAATTCAATACATTAAATAAGTGATATTTCATACATAAATAATCTTAAATATTCAAAATAAATTCTATAAAAGGAAAAAAACATAATAATTAATTAGTAGTTTTAATTATAATGCATGTACTAAAACATTAATAAATATAATCATTACAGATATTAGGATAAAATGACAATTTTCTATATTTCATATCGTCAAAAGATTATCACCATATTCATTCATTATATTAAAAGGTATGTGCTTACGTATGTCTATTAGTAAATTAACCAGAGCAGCATATGCTGCATTCCAAATCAATATTTTTAATGTAAAAAAAATATCTCAGTGTTGCTAACATGTTTTCTAGCGGGGAGAAAATTTTAAATTATATAGGGGTTAACCCGATATAACTTGATCGACTTGATAAGTTCAAAGGTAATCCAAATGACATGTAAAAAATAGTTTTATTGAAAAATTAATTTCAAGATGATATTTTTTAATATTAAAAAATTAATATATTGTATCAACTTGACTCAACCCAGATTAATCTCGTAACTCAGATCATGAGATCATGACAACTCAATATAAAGAAAATTGAAATACTTTATGAAGTTCAATTCTCAATCAACCCAATATTGAATGATACATTGAAAAACAAATTCAATTAAAAAATAACTCGAGTTTACATGGGATACCCTGCCAAAGTTGTGACTCGTGTTATGAGACCGGGATAACATCATAAAAAGTAAATTAATATAAATTTTGAAGCACAATTCTCGAATAAACTTAATGTTGAATGATGAAATTAAAAAAAAAAGAACAAAAAAAACCTACACAAGTCAATCTAGATTAATCTTCCAAAATCACGATTTGTGTTATGAAACCGAAATAACCCTATAAAAAGCAAATAGAAATAAGTTATGAAGACCAACTCCTAATCAACCCAATGTTAAATTATGAAATTAAAAAAAAACTTTAATTAAAAAAATATAAAAAATAGTTTGAGTTAATTTGAGTCATGAGACTGAGATAATCTCATATAAAAAAAAATTAAACAAATTATGAAATCTAATTCCCAATCAATGCAGTATTAAATGATGAAATTGATAAAAAAAAATTAAGTCAACCTAGGTTAAATATTCAAATCCACAACTTAGGTAGTGATACTAGAATAACATCATAGAAAACAAATCAAAATAGATTATGAAGTTCAGTGCCCCAACAAACCCAATATTTAAAAAAGAACTAAAAAACCTTGAGTCAAGTAGGGTTAATCCAGCAAACTTGTGACGCAAGTCATGAGACAAAGATAACCTTATAGAAAACAAATTGAAATAAATCATAAAACCCAATCCATAGTAAACCAAATATTAAAAAGAAAATTTAAAAAAATTATAAAGCTCAATCCTAGTGAACTTCATACTAAAAGATGAAATTAAAAAAAAATAATTAAAAAAACTAAAAAACACGGTTCAATAAACATTGCATTGTGAGGAGGTGAACAATGAATTAACATTCTCTTTTAGTTTTTGTTAATAATAGTGTTGCTGAATTGATAAAAACTAGTCTGTCTAACTCTAAGGTGTGTAGTCATAATATCATATAACTAGATAATTGGTACATGCTACGCATAAGTCATACCAATTTTGTTTTACATAAAAAAGAATGTCAAAAAGTTTCAAACATGTTTTCTAGCACTAAGAAAGATCTTAAACATTAACTCCTAATATGAGATATACGATTAATAAATAGATTGAGGATTATATGAGTCAATAAATGCTAGATAAAGATCTTAATGCTAACTAAAAACTAAGTTATCAAGTTAATAAATAGACACAAATAAAAATATTTGATCATATGTTGTGAAGAGTCCTTTAATTTTTTAAATTAATTATATGACACTAAATTAATTTTTTTAAATAATAATTTAAATTTCATTGAATTAAAATAATTTGCTAATAAAAGCCTTTCTTTTCTTATTAATATCTTTAATAAAAACAAAAAAAAATCTAACAAGTGTTTTCTATGTTATTTATTTAATAAAAACAAAAAGCATTCAAAAGACATACAAATAAATTATGACAATTTAAAATAAGAATAAAAAAGACACCTCTTAAACTAAGACTCATTTGTCTCGTTTTCCATCATAATATATGTTTCTTAGATAATATTCTATCATTATTTCAAAAGCAAGTTTCAATTTAAAAAAAAATAAAACCCTAATAATTTTAATGTGTGTGTTAAAAAAATATAAAAATAATACAATGCTTGTGTATTGTGGGGAACTCTTTAAAAATATCATCAAACCAAACTCAACTGGTCAACATTAAAACCTTCAAACCAGAATTCTTGTTTAGTCCAAGTTTTAAATTAAACCGTGTATAGTTTAACCTGATATCATCCAATCAATTTGGTTGGTCAAAAGGTAAAGTAGAAACCTTGTTTGACTATAAAAAATAAGCTCAAGATGTGTTTTCTTGAAAAAAATAATATTAAGATGATAACATATTAGATCGATCTGAGTCAATCCATCAAACTTGTAATTCTGTTTATGAACCCAACCGGGTTTAATAAGTTTGTTTTTCTAGAACTATTTTTTATTTAATAATATAATAACAAAAATAGACAATAACAATAAACCAACCAATTAAAAAAAATTATTATAATGGGATTTTAAAAAACAGTTGATGATATTATAAAAATATCTATACAATCTTATTCAAGAAAAAGTAAAAATAAAATAAAATTCAATAAAATAGTATCCAAAATACATTCTTAATCAATGTAAGAATAATATATATATATATATATAAAATATATATATATATATATATATATAAGAAAATAAATATAATTTTTTTAAAAAAAACATGTCAACTCAACTAGTGTATTTGGGCAAAAAAGAAAAACAAAAAAAAACCTTTACCTGCGTCTTAGTTTCCAGCCACCAAAGAGGTGGTAGAAAAATGGATTGGGAATATTTTTATCATAAAACTTAAATTTTAATATATTTTCACCTAAAAACATTCTATTAACCTTAATCAACCAATTCCTTAGCTTAAAAAAAACTCAAATTAATTAAAAAACACAAATTCAACAAAAAAAAAAACTTACTCAACCCCAATTTATTTTTCTTGATAACATAAAAAATTAAAAACATCTCAAACACTTCAATATAAAATTTAGTAATCTACAAACCACAGCTAAATCCATAATCCACTCCTTTACAACAGCAACAACAAAATTACAAACAAGAAATAAGGAAAAGAAGGCAAAAATAGCTATGAAGTGAAACAAAAAAAAGCTTGCGAAAAAGAAATCGAAATATTAATGGTGATTTAACGAAAGAAAAGGAAGATGTGAGACCGGAAATTGAAGTTGAGTGTCCATGGAGGAAGGACAACTGATTTTATCAATTATAAATTCATCTTTAAAAGTTATGGTGGTCCATGCTTTACATCGAAAGAGGGAGAGGGAGGAATGAGAGACCAGGTGGAGCTAATTTCTGTCAATCAGCAGACATTTAAAAGGCATAAGAAGTAGAAGGGTGTCATATTGGAGCAACGGCTTTCAATCATTGTTGAGAGAGAACTTGGACTTCTTGTTTCCTTCAACCTGTGTGCATTTCAATTAATCCCACGAATATGAAGTTAACGATTATATAAGTCTCTAGTGGTTCTAAAGAAACTCAAATTTGTAATCATTGAAAAGCAAACTTAAAATCTAACAAGTTGAGTTACCTTTCAAAGTTAAAAGAAACTAATTTTCATTTCTTGGATGATGAATTTTTTTTTTTAATATAATGAATCCAATAATTAATGAAGTTCAAGTTGTTTGTCCTCCTCCAATAATAAACACAGATTAAACAAGTTAGTGCTGTTGGTTTTTGTGAATGGACGACTCATTTTCCTGAAAATATTGGTTGCTGGACCTCAAATATGCATGGACTCCTAGGCTAGAATGAGCTATTTTATTGAAAATTGGCTTTGAGGAGTTGATGATATTATAAAAATATCTATACAATCTTATTCAAGAAAAAGTAAAAATAAAATGGAATTCAATAAAATAGTATCCAAAATACATTCTTAATCAATGTAAGAATTATATATATATCTAAGAAAATAAATATAATTTTTTTAAAAAACCATGTCAACTCAACTAGCGTATCTGGACAAAAAAAAACAAAAAAAAAACCTTTGCCCGCGTCTTAGTTTCCAGCCACCAGAGAGGTGGTAGAAAAATGGGTTGGGAATATTTTTATTCTAAAACTTAAATTTTAACATATTTTCACCTAAAAACATCTAAAAAAACATTCTTTTAACCTTAATCAACCAATTCCTTAGGTTTAAAAAAACTCTAATCAATTAAAAAACACAAATTCAACAAAAAAAACTTACTCAACCCCAATTTATTTTTCTTGATAACATAAAAAATTAAAAACATCTCAAACACTTCAATATAAAATTTAGTAATCTACAAACCACAGCCAAATCCATAATCCACTCCTCTACAACAGCAACAACAAAATTATAAACAAGAAATAAGGAAAAGAAGGCAAAAATAGCTATGAAGTGAAACAAAAAAAGCTTGCGAAAAAGAAATCGAAATATTAATGGTGATTTAACGAAAGAAAAGGAAGATGTGAGACCAGAAATTGAAGTTGAGTGTCCATGGAGGAAACAGAGCTGATTTTATCAATTATAAATTCATCTTTAAAAGTTATGGTGGTCCATGCTTTACATCGAGAGAGGGAGAGGAAGGAATGAGAGATCAAGTAGAGCTAATTTCCGTCAATTAGCAGACATTTAAAAGGCATAAGAAGTAGAAGGGTGTCATATTAGAGCAATGACTTTTAATCATAGTTGAGAGAGAACTTGGACTCCTTGTTCCCTTCAAAGAGAACAAAAGAGATTAATATTTTTTTAATTAATGTGGGTGTTCGGGTTAACTTGTGTGTATTTCGATTAATCCCACGAGTCTGAAGTTAACGACTATATAAGCCTCACGAGGAAACTCAAATTTTTTCGAGTTTTTACTCATTCTGACCTTTTATTTTACCCGAACTATTCTAACTACTAAATCAATCGAATCCCCGATTAACTCGCCCACCGGATGGGATTTAGTAACTATAAATATCAAATAGAATGCAATGAATGAGGAGTTGTATATTGTGATAATTATTGAGGGCGTGACAAAAGAATAAGTTGTAAGTACAGATTTAATCGTACACCTAAGGCTATCATGCAGAAGTTATTGTGTTGTATTTCCATGCAGAAATTAGTGGCACAAAATTTTAGATAGAATCCCATATATATATAAAAAAAAAAAAAAACTATGTTAAAATTTTATTAAATCGAGCAGATTTACCAATATAATATAATAAATCATTAGCATTATAAAAAAAAAAAGATGTAGAAGGTTGTTATGAATATTTTTCAAGAAAAGAATTTCACTACGTTTAAGAAGATGAAAGTTATGAATATAATTAAGATGAAACATGTATTAATGTGTTTAAACGCTTAAATTTCTTCGCAAAGTGTGAGTTGTTCAACATTTCCATCCTCTTCTTATTGTTATTTCCAGATTACTATATCTCTACAAAAAGATCAATGGACCTTATGAACACGGTTTGCATCTTCATTATTAATTTATTTTTTTCATTTTAATTAAATCACTTTTCTTTATTGGAGTTGTTAACAGATGGCTATAATGAAGTTTTCTGCAACATCTCAAGATTTGACTGCAGTCTTCCAACTACCAGCACCTATCATTGCTTTTCTTACTCACTAAATGCCTAACAGAGTTGCAGGATACGAATCTAGGAAGAGCAAGCAGGCCAAAAAAAAATTTAAAAGAAGAAAACAAACGAAAATGCAGCTGATTATGGGATTAAAAGGAAACCCTTTTTTTTTTTCCTGTCCCATCACTTCACCGGTAGCTTCGATAAGCAGGGCTGTACATACAGCTCTCAGCATACTTCACCATATCCTTTGGTGGAGGAAGGCGAGTAGCCAAACCTACAAGAGAAAATGGTGAAGCTGATACATATATTGAGATCCATATGAACATATTGCAGAAGGATGAATCCTAACGAAAAAAGACTCACCAAGTTCATAAGCTTTAGCAGCCACTTTAGCAGCAATCTCTGCTGAAATCTTTCTGATGTTTCTGAATGGAGGGTAGATAAGTCCCTTGTCAAAGTTCTCCTGGGTCACCTGAGCAGCCAAAGCTTCCGCTGTACCAGAAAAACCAGCAGATAAATGAAATCACTTGCCAATAAACACTCAAGGATAAATTCTTCCTGATATTCATCTACCTAAACATCCTGACCTTGAGAATTAGAAGGAGAGAATTTTTTTTCCAAATTATATAACAGATGCCAAAGAAACATTTCTGATGATTAGTTTGAGAATTCAGGGAGGCATATTTGATAAGTTGAGCTAACTACATCAAGCTTGTGGATAGCTTTTCACAAAACAAAATCCTAAAAGTAAGAATATAACGTTTTGAGAAGGGAAGGCTCATGGATTCACCAGTACTGTTACTTCTCTAAGCTCTACTTATGTTATGCCCTTGTCATTCTTCCCAATATGTTCCCAAATAAGAATCATGAGATTAAATTTCAAAACCATAATGTGATATATATATATATATATATATATATATATATATATATATATATATATATTATTTCATGTGATGGCAAGTAGGACATAAAAATTTGCGATACTGGTAACATTTAAAATTTTAATTCACTTACAGGCAGCCAGCAACATTTCATCATGTGAACGGATGGCACCAGACATTATTAGACCCAGACCAAATCCAGGGAAAATGTATGCATTGTTTGCCTGAATGAAAGCAAAAATGTAAAACCAAAATCAATCATTCATTTATCAAATAAGTAAAACTAAAAGGATACCAAGTTCTTCAGACTACCTACCTGACCAGGCACGAAAGTTTTACCCTCATATTCAACAGGAGTAAATGGGCTTCCACTAGCAAAAATAACTCGCCCCTGCAAAGTAACATGGGGTGAGTTATTAGAGTCATAATTGTTAAACAGCCAATTGTATGAATGGAGGACAATACATCAAGCAAGCACCATAAGAAAAAGCTTTCCTAGGGAGAGAAGCCTTGATAATGATAATGATGATTTCTCATTGATTGCATGTTGGCTGTTCATATTACCTGACTCCATGTATAAGCTTCTTCAGCGGTACATTCAGATTGTGAAGTCGGGTTGGAAAGAGAAAGAATTATAGGTTTCTGCATGCAGTCATATAAAATACGGTTACTTAGAGCAGCATGCTCTCCAACACAAACTAGATGAGCAGATAAAAATTTACCACATTGAAGGAAGCCATGGCTTCAACAACTTCTTTAGTAAATGTTCTTCCTACTCCTGATGTTCCAATCAACACTGTTGGCTTGATGTCCTGATGATACAAGGCAATAAAAAAGAAGATTTAAGACATCTTTGCTTACGAGATGGGGGAAGAAAGCTCAGATGGACAGAAACAGAGAGGGAGAGTTATACATTAACAGCGTCTAGAAGTGTCTTAATGGGTTCATGCTCATGTGCCCAGGGCTTCTTGAAATGTTGGAGTGATTCCTTGCGGGAACTAACAATCAATCCCTGCAAGGGAATTTGTTTGAACATTTAACAGAGAAATAAAACGCAAGGAAAGAACATTCTACACCAAACAGCTAGAAGTATATAGGTTTGCACTACCTTTGAGTCTACAAGCCAAATCTTCTTGCGAGCCTCTTCCATTGCCATATTTGTCTGCATAAAGAATCAGGTATAATTCATAATTTTCCTATAGACATTTGACATCTAATGCATTCAGTAATCATATTCATGGGAAAATTGTGAGAAAAAAAAAGGAAGATGCTAGCAGACCTGTTTGGAAATCTTAAGAGCTATGAGTTCTGCAATTCCAGTGCCAGCCTGTAATCAGACAACATAGAAAATGAAGAGAGGTAAGGAGAAGGGCAAGATGAGTGCAATATTAAAGGAATTATGCATATTTTGACATAATTGAAGGCAAGGAATTTATCCTTATCCTTGTCAACTCACTTAGTTACATACAAATTTCCACAGTTATTTCGAAGGTCATTGGAACACAGAAAGAGGATCATGCAGTACCGCCCAGTATCAACTCACCTCTCCAGCACCGAGAAATAAGAATGTGTGGTCAGCTAAAGTCCCACCAACTACCCTTAGTGCTGCAACGAGCCCTGCAAGGACCACAGATGCTGTACCCTGAAATAAAGTGATTAGATATTAGAGTCTTGTCCATCCCAATTGTTCAAATAATCACAAACAAATAGAATTACCTGAATATCGTCATTGAAAACAAGATGAGTTGTGCTATATTTTGCAAGCAAATCAAAAGCATTGTGGTTCGCAAAGTCTTCAAACTGCAAAGTTTAATAAGCAGGTTTCAAGAAAAATTGAAATGTATATACAATAATAGATATGGCATAAACAAGTTTTTTTTTAAAAAATAAAAATAAAAATAAAAATAAAAATAAATAAACTAATCAAGATTCATTGATGTCCATGCCGAAGGTCAACTACCTGAATGAGGACTTTCTCACCATAGGTCTGCTTGACTGCAGACATGAATTCATGAACCAGTTCAGCATATTCCTGGAAAAAAAAAGAAGAGTAATCCCACTTCAATGCAACAGAAAATTATGTAAATCTGTAAATGAACCTCATATGCATAAAGGAAGACTAGCCAAGTCAAGTGAACATATTAAGTACCTGTCCAGTTGCCCTTCTTTGCCTGAGCCCTATGTAGTACTCATCGTTTAACAAATTCTCATTGTTTGTCCCCACATCAATGGTTACAGGCAAGCACTGCAACAATCAACCCAATTTCAATTGTTTCAATATAACTAAAAGGGAAACTATAACAAAAAACCTAAAACTAAATGCAATAGTTGTTAGCTTACATCAATTGTCACATTATCTACAACACACGCATCATAACCAATAAAGAAAATTCATCTAGAACTACAACACCTATAGGCTGTCTTAATGAATGATGACAACAAACCGATGCCCTATGACTGCATTTGGTAATTGGGATAATTGCACTATTACATTAGGACACCAACTTTTTTAAGATATTCAACTAAGTACTTTTGTCCACCTTCTGTCAATTCTTCTATTATTTGATGGCATGTCATTTTCCATTAAATCACTATTGGCACTCCCAATTTTTATTTTATGTCAATCAAGTACATGAACTTTCATCTTTTTAATTTTGATACACCGACATTTTTTTATTGTTCCAATCAAGTACTTTATTCAATGCTTTATTTTCTAATGTGGGTTTTTTAGTAAAAATACCCTCTAATATAAGATTATTTCTAATAAATAAAAATATTTTATATTAAAATAAATGCTTTAAAAAATAAAATATATCCTTTTAAGACCTAAGACTCTTTTCATCAAATAGTAAGTCATCTACATAAAAACTAAAAACTATTTTATAATTAATTAAAACTAACAAATAAATTATTGATAGAGGTGAAGAAAATGCAAATTGCTGGAAAGGCTAGATAGAGGTGCCAAATCCAGTTTCAAGCTAGATTTCAATGGAATAAGAGTAGATATTGCTGGAAAAGATAACTGCGTCATGCAAATTTGAGGAGCATTAAAATGGAAAAGGGAGGTGAAAAGAAAAGGGAAATGGAAAAGAAAAAAAGCACTCTGGTGGTGATACTTACAGCTGAAGGACGAACTCCACCAAGTGCTGTGTACAAAGCCAGTTTCCCTACTGGTATCCCCATACCCTACGAACATGAGCCACCAAACTAGTCAGCTGCATCCATGCATATGAAAGATGGGAATGTGATTAAAAAGTGTACATTCAGTTAGAGTTCACCTGACAGCCTAGATCCCCTAGACCCAAAATCCGCTCTCCATCAGTGACAACAATGACTTGAATGTTCTTCTCAGGCCAGTTCCGTAACACTTCACGAATGCTACCCCTGAAAATAACTGTTTTATTAGCTTTCATCACAGATAGTCAGAAAGCATTCTTTCAAGAACAAGTAATGTAGTAGAAATAGATTCTACAAAACTTACTTTTCTTTCAAACTAATATAAAGACCCTGAGGACGAGTAAAGATGCTCCCGTATTTTTGGCAAGCTTCACCAACAGTTGGAGTGTAGACAATAGGGAGCATTTCCTCAACATGGTCAACAAGAAGCTTGTAGAACAATTTTTCATTTCTCTCCTGCAATTAGGGTAGTGCATTTATTTCACAAAGTGCAACGAGCCAAAGTTGAGTTTTAGTGATAAGAATTATCCTCCTAATTATTATCAACCCCAATTAGCATTGCTCATAGCATCACTTGTGCTGCAAAAATGAATGGCATACACTAGAGAAGAAAGTCTGTTTCTTAATATAGAATATTTGCAGAATCGTGGAATCAATGACGTACGGGTGTATGCCTTACTCTTAAATAAGTTGATTGAAGACAACAAAATAACACAATGACACCTCTGAATGTTGAATCATGATCCCAGATACAAAATTTAAAGCCCAGGAGTCAGAGGGAACCATGTGGCTACCTGAAGATCCATCATAGCCATGTACTTCTGCAATGGAAGTTGATATTGGCGAATAATATACATCAGTTTCTTCACCTGAAAATTGGAGAGGCGAAAAGGTTTACTCATTTCGTTTAAATCAGAAACCTACAAAGAAAAGTTGAAAGAATGAGAGGAAAGGCAAGAGAAATAAATAACCTGGAGTTCCTGAGATACGACTGCTGGGGGAAGAAGGCCACGCAAGTAGTGGGCACTTCTCTCTGCATCAGTGAAGGCAAGTCCTTTGTTGTGGTGTGGATCTCGCAACAAAGAATACCCACTGCAGTGCAATAAAAAATAAAAAACCAACGAAAAAGAAAGGTGGAAAAAGGAAACAACATGTCTTTCTCGTCAAGTTACGGTGTTCAAAGTTGCTGCACTACTTAGATAACCAGCTGCGGCAACTGGGAATGGCAAGTTAGCAATGCAAATCTCTAAATACCCACCCCACCATCTCCAAGGTTAGACTCCTCTGAGACCTCCAAGTGGAATCGTAGTGGAATATTCCACATCTGCTTGAGCTGGGCAGGACAAACTGAAAAGGTGTCCAGCTTATTTACAGCCCTCATAGTCAGTCACTGGGCATCTATTTTCTAATGGAAAGAAAAGTGCCACAATTAATAATATAATAACAATTTAGCCCCGTCACCTCCACCTAAGTATAAAGAACTATAAACATCTAAAGCTAAAAAACAGTGGCAAAAATTTAGAAAAAAAGAAAAGTAAATATTATTTGACTCATGATACCATAGCAACAGCACTAAATTACCTCGCAACAGATACAAACCAAGGGGTAACAACCTGGTCCTCGGTGGCAGTATCCTCACCGTAAACATCAGCGGGCCCTCCAGGAGCAATGTTGGATTTGGAGTCGACGTCAATCACAGAAGACGACGAAACGGCTCCATCTCTAACGTCCTTGAACGTGCTCTCCATGAAAACGCTACTGTTGCGATCCCTGTTGGAATTGACGGCCGCTACCCTCAACGAAGAAGGAACTGAAAGCACCGATCGTCTATGCCTCCCTGAGAAAGGGCTATGCGAGCTCGAAATGCCCGCGTTACTCTGTAGAAATAAGAGTAGTAATTAATCTCCTCTAAGGAACTAAATAACGTACGATAATTATGGAAACTCCACTTTCCAAACCCCATCACTAAATATTGTTGCCAAAAAATAAAAGTAAAAAGAAGATAAAGAAAAAGGGAAAGATAAGCGGTGATTTACGAGGTGAAATGCAGAGAAAATCTTGATTTTTGACAACTTGTAGAAATTAATTTCCTCTTTTTCTTGTTTGTGTTCGTGAATAATAATAAATGAGAGTTAGGCTTAAATTATTTACCAGAAGGAAGGTGCTTCTATTCAAGCAGATCATGGTGGAGAGTGAAATGCGGGAAGCGGACAGAGTTTTTCGCTGCCTTCCTCTCTCTCTCTCTCTCTCTCTAAAAGAAGACGAGAAACACACAGCTCTCTCTCTCTCTCTGTAAGAAGATGTTGAAAAAAGAGAGGAGGATACAATGGAAACAGGGTGAGGGTCTTTCGGTATATAAAAACACTAAATATAGAGAAAGAGAGGGCTCTTCTTCCTGGTCGTGTGAGTGTGAGTGTGCGTGTCAGTGCCTGTCTCTCTCTCTCTCCACAAACGAAGCCCAAGCAGGCGCGAGAGAGAGAGAGAGAGAGAGAGAGATTGCAAGGAAGGACGGAAGGAAGGAGACCTTGAAACGTGCCTTAACTCTTAACAACCCCTCTCCCTCCCTCCCCATTTTGGTTTGGTTTCACATTTGATCATAATAATCGAAATTGTTGGTTTGCGTTTTAATTTTATTTCAATAACTTAATTGACCTAATGCAACACATCTAATATTAGTTCAGCTGAAAAGTGGTTTTGCTTAGGAGTGTGATGAGAGAGAGCAACATTAGGTTTAAGATGAATTGTATTTTCCCTTTTTCCAATGAATTTTTTATTTTGGGATCTTTAATATCTGTATTTTAAGACTACATGTCCATATTTAAGCATCCTAAAGTTTGTCATCTTAATTTCTTTTTTTTTTTTCATAATAAAAAAGTTCTTTTTCAAAAACAAAAAAAGACTTAAAACCATAAAAAAAAAAAAAGTATTCTATTTGCATTCAATTTTGCCTTTAATTTGGTTTGATTGAAATAAAACAAATGCATGCTCTTAATTAGGGATAGTAGCAGGTGGAGTTGGAGTTAGATTTTACTCCATCCAACTATGATCCAAAATATCTAAATCCATCATCTTACTTCATCTTCAATTTAGTCAAATCGAGTTATCTGAAGGACTTTCTTCACTCGATGGGTACCAATCAGGTTTGAAAAAAAAAAATATTTCCATCCATTAATCATAAAACTATATAAGTAGAGTAAACTTTAAATCCATGCATAAAATCATAAAAATCATTCATAAATAAAAAGATAAAAACCCACACAATATATTGAAAATAAAAATTAAGACTCCGCAAGATTAAAAAAATAGATTAAAAAACTAGTAAGGTTGGGTCGGTGAACTCTTCACCCGTCTCCACATATGACTCCAGTTAAACTAGATGAATTTTATCTGCCTTTTAATCAAATTAGATAAAAATTCGATCAAAAAGATCGAAAGATAATGGATACTTGAGCCCTCGAGGGAAATTATTATACACACCTTTAGCCATGGACAACAACGGATATTAACGACTCAGGTTTCTGCTACGTTTATACCCTATTAATTATTCACAAGTGGTCATAAGGTTCACATCACCCAATATATATATATATATATATTGGGTGATGTTAACCTTGTGATCATGTGATCACATAATCCACAATAAGATTGATAACGAGTCATAGAATGTCGAAACAAGTCTAATAGAAGTAAGACACAATGAAAATATGTCCTAAAGCACTAGCACTATTGAAATAAGAACCTCCACCCTACGAATATCAATTCACGAATGAGAAATATAAGGAAACACCACAAAAATAGTTAATTTTTTATAAGTCAATTTAGGTTGTTAGAGAAGTAAAGAATTTGAGAATCTCTTTCACACAAGTGAATAAATTTGGCAGCAATAGATAATATTATCAAGTCTTAATATTTTTCCTTACAAAGAGTATTAAAATCTTGAAAATAAAACTCAACAGTAATTGGTCAAACATATACTCAATTTAAATAAAGCACAAACTAATTAAAAGTAAGGTTTAAAAATAATAAAATAAGCAAAACAATAGCATAAAACTACTTTTCACCTTTTGCTGCACATGATGGTAAAAAAAATATCCAAGATAAATAATTGTTGAAGAATCCTTGCTGAACAATTAATTTTTGACCAATTAATTCTTCTTGTTTGATATGGAATCTTTATAAAATACATAACTTAAAGGATGCCACATAATTTCTTGATCACATTAAGAACTCCTTGTAGTGAATGGAATTCATAATTTTTAAGAAAAAAATGTCTTTTTCATTTTCGCAATTTGCTGACAGATTTTAGACTCAACTTTAAACATGTCGTTCTCTCTCCTCCATATGAATTAGTGGGCCTATCTTATATCATTAGAAAGGTACATATGTTTAATTTCTAACCCAATCAGAATAGCATCCAAAATACTCTAGCTTCATATATGACCCATAAATTAGATAAAGGTCCAAACTGATAGATTTGATATGATTCGTTCAATAAATTTGACCCTCTGAAATAATCCCTTACCGAAATCTGAATTACCTGGAATTTTAACCCCATGTATGGTAGCATGTTTAAAAACGTTTGTAAAAATTAAGTCTGATCCAATAATCAAATTGAAAGTAATGCTTGATAATGTAAAATTGGATAATAGAAAATTTTACGCCAAAATCCAAATGTGACCTTGCTTGGATTATATCATTCTATTTCTCTTTAAAATAATTTATCTTTAAATCACCAATAGTTATAATGGACAATTATTTAGCCTCCTTTTTGAAGCTTTTGGAGCTCTCTTCTTGCTCGCACTTACCACCACCAACATTATATGAAAGCAATAACAGATAATAATTTTATAATAAAATTGAAAGTAATGCTTGATAATGTAAAAGTGGACAATATAAAATTTTACGCCAAAATCCAAATGTGATCTTGCTTGGATTATATCATTCTATTTCGCTTTAAGATAATTCATCCTTGAATCACCAATAGTTATAATGGACAATTATTTAGCCTCTTTTTGAAGCCTTTGGAGCTATCTTCTTGCTCGCACTTACCACCACCAACATTGTATGAAAGCAATAACCGATAATAATTTTAGATCTGCATGCCTTACCGCTTCCTTACATATTTTTGCATAGTAACCATGGCCTTACATGTTGTTTTATCATTTCAGCTTCACTTTTCTTTTTCAAATTTAATTGGTCTTTATAAATTTATCTAGGTGACAATGATGCAAATGTGTATGTTTTTATATCCTTTTTAAGAGAATACCTATTTTTAAATCCATTATACTTGGCTTTCCTATCAGATTGCAAGGGTCCCCCTAATAAGACGTGACTTGCATGCATTGGAATCACATCACACAAAACTTTATCAACATCCTTCTCAATTGAAAACTAAACTAAGACCTGCATAGTCACTTTCACCTTATTACAATCATTCAACAATTGCAATCTATAAGGTTTATTATGCTTAATCATACATAAGTTTAGTTTACTAACAAGGGTAGTACTAGCTACATTAGCACAACTTCCACGATCTATAATCAAACTATACACTTTGTTTTGTACATCTAAACACATATGAAAGATGTTCTCACTCAAGTTGAAGGTTCCACCTTGGCTGAAACTAATATTCTTTAGCTTTGATTCTTTCCAAATTGATCTCTATTATGCATGAATTTAAAGTCATGGTCATCATCATCTACATCTGCATTTTCATCCATAAATTAACAAAGTCAGTTTTAACATTTCGTGCAGCGATACAGATAGGGTTTCCTCACTGATTAACCCTTATTCTCAATCCATTCATCCCATTATTTATATTCTTATCGAAGCCATCTCATCTTTCAGGTCTTTCATCACCTTAGTTAGAAGCTCAAGTTGTTAGGCGAAAGCTTACATTTGAAAGGATTTATCTACTTTTAGTGTCGCGGACTCGTGATTTTCAGACATCTTGAAATCTGCAAAAATTGATTTCTAGCAAGAAAAATATATCCTCACAACTCTCGTGTTTCACACAATTTAAGGCATTTTCACTTAATTGTTTTCGCTACGTCTTTTACTTCTTGGCTCATCTTTTTGTGATTCTTTCGGAAGTGAAAATCAATGAATCATAGTCATTGGCTATCGTAACACAATCCAAATATATATAAAGTGACTCAAGAATAATTAAGATAATGAAAACAAGAAAAACAAAACTACAATTATAATTTTACGAGTAGCAAAGCAAATTTGTATGAAATATGGATAATACGAAGACTCAAAATAAAATAGAAAAAATAAATTAATGAAAATAGTTTTTTGACTTCTAAAAACACAAATATAACAAAAATAAACTGAATAGGTTGAAACAAATATTAGTAAACATATTTTTGTAACTTGACCCAAATCTGACACGTTACACAATTTTAAACACCATCATTAAAACCCAAACCAAATGATATTGGAACAACCTTAAATTTTATACGTAGTACCCTTGTACTTAATAAACAATAAATCTCAATTTATAAATCATTCTATTATGCCTAGCTATCAAAAACCTGTATATGATCAATTTACGGTGGAATTTAACTCAGAATCAAAGCCCCAATCAAACAATATAAAAAAGAGTTCAAATTTAATATATAATGCAATTTCACACCAAATAACTTTCACATTAAATTTTAATTGATTTCAAGATGGTTTCATTTGGTTTCTCTATTGTTTGTGTTTTCATAGCAGAATTGAAACTAACTTGAATAACATCTATTTTTTTTCATAAAAGAATGGTGTAAATAATAAATTAAGAATTCTGACTCATATTTTATAGGTTAACCCAATTGAGTAAGGTTTTTTTTTCTTCCTTTTTTGTAATTTATTTGCTTTCAATTTCATCATTCACCATTTAGGTTATTGAGAATTAAGATTTATAATTTATTCTGGTTTGGTTTCTATTATATTATTCTAGTCTTATGATCCGAGTTAAGTGTTTGGTGGGTTAAATTGGGTTGACTCAAGGTTTTTTTTTTGTCTTTTTTAATTATTTTTTTCAATTTCATCCATCAACGTTGGATTGATTAGGAAATGAGCTTCATAATTTATTTTGATTTGTTTTTTTATTGGGTTATTCTAGTCTCATGATCCAGGTTTCATAGGTTAACCTGGGTTGAAACATGTTTTTTTAATTTATTTTTTAAGAATTTCATTATTCAACATTGAGTTGATTGAAAATTGAGCATTAATATGTTTTTTTTTTGTTTTTTTTCTATGAGGTTTTTATGGTCTCATGACCCGGGTCGTAAATTTTACATATTAACCTAAGTTGACCTGAGTGGATCCAATATATATGCTGTTGTCTCAATTATTTTTTTAAATGTCATTTTAAAATGTTTTTAGTTATACTATGTTTTTTTTTTTTCACGATTGCCTAGATTTTCTTTGAACTTGTCAAGATAATAGGGACACATTAAATCAATCTTTACTGGATTTAATTTTCTTCTTTTTTTCTTGAAGACACATTATCAATGCCTAATTGTTTTTTTAAAAAAAAATTGATATGATCCGGAGCATAACGTGGGTAAATAATCTAGTTTCTACTATTAGGGTTCTTCATAAAAGATAATTATATCCATGAGGCATTGAAATAGATGAAACTAGTAGTATAAGGTAATTCAAGATGAAAATTATCCAAAAGAGGTTAGAAGGCAGTTTCATCATTCCAGATTTTAAAAATTAGAAAAAGTGTGCCATTAGATAAAGATTTCTGATAAAAAGAGTACGTGAACAAGGACTCCCAATAAAGAATGACATATATAATAAATTAAGAATTTTGCATAAAAGTCTCTTTTTTTTCTTTATTATGGGTTAGGAATATGGTCGCTTAGCAAATCAGTCGAGTCTTATTCAAGTTGTTCATAGAGTAATAACCATCACTAACTAGTATTTGACTATATCATTTTTCTTGTTTATACTATGGGTCAGATTATTTTTTTAATGTAAAAAAATCTAAGTTTTACTAATATATATTTTTATAGAAAAAAAACATTTAAACGAGGTAGAGATTAACTCGATATGACCCAGTCAACTTAATAGGTCAAAAACAACCCAAACTAACATAAAAAATATAATTTGACTAAAAAGATTTTCAAGGCGACATCTTTTTTTTTTAAATGAGATAGAAACGTATAGATCGACCTAATCAACCTATGTTAACCTGTCAAATCCCTGATTCAAATCATAGAATCGAGATAACCCCATAAAAGAAATTGAAGCAATTTATGAAACTTAATTTCCAATTAATCTAATGTTGAATGATGAAATTGAAAAAACAATCAATGAAAAAAAAACCAAAAAACAAATAACCCGAGTCAATCTAGGTTAACCTACCAAACTTATAATACGATTCATATGACTAGAATAATTCCATAGAAAGTACATCGAAACAAATTATGAAACTCAATTTCTAGCAAATTTAACATTGAAAGATGAAATTGAAAAATATCAATTAAATAAAAGGCACAAAAAATACCATAGTTAACCCGGGTTAACTCACTAAACCTGTGATGGAGGTAATGAGACCCAAATAACCTCATAAAAAATAAATTAAAAAAAAAATTATGAAACTATCTATTGACTTTGATTTTAATCATACATACTAATTTTCTTGTTTTTTAGTTAATCTAGTATACATGGAGATAAATACATACTCCAAAAATCAATCAGAAAAAAATAAAACTTTAGTTTCAATTAATATATAAATTAATCTAATAATATCCCTCATAGTTGAAAAAAAGGTTAATCTTTTCAAATGATTGATTTGAAGATAAATTAAATCATAAAAAATAATTTGGCACAATTTGTTAAAAAGATGCGCATGACTTTAACCATACAAGAGTACCTTAACTTCTCGATAGTTCCACTAAGTTTAAATTGATCGATGTAGTTAGTTTAGGTGCTGCGCATGCACAGTACGATGAAAGAATGCAAACATAATAGCATCGGTCTGAACATTAAATATATATGTCCCATTCTGTGGCAAGAACTATGAAAAGGATGGTGCTTATATATAATGGCATGGAAGAAATAACTTGATTTGAGTGTTTGGTTGCGGTTGTGGTTATTTTTTAAAGTGTTTTTTACTCGTAAATGTATTAAAATAATATTTATTTATTTTTTTTAAAATTATTTTTAACAGTAGCGCATAAAAAATGATATGAAAATATTAAAAAATATTAATTTAAAGTAAAGAAAAAAAATAAAAAAAATAATTAAAAAAATAAAAATAAACAGGAATTAATCCCTCCACTAATATCTTCTCAAATCAAGGACAAAACATTGGAACCAAACAAATCCCCGATCCAGCCAATTTTGTTTTTTTCTTTTTAATAGCAACAAATAAACTACAAATAAATCACTATTTTCATATCATATTCATAAAAACAGCAAACTCTTACTTGAAAAATAATTAACAGTACTAATACTAATAATGTAAGATATATAGCCTTTCAAGCAACGACTATATATGACCGATAAAAAAAACCTCTTGAAATCCTCAAATTTATGAGTTGCCCGTGTAGATTAATTGCATCTCATGCACGTACTCAAATGCTTTTAAATCACGACGAATCACAGAGGGAATGACCTGACCATCTACTTGTCTCGTGATAAAAATTTAAAATTAAAAGATTTGTTTTTCTTGTAATATTAAGTTCGAGCTCTATAATTGTTAATATAATAATTATTGTAGGTTTACATGATCGTTAATTTCAGGACCCGTAAAATTAGTTAAGATATACGTAAACGTGATGCCGTTGTCACGAAGTATTTTTTTGAAATAAAATAAAGATTCTAAAGGAAAAATTAAATTTTTTTCATTTATGCGATACTTTTACAATAACTTTTTTTTATTACCAACATTTTTTATTGAATAAAACTAATAAAAATATTCGTAAAAATCCTAATGATTTGAATTGAAGAGGGAGTTTTTATTTTTTTAATCAAAATCTCCTTCTTCTTTTTTTATTCATGTTTTTTTATTTTTATTTTGACAAAAGCATGTTTTTTTATTAGAAACTTTGTTTTTAAATAAAAATTAATTTGTTATGATTGAGAAAATAAGTTTCAATAAAACAAATCATACATCAATCATTTTTACGTGAATAAATCTAATAATAATAAACTTGAAAGACTTATATAAAGAATTTATAATAAAATATTTTTTATTATTAAATATTAATAAGATTATTTTTAAAAATTTAGCATACTAGTTTAATATATAATTATTTATATATTAATTACTAATACTATCATAAAAAGCTCTAATCTTCCTTAAAACTTTTGATACATTTAGATAATTTTCTAAATATCATTTTAATAAATTTATTTAAAAATAATTTATTCTAAAATTAAAAAAAAGGTTAAGAGTTATTTAACAAAAATATCATGCAAGTCTAAGCCTAGGCCTAGAAGGAGGGCTTTACGCGCCTAGCCCTAAAAAACATGAGCTTGGAAGGCTAAGTGTAAACCCCGGAAAAATAAAAAGTTGCTTAAATTGAAAACTATCTACATGAGAAATAAAAGTGAGGAAATTCATGCGTATAGTTAAATAAAAGACAGGAATTCAGAAATTTTTTAATATAATTTCCGAGCAAAATAATTCGAGACATTATAATAAGTCAGTAATGTTGAGGGTTAGATTTAATTGAAGAGAATAATACACTTAAAGGAAACGAGACCTAAATACAAATAAGGAAAATTATAGAGTATTAATACTCTCTCCTCACCAAAAATTTGCAGGAACCATAAGGAAAGAAAATATGGAGTTTTATACCCATTCTTGCAAAATCAAGAGAGAAACACTAAAATTTCAAGAACCCATCCAAGATTAAGGATTTATAGATGGGATAAACACTTGTGAGCAAGGAATTAACAAGAAATTGAATAAGAAGAAAAGAAAGGAGGGAATTGGTCAACTAACCAAGAAAATTGGTCTTGCTCAATTTGGAGATGTAGAACTCCAGTTATTAGTTACCAACCGAGACTAAGTCGTGACTGATTCTGTAGGGCAGTAGGACTGATTAGTGATGAGCAATTTTGACTATCTTGGAGGCAGAACTGGGTTCTCCTTCCTTCAGAGAACTTGTAGCCTCGTGTCTTAGTTTTCCAACGAGATCAATTTCACTTAAAATGGAGTTCTAGAACTCTAGATATAGTTAAAAAAAAATCTAATGAGTGTTCAGACAGCAACAGTTGGACAGTAACAGTTCAAATGTCTAGACATTAACGGCTGGAAAGTAATAGTTCAAATGTCTAGATAGCAACATTTCAAATGTCTAGACAACAACAGTTGGACAATAACAGTTCAAATATCTAGACGACAACGGTTGGACATCAACAGTTCAAAGTTAGACAGTAATAGTAGACTCTCACGTGAATATTATATGTAAGAATATAGAAGAATTGAGTCATACGAACACTTGCATATTGAGAAACTAACTTTGAAAATATACATGATATATGTATGTTTGTTATTATAAGGAAATGAACATGTATAGAAAGTAACATATGAGTAATGAATGAATATGGATTCTCTATAATATCGGCTTAAAGGAATCATAACCAAAAACTTCCTTGTGATTCAGGAGGAGCAACCAGGATTGGATCTTCTATTAGGGGAGGTCACGAGACAGGCGGAGCAGGTGCGTGATTTTCCCTCCTTTTTGCACTTATACAATTTAAAATTCTTCTGGTGAATGCAATTACAATAAATATTGTGTTCAATATAAATAAAGTCAAGCGTATTTACAAGATTAGCTTTGACTAATGGCATCCGTGATAGGATTGCCAGGAGATGAATTACAAGATTAGCTTCGACTAATGATATCTGTGATAGGATTTCCAGGAAATGGATCACAAAATTAGACTTTGCAAGGTCACCCAGTTTATGCAAGTCAATAAGAGTATTCAAATTAAGAATATGCAAATGAGTGTTAATTGGGTTTAAAAGATTTACAAGCAAAATATAAGTTGTCTATTAGAATTCCTAGGGATCCGATAGAAAATTAATACTTCTTTTATATACATTATATGAGAAAATATATATTTCTTTTATCAATATAATGGCATGTTTATTTATGTAACAGGTCCATCAAATATCCAGGGAGATCATTAGTTTAGGACTCTACTTTGTCAAGCTTATATAAATATTTAACTTAAACAAAAGGGAATTAAAGCGTTTATGTAGTATGCTTTTTTGTAAACCTTGATGTAGTTATAAAAGTTCAGCTTACCATGTAGTATTTTAGTTATCTTGTAATTAACCCTTTTGAAATGTTTAAAAACATTTATTATGTTGTAATGCTTTCCTTGCATGTTAGTATTCCTTTTTCTTTTAAATTTTATAATATGATATGTCGGCTATGTTCATATTGAACTTACTTGTAGGATATATATATATATATATATATATATATATATATATATATATATATATGGATTGTATGAGGTGTTGAATTATGATGATTGATATAAAGTCCGAATTATGGGACCTTGTAATGATGGGTTGATTGAGTAAATTGATAGTAGTCGATAACTTGGGATGTTCTAAATACAAATGAAACTCTACCGAATTAAAAAAAAATACCCTCAAATTAATAGAATATGTTAGGATCTTTTAATATTAATCAAGTCATACAGCCGGGCTGTTACACTAGGTCATCTTGTTTGGCTTTCTTTTGTTTTTCTAATGAGTTAATGACAAGTCATTCACCTTATTTTTTTAAAATTGAGTGAACGATAAGTTGTTTTCATTGGCAAATGATATATTGTCTTCTTATACAATTTTCAACCATTTCTAATGGCTAAAAAATCAAGGTTTGAGTTTTTCGATGGAAAAATCTTAAGTTTCAACTTGTTTTAATCTAAAAACACTCTAGAAACCTATATAGAGCCATTTTCAAGCTTAAAACACCATTTACTTAGATGAAAAACCATAAATCAAGCCAAATCAAATTATAATTCATAGGTTCTAATCTTTTTTTTTTTTTTGCCATGTTTGAAGGGAAAAACCATCTATATTGAACTTTCCTGGTTAAAACATACTCATTAACACCAAGATCAACCTTTCTGTAGTTGGAATACTGTCAGCCAAACACTTTCTCCCTCCTTAATACTTTTAAGTGATTTTCTCTCTCTTCTCTCAAATTTTAGAAAATAAAATGTGATAAAAATAGAGTTTGAGATCACAATATAAAAAGCTAAGAACTCACACCTTTATTTAATTCTTTTTACCTATAAAAGAGCCTAGAACAATATTTTTATCTTATGTTTCATGCTGTAAATAATCTTCAATCTACCATAAAAAGATAACTCATGTACCCTTTAGTATTGCTGTAAAAAGGAGACCAAAACCACACCATTTTGTCTTTTTTGTAGTTGCAATTTTTGTCAATCAAACCACAAAAAACATAATCCTTCATCCTATTTCATGTTGTTAGACCAAGCTAAAAACATCCCTATTTGTCCTTCAAAACCAGCTGCACCAACACCATGAAAGACAAACATTTTTAGCTACAAACACAATACAAAGACAATTAGCAAGGAGAGCTGGATGGTGAAGATCAATTCTACAAAGTTAATGGCTAACATTGCATGGTGAAGAAAAAGTTCTAGGTCATTCTTTAAGGCTTATAAAAGAGTGGTTCCATTAAAAAGAAAAGAGAACAAGGGAAAAAGAGGCAGGAAAAAAAAAGAAAAATGATATACACTATAGGATGTTTGATTTGAAAGAAAGAGACAGTCTAGTCTAGTTAAACCAAAATACTATTCAATTTTTGGATCATAATTGGAGCCAAACATCTTGTTTTTATGTGTGAATTGGCTTTTTGAAAAGATAAGATGTATAACTAAAACCTTTAGGAAGAATACAAAACCCATTTTTGTAGTTTTGAAGTTTAAAACATAGCACAAACGAAGAAGTACGAATCTATCTAGAAGCTCACCGACCTTGTTTGGTTTTTTAGCCTTTATATAGAGTTATAGAAGTTAGAATAAAGTAAGATTAGGTGATTTGGAAATCTAAGAATGAGATATAAAACTGTTAGGAAAGACCCAACTTTAAATTGTGTCATTTTAAGGCTCCAAACCTAGAAATATCAGTAACAACAAAAGCCTTCATCAAGGTATAAACTCATTTTCTCTTTGAAATAAATGTTTTGATTCATGTTTAATCTTTCATTTATTTTAGTTGCTTTTGCTTTATGTTATGCCTAGCTTATGATATGCATCACACTACCATGATTTTAAATAATGTGATTATTAGTTAAACCTAATATATTTTCCTTTTTTGGTTTGTGTTTTGGTTGTTCCCTTTTAACATTCTTTGTTTAAACTTTTTAAATGTTTAGTTTGATGAGTTTTCTACTTTTAGAGACAGACATAGACCAGAATATGATTTTAAACCTTAATACAAGTTCAAAATACATCATTGAGTTTTCAACAAATTTTCATCAAATTAGTGATGTTTTGATTAAAAATACTTTCTTATGATTAGATTGTTGAGTTTGCTACTTTTAGATACCAACATAAACCTAACATATGATTCCTAACCTTAAAATAAGCCTAAAAAACTAATGACGAGTTTTTGTCAACTTACTATCAAGTTTCATTTAAGCTTTTTAAATGGTTAGGTTGAACAGTCTCCTAGTTTTAGAGACCAACATGGACATAAAAATTAATTTTTTAAATTGAAATAATATAAGAAAATGCATCGGGAGTTTTCATCGAGTTTTTATTAAAATTTCATTAAGTTATCGTCAAGTTTTGATTAAACGTTCTAAATGGTTAGGTCAATGAGTCTTCTTAGAAATTGATATAGACTTAACACTTGATTTTTAACCTTAGAAATAAATTGATAAGTTTTCATCTACTTTTGTTTAAGCTTTTCAAACAGTTAGGTCGACTTGTCTCCTATTTTTAAAGATCGATGTAGACCTAACATGATGTTTTCTTTTACAAAAAAAAATATTGTTAAGTTGCGAGACTTCTAACTCGGGATCTGACGCTAACTTGACGAACACCCACTAATCATAAATGCCTTATGAATAACTTTAGAAATAATTTGGACAATTGATGGTATGCATAAAATAAATGTAAGAGAAAGAAATAGCTGTCATAACGAATGTATTTTGATGGGGCTAGAGATATGAAATATAGTTAAGGTAACCTTTCATTTAAAAAGATACGGTGAGAGTGATGTTTATCTTTTTTTAATCATAACTAACTCTTTCTTCAAATCTCTAAAATGAGTGTATATTTTAAAATTCTTAGTTTTCTTAAAAATTAGATGACAACTCTATTTTTATATATTTTTTTTAATTTCAGAGATCTCATATTCATGTCGGGTGTGTCAAAAAGATGGAGGACTTGACATATTCTCAACAAAGCTTAACAAAGCTTAAGGACAACTATCTTTTGGAAACAATTGTCATAAACCACTCGTCTTAGCTTTTTAGTTTAGCTTGCCTTTATGCATTTGGACTTTTTTTAATTAAACTTTGATAAACATAGTATATATCCTTTACTTTTTGCTAACTTATTATATATTTGAATAAATATGTATCCTGCATTTACAAACCTCTTTTATATGAAGAAATCTTTTGAATTGTGTAAAAACAAAAGAACAAAAAGAACTTTGCACCTATAAATATTATGAAACAAGCTCCATCATTAAACACCTAGCAGCCCACACCTAGCAGCCCACAATGCAAGCGGATAACACCATTAATTGGTGTATATAAATATATGAATCTTATTTACTAATAACATTAAAATAACATGTGAGATTAATCATAAGGATACAAGTAACAAATGGCTTTTGTGCATTTTCTTTTAGAAATTTTTTTAGCTTTTATGTAGTTTACTTTTACTAGAAAATAGGGTTTTACTAGTTTTTTTCTAGGGTGATGTCACAAAATAGGTTTTAAAGACAATTTTTATTTAGTTATATTGCAATTAATATAGATATTTATAAGAAAAGAAAAGATTTAAATTCTTAAAAATAAATATATTTTATCAGGTAGATTTTTTTTTATGTAATTTGTTTTCTCGCAAAAACTTGACTTTTTTTTTTTCATAGCATGTTTCTTGAATAAAACAAATAAAGGACATAAAAATAAATAGTTATAAAAATTTAAATCATTTGAATTAAGGGGAAAAATATGTTTATCTTCAATCAAAAGTCTCTTTCCTTATTAATTGTTTTTTGATGAAAACATGTTTTTATATGATCTAAAAAGCAAGTTTCAATTTAGAATAAAACATTACATGACTCAATAATTTTTATGTAAGTAATAGAAGTAAAAATCAAAAGCATAATTAATATGAAAATATCATATAAAAAATTACAATAAGAAAAAATATATATATTTTATTCTCATTTAGTATTCATGAGCATTTTTTTTGTATATAAATTTTGCAAATTAGGTTCATATAAAATAATTTACAAAGTAATTGTTAATATTCTCATAAAAATATAATTTTACTTGAAAACTATGGAAACATTAGATAATATTTTAAATATCATTTTAATTATTTTATTTGTAGTGATTTTAATTCAAAAAAAAACAACTTTTAAAAAATAAAAGGTAATATTAAAGGAGCCAAGTGTTGTGCTTAAGAGGATGGGTTTATAAACCTGTCCCCCTTAAAAAAAAAAAAACCCAGGAATGCCAAGGTTTTGAACTTCTTCTTAGTGTGTGTTTGGTATTGCGGTAGCTTTTGTGGTTGTGGTTTGAAAAAAGTTGTTTTATAAAAAGTACTTTTAGTTGAAGTTGGTTTGAAAAAATAGATGTTTGGTTAAAACTGTGGTTGAAATTGAGGTTGAAGAAAAAGTAGTTTAATGTGTTTGGTTAAAAAAATGCTTTTCAAATTGAGGTTATAAAATAATTAAAATATACATATTAAAATTGATGATTTTTAATTTAAATATTATAGATTTAACTATTACTATTACTTCATGAAATAAATAATACTTTATATAAAATATTTTTTATTATGCCTTTAAACCATCTACAATTCCATTACGTACAAAATTCATTCGACAAGAACTACAGTTTCTATAATTTTTTGAGCGTGCAATAAAATTAGATAAAATATTATCATGAATAAAATTAATTTGATATTACAGTGCGAGTGAATTTAATTCGTTCTATACTAGTTTTTCAGGAAAAAAAATATTGTTTACATGACAATGTAAAACTAGTTTTTTTAAAAAAAAATATACAAAAACTATACACACTATATAAAAAAAAAACACCCGAACAGTGCAAGTGAATTTGCACTGTTTGCGTGCACAGTACAAGTGAATTGCACTGTGCACGCGAATACAAAATTTAAAAAAGCAGCCAAGAGCTGCTTTGCGAATGTCGCGTTTAAAACGTGAATTGACATGGGTCCCACCAGTCAATTTTAGCGTTTTTGATATTACCAAACGCTTGGCTCCTGCGTTTTAATTGAAATGCAATCTCTACCGCGTAAACAAACGAAGCCTTAATAAAATAGATGACACATCGTTTGCTTAGGCAAATGACTCGCTGTCATTTGGTTTGAATTTCCGATAAATTCCTTATGTAACCTAACTTTTACCTCCTTTAAAAAACATTATTTAAGAAAATACTTTGCAGTCAGAATTTACCAAAATAGTTTTGTCCAAATAAAAATACTAATAATAGTCAAAGAACAAGAGTTTTTAGTTTGGAGTAATATTGGACATATAATTTCAAATTAAAAGATCAAGGATTAATTTAGAACATGAAAAAATGCACAAAAATAACTTGGAGAGCAATTAGAGGCTAACTGAGAATAAAATCGAAGAAAATTGTTGAAATTGACTGAAATTTAAAGAATTAAAGGATCTAGGATCAAAATGAAAGAGGTGGCAAAGTTCTGAGGGGTCTTATAAACTCAATTAAAGGCTTAATGGAAGAGAAAATCTGAAATTTAAAGTCACTTTGACAAAACAAAATGCACAAATTAGGGAATTAAGGATTACACTGTAATACCTGAAAAAATATAAGAACTGAAATAGATTGAATCAGTGACGAAAAGGGAAAGAAAATATAAACATAAAAGTCCACTTTGAGCTGAATTGAAAATTTACAAAAATGAAGAGCTAAAACCAAAAAGACGTTAAAATCTAGAATCAAATTGGATTATCCAAAATAGCATCATTTTGTTTTAATTAAAAACCCTAATTAAATGAATGGCAGGAATGACATGTCATTCGAACATGCTCTTCATCTTCTAAGAAATTCTAGGTTCCTTGTTCAGAAATCCCAACCTCCAAGCTCCCTTCTTTTATCCCTTTAAGCTTTGGTTTTATCCCCACCTAAGAGACAAAACTCACACCATATTAGCCTCCGACATTCCCTCCTCTCATAACAAACCAAAAACCTGCAACTTTTCAGCTCCTAACTTGTTGCCAAACCAACTAAAAAACACTACAAAGCTTGCATGTCAAAGCTTGCAAAACATAAATAAATAAATAAAGATCAATACTCTTTTTACAAGCGTTGTAGTTGGGGTAAAGACAAGAGCATATTTGAACAAGAGCCAAAATTTATTCCCAAGGTTCAAGGGTTGTTGTTTGGATCTTGCCAGATCAAAACCTCCAATCTCTCATCTTTGCCCATAAATAAGCTCTTACATTCCATTCTTAAACCAACAAGAAAGCATAAGAACGATAAGGGGGACTAGAAAAAAGAGAAAAAAACACAACGAAAAAGATGGAGAAAAAAAGAAAGAAAAAACAGAGAAGAAAAACTGAGACAGAGAAGAAGAAAAAGGGAAAGAGGTTATGTTAGGAAAGAAGAACACGAGACTGAGAGGGGAAGATAAAACAAGACTTGGAAAAAAAATTTTCTTTGGGGTTGAGAATCTTGAGATTTTATTAAAAAGGTTTTTTAGAACAGTGGTGTATAGAACACTCAGCAGTAGCTTTCATATCTTCATCTTCCATTCTTAAAGTATAGGCTCCTTTAGAGTTTAGAGTTTTGACAGCAACACCAACAAATTGTATATCTTATGACAACCATATCCCTTTAGCCAAAACAGTAGCAGTAAGGTTTAATGAGAGAAAGAAAGAACTTGGGAGAGAAGGATAATAACACCTACAAAAGAAAGATAACAATAATAACTTGTCTTCATTGCAGTAACAACAACCTCACTAAGTTTAGAGTTCCATCTTCCATTCCCATAGCTAAAACAATAACAACTTGGTGACAACAACAACATAAACATTAGCTAGATGAGTCTACCCTATTTTGCTCAAACTAATTGATCTTGTTTTGTCTGTTGGTTCGCTTGTTATACATTTGGTTTCAAGTATTAGAAGTCAATAACCATAAAACATGAAGTTTTCTTTATTGTTCTTGCTGCAAAATACATGAAGAAAATGTGCCATGGTTTTGCTCAAGTTAGTTAATCTAGTTATGTTTTTTGGTTTGCTTGCCACTTATAAACAAGGTTTGGTTGTAAACATTAGAATTTAAAAATTACTAAACAAGAAGTTTTTGTTGTTTTGGTTGTGAAATCCATGAAAAAAATGTATTAAAGAGAATTTTGTTTTAGTACAACACATGAGCATAAAGAGATTTGTTGTTATGTAGCATAATTTGTTTTGAGATATCCTTTGAATCTTATTTTTATTGGCTAAAAAAATCAATCCTTTAGGATTCCAACCCATGTTTAGTTGATTATACATGTTGGGAAGTATATTTGTCCTTTGGTTTGTGAAATCAACAATAAATATTGTAATAAAGGGTTCTTATTCTTTTTATACACTATTGAGTTGGAATAAATATATTTTTAGAAAACCTATAGTTTATTTCTTTTAGAAGGATTTTAGTTGTGGTTAATATAGATTTGTATGTTTTGATTACAAATATGAAGAGTTAGGGTTTAAATATGTGTTTTGTTTTCTTTTCTTAGAAGTTGATGCATGAATGGAATTGGAAGTTTATTTTTTAGGGTTTAGTTGTTTTTTCCTCTTAGGTTTTGTTGGTTAAGAAAGAAATAGTTTGATCAAATATTCTTGTTTTAATTTTTTTTTTATGGTTAATCTTATATTTATTGAATCTAACATCTAAACTTTTCATTGTTAAACCAATTTTTTTAAAAAACAATAGTGGTATAATTGGATCATCATATAAATTTTATTTTAATAAATTGTTTCAAATATTTTTTTTTATAAAAAAAAGGTATATAGATGAAACAAGCCAAGCATACCTAGATTTTTTTTTAATGAGTCATCTTGCTTGGGAGGACGACATGATAAAAATCTAATTTTAAACTTATTTTCATCTTAAACTCACAAAAGCATTCTAAAATCTTAACAAACTCATTTCAAACTAAAAAAAAGAGCCTTAAATGACCCGAAAAACCAAAATTTAACTGAATAAAAAATAAAATACTCTCAAGTCTTGATATATTTTTTTTGATGTTTTTAAAGTGAAGCATCACCTGAATTGAACTTCTCTCTCTAAAAGGAAGTTATTGACATCAAAATTGATCTTTTTAGTGGTTAAAATGTAACCGATCAAACACTTTCTCTTTCCTCTTTTATTTTTTAAAGAATTTCTCTCTCATCTCAAATTTAAAAAATTAAAACCTGAAATCCTCAAATAATAGGGATCAAGATGAAAAATAAGAAAATCAAGGATCAAATTATAGTTTTTGTGTGCCCAATAACAGTAAAAAGCAAGAGAGAGCTTTATTTTTGTTTGTGTCAAAATTGGTTTCGTGATGTTTCAATATTTTTAGTCAATAAAACTAAATATTATTTTGTAAAATTTAGCAGTAATTTAATGTTAGGTTTTTTTTATATAATAAATATAATGGAGAACATGAGATAAAATAAATTGTGATATTTAAAATTATGTAAATATAATGTTAAAAGATAAAATTAAAAAATAAAATTAGATAACCGAAATAAATAGTCATTTAAGTAGAAAAAAAAAGAAAAAAAAACAAGAGGGATGACTTTGAACTGCACAGTAGGTGCAATGTGTCTAGAGTTACCGTGATTGAATAGTAAACTCTCAAGTCTGTTATTTATTTTTTTAATTGTAATTTAATGTATTGTAATTGGTATTTATGTATAACTGTAATTGTAAATATAAGAAAATAAAAGGTCATGAGAGAGAGAGAGTGCATGGTGTCGAAGCTGCAAGGCTACGTGAATACAAGAAAGAAAATCTTCCCCCGAGGAAATGATTATCCGACACGCGTGTCCACGTTGGCAAGGGACGCTGGGACAGGGTGTTGACTGAATGGAGAGAGGACAGCCATTTCAACAATTAATTTATACTGTCGTTTTTCCTTTGGCTTGTTGTGTTTCCAACTTTCCATGCCAACCGCTGATTGCGTATCTTCTTAAGATTCTTTCACCTGGGCCCCGCTTTAACTCTTCCCTCCTCAAAAATTGTTTCTTAACGTGCGGAGCCAGAGACTGTGTGTTTTCATGTTTCGATCCTTGAAAAAAAAATAAAATTAATTTTAATATTTTTTATTTTAAATTAATATTTTTTTAATTATTTTAATATGTTAATCTAAAAATATTTTTTAAAAAATACATTACTTGAAAATATATTTAAGTAAAAAACACTTGAAAAACAACTCTTATCACACTTTTAAACACTCCTTTAATATTTTATTAATGTTAATAAATACCTTGTCCAATATTTTTTAAAATATATGTTTCATTTAAAAAATATAAATTAATATTTTTAATATATTTTAATAACTTTGATTTGTTGATAATTAAAAAGAATTATATATTTTTTTAATTAAAAATTATTTTTAAAAAACACATTATTTCAAAAGACTAAACACGCAGTAAAAGATTATTACTATTATTAAGTTATTTTAGGTAGACGAACCAATGAAACTTAATTAAGATTTAAGATTTGATTTCATTCATGAATAATGACTGTCTACTCAAATTTAGTATTTATGAGATGGTATGCCAGCGCGCTGCTGCGGGTTTATAAAATAAATATACTTGGTAGTTTTATAATTATAAATCAACACTAAATAAGTAATAAAAACTAAAAGTATGATGAAGCCAATATTTCATGATGGGAAAAAAAGTTGTGTTGGTGATCAAAAACTTAAAGACTGAACAAAATGATTGTTTTCGTCATATTTTTTTAAAATTACAAAGCTAAATTCTCTACCAACTTAACATTAAAAAAAAAAAACCAACAAAGATAATCTTGGAAGGAAAAAAAATCCATGAGGAAAAACGTTGTAACAATTGACAATGTTTTGTGATTACAATACTTTCTCCAATAAAATTGATAAAGATAATTTTAGAAAAAAATCATAAAAAAACCATTTAGAGAAATACTGTAGCAATTCACAATGTGTTGTGAGAAAAGCTACAACGCCTTCCCCATATGATTTAACTTTATTGTAATTATAATTCTTAACCAACTCAATATTAAAAAAAAAAAAAGAATTGACAAAGTTAATTTTAGAAAAAATCATATGGGAAAACACTGCAACAATTTACAGTGTTTTAAAGACAAAACATTACAAAGCTAAATTCTCAATAAGTTCAATATTAAAAAAATAAAATCGACAGATACAATTTTAGAAAAAAATAACAAAAAAAAGGGAAAAAACCCATATTGGAAACATTGTAGCAATTCACAATGTTTTGTGATGAAAGCTACAGTGCTTCCCCACATGATTTAGCCTTATTTGTAATGCCTTGTAATTGTAATTCTCAACCAGCTCAATATTAAAAAAATAAAATTGACAAAGATAATTTTAAAAAAATCATAAAAAAAAACCATGTTGAGAGACACTCTAGTAATCTATAGTGTTTTGTGAGGAAAGTTATAATGTTTTCTCTACATGATTAAGCTTTATTACAAAGTTAAATTCTAACTAGCTGACACGACCAAAAGATTGATGTCTTCTCCCAAGTGCAGGAGTGTCGAAGTAATAAATAACCCGGCAAGACCGGGGTCGAACCACAGAGAGGTTAATTGTATAAATTATAGTTAACAGCAACACAATAACAACAACAATAATAGTAATAATAATAATAATAATAATAATAAAGAAGAAGAAGTTGATGAGAACTTTGAGATGGAAGATTAACGTAAAAATTCAACAATGATAACAACACATGTCAAGGTTAGAGGATCCACTAATGGTATTTCAAACAAGTATAGTATAAACTTTTATTATTCAATTGGAAACCACACACAAAGGAGGTTCCAATCAGATTATAAATTGTTAACATGATTACATTAGTTATCTTATTCGAATAATGCTAATACTTGTAAATGTTGTCAGGCATTCATGATTATAACTTATGTTAACAACAAATCAAGTTCCTTTCATAGCTCAGGTGTCGGTTATACCATACGGATGGGCTATGAAAGTGCCAAGTATTTGTTGTACCAAGTGTTATACAACATAAATCTAGATTAACCATTTAACAAGCAAAGTATTAAAAGTGAACAAGATAACAAATATAAAGCATGTTAGTATCCAACATTAAGGTCCATGTTAAGTTTATATTATACTTATTCTTACACCATTAGTGTACCCTTTTCACCTTGACATAATTAACTTAGCAACACATAATGAAAGAAAGAAACATAAATAAACAAGGAAAGGAAATGAAAAGCATAAGCAAGAAATTAATATAAGCAAAACTTAAGCATTACAAAATATAAAGAAAGAGCAAGAGCATGATCTTGATCTCAACACCAAGATGCCTAAATACATGGCAAATGCCTCCTTTTATAGGCCAAAATTCAGAACTATTGATTTGTTGACTAATTGATGAGTGGGTGGCCACATCTTGACTTGGTGACAATCCTTATCTTCTTGTTGCCAAAAACGTCATTGATGACGTCATAATTTGAACAAACTTAAATCATGAAAGTTCTAGAGAATTGTCTCATCTTTCCAGGATAAAAATTTGAGATCATTTGGAGTTCTAGAACTCAAGATATGGGCTGAACACTGAACAGTGTCTGGGCTGCAGGACAGATTCGGACTTCTTTGTTGTTGCTGCAATTTGGACTTGAAAACGGCCTTTTTAAATCTTGGGCTTCACATGAAAGTTGTAGGCCTATGTCTTATCTTTCCATCCATATAAAATGGACCTAAATCCAAGATCTGCAGCTCCAGATATCACCCGATTACCGAACAGTGTTCAAGTTTGGACTACACCAATCATCTCTTTTCTAAGTTTGGCCATCTCTTTGTCCTTTCAATTTAAGTACTTCAACTCATCAATCAATTCTTTCATTTATGTGATCGGCCTGCATTTAAGATGAACATTTACCATAAATTAAAGCTATCTTATATTATTAGATACGTTATTATAAAATATGCTTTAGTTAAGGAGTTATTGATACTTCAAGTGCAAAATGATGATATAAAACCTTGATAAAAATGCACTTTTAAGTACTAATCACTAGCTCAATATTAAAAAAATTAAAATTGACAAAAATAATTTTGGGAAAAAATATTACAAAAAAAAAACACAAAAGAAACTAGAAAAAAACCATGTGGGAAAAAACACTATGACAATTCACAGTAATTTACGAGGAAAGTTACAGTGTTTTTCTCACATATTGTAACTGTAATTTTTCACCAACTCAATATTAAAAAATAAAATAGAAAAAGTTAATTTCGGAGAAAATCATCAAAAAACAAAACAACAAAAACCATGCGGAGAAACACTATAAGTAATTAACAATGTTTTAAAGAAAAAAATTACAAAACTAAATTCTTAATCAGCTCAATATTAAAAAAAATAAAATCAAAAAATATAATTTTAAAAAATAAAAAAATCAAAAAGAAAAACCATGTGGGAAAACACCGTAGAAATTCACAGTATTTTAAAGGAAAAAAATTACAAAGCGAAATTTTTAACCAGCTCAATATTAAAAAAGTAAAATCGACAAAGATAATTTTGAAAAAAAAATAAAAAAAGAGGGAAAGTTGGAAAAAAAAAAGATGAAAAAAAGTAAAAAAAAAGAAGAAGAATGCATTGTGCTATTGTAATCCACAATGCATTGGGTGTTGGTGAACAATGAATTCCTCACACTTTTTAGCTTATTACTTAATTGTAATTTCTAACCAACTTAATATCAAATAAAATAAAATTGACAAAAACAATTTTAGAAAAAAACAGAAAAAAACTATGTGGAAAAAAACACTATAGCAATTCACAGTAATTTATGAGGAAAGCTACAATGCTTCCCTCACATATTGTAACTGTAATTTTTCATCAGCTCAATATTAAAAAATAAAATTGAAAAAGATAATTACAAAAACTAAATTATCAATCAGCTTAATATTGAAAAAATAAAATTGACAAATATAATTTTGAAAAATAAAAGAATAAAATAGAAAAACCATATGAAAAAACATCATAGCAATCCATAGTATTTTAAAGAAAAAAATTACAAAGTAAAATTTTTAATCAGTTCAATATTAAAAAACTAAAATTGACAAAGATAATTTTGAAAAAAAATAAAAGAAAAAGAAAAAAAAAGTGCAAAAAAAAATATACACTGTAGATTACTGTTGTAATCCACAGAGATTTGAGTGTGGGGGAATATTGATTTCCCCACCCCATTTAGAGTATTGTATAATAAATTATTTGAATCTAAAATAAAATTTACTATTTGACATGAATTCTACCATCAAGATGAGAGTTTATTTATTTATTTTTGGATAAAAACTGAACTAATCCTAAAATAATCACTCCTGTTAAAATGATTGGATGAGAGTTGAATTAAACACACAAGAGGGAAGTGATATCCTAGGGCCTTTGTGTAGCAAAATTCCTTCGCCCCTTTGGGACTGCTACGGGGATGCTAAACCATACCTTCATTAGCATGTTGTTCCCGCCCCTGCAACCAAATAGTAGTAATAATAAAAACAAAATCTCTTTTCAACATTTTATTTTTTTTAATTGTTTTGACAGAGTTATTCAGGAATCATTAGTAATATTTTATTATTTATTCTCTAGATTCAATTTCAAAAAAGGAAACGAACAAAAAAAATAAAATAAAATTCATGATTAAAAAAATAAAATAAAAATATCTACATTTAATTTTTTCTCATATATATATATATATATATATATATATATTTAAATAACTAATAAAAAATTACTAGTTAATCCCAAACACTATCACACCTCGTATTGAATAAGTACTTAGTTGTTAACTCTAAAAGATGTAACTTAACTGGTCAGATTCTAAATTTGCTCCATAGAGGTCATCAATTCGAGTCTCACAAACCTCAAGGTCACTAAAGGCTTCTATGATCGTTAACTTCAGAGCCCGTGAGATTAGTCGAGGTGGACACAAACTGGCCCGAACACCATGTTAAAAAAAAGAAAAAAAATAAATACTTAGTTGTTGAATTATCTATAATTTTTTATTATACTGGCATACAATTATATATATTCAAAATTTATCAAATTAGAATTCTCTCTATAATTTATAACTGTAATTTTAGAGTTTATAAAACACTATTTTCTTTTTCTTCTTTTTTTATAAATCGTGTTAGGCTCAATTGCAGGCACCACATGGGAAATAGAGATCTGCTGTCTTTTTTGGTGGTGTAGTTAGAAAATACTATAAATCATATCTTAAATTATTAAATTGAAATAATTCTTTTATACTCAAATCTTTCACTACAGCCTTGGTTTGTCTATAAACATGGTCCACATACATGTTATCTAAATTCTAAAATTTCTGAAAAGCTTGTTTGAAATCGTTATAAGTTATGATCTACGCTTACAGGTACAAGGACGGTGATCTGCAATGCTCAGTACTGAAATCAATTCCTTAGCGAACTTCAACTGCAGCTGAGCTTGCTTCTAGCATTCATGCTGCTGGATTTTGCATGTGTTTAAACCCTAGGAATTGCCTGCAATTATTCAGCAATAATTTGTATCAAGTATTTTCTGTGTTCAGTTGAATAAATATTGTAAAGAGCAACTACCTCAAAGTATTCAATAATTTGGTGAGAATGCTGGCCTAATGGTCCCGAGTAGATCAATTGTCCACCTCTCTTCATTAGTAGTTGCTCGTCAAAGGCTTCTTAGAGGCTGATGAACTGGGCAGACAACTGTTCTTCCGGTGTCCATGGTGTTCCTTACCGTCCTCTAACAATACCCACTCCGGAAGTCAGTTCATCCATGAATATACTTGAAGAGTTTGCAACAGGCTCCATTGCTATTGTCAATCCTGTGACTTCCGGTAGCACAACTTTCACTTTTTTTACATTGTTGAGCTCAACTACTTCCTGTTAATTTATATGCAGTTTGCACTATACTATTTTATTTATGTAAAATATATTTAATCTGATTAAATAAAGTATTATTTATTTTTAATATTCATTTATATTTAATTTATAAATTTAATGTTTGATAAATAAATATAGAGTAAAAATAAAGTTCATTTAACAAAAACATTTTGCAAAGAAAATTATAAAGATATTATAATTATAGGATTCCCACTACACCATTAAATAGTTTTACCGACGGATTAATTCCGTCGGTGTAAGACACACAATTCATTGGAAAATTTTTTACCGACAACATCACCGATGGAATCCTTCTGTTAGAATATTGATCGTTAGTAATTTTTATTTTTGTTGCTACTTCTGTCGGAAAAAAAAACATCAATGGTCTTACAAACGGACAAAGCACGCCATTTTTTTTCCTCGTTAGAACCTTAATGACAAAATTATACCGTCTTATTTCCACCGGTAAATCACCAACAGCCAATCCGTCGGTGATTGTGGCATGGGTAGAAAATATTTCAGAACTCTTTGAAAATTACCGACGAATACATTCCGTCAGTATTATCCACGGTAAATCATTGTTGGCCTTACAGACGAAATAACTTTGTCGGTGATTGTGAAATGGACAATAAATTTTTTTCAACTCTTTGTCTAATACCGACAACCATGTTCCGTCTATAAGGCCGTTGGTATTTGTTTACAAATATTTTTAAAAAATTATTTAGAATAAATAATTTATTTAAAATATTATATTGATTAATAGTAAAAAAAACTAATTAACCAAATAAAATTGTATTAAACATTAAAAATATAAAAATAATATTAATAATATTCATCCAAATATTCATTACAAATTTAATGTGTTTGAGAAACAAAATTAAACTAGAATAATGGCAGAGCTGGAGGAGGAGGAGGAGGAGGAGGAGGCTAGTTGTCTCCGGGACCGTACGACCAAAAAGGGGCTGCACATGTATCGTCACCCATCCTTGATCTAATGTCCATGACCATTTGACGGAGCTGTTCATAATCCATCGAGAGTCGTTCATATTGTTGTTTCAATGCCTTAAACTCCTCAGACTGGGTGCTCAATACTGATGGAGAGCTCCCAACAGTTGAGACACTATGGGTCGCCCGCAAGTTTTCGGATGTAGTGTTGGAGAGCCCATAAACCCGATTTTTATCGGGTCCAACAGACGATCCTACCTCCATCCACAAATCCAAATCGAAATCCGGATAGGTTGAAGGATCGTCCCTATATCTCTCCCTCAACCGGCTATTATAGGTCTCCTAAAATTAAAAAAAAAAAACATCATCACATTCAATTCAAGAAAATAATAACTTACAAAATAAAATGATTGAACGAACATACCACGAAGTGTTAAGCACAGTTGTCCACGAACTGTTGCACCCCCTTTTGGCGGTCTTCACTCCGCACATGCGTCTCGACAAACAGCTCCATTGGTCTCGGCTCATGTCCAAGAGACATAGCCTATAAGAAAAAAAAAATGTTGCAAGTTAAATATATTTATAAGAAACAACAAATTAATTAACAATACATTTCATTTAAATATGGGGAGACAAGGAATTCTTGTCTCTTATATGTGGAAAGCAGGAATGGGAGTCATCACATAGTATTTTGGTCACTAGGAACCTTAACTGGTCTTAGAGATCGGGTACGGGAACTGGTTATGTAAATGTAATGTAGTAACACCTCAAATACGCCATACCTAAGGTAAGCTACACTGTTTTATTGTCTGATAAAATCTAAGGTCTTATCGTGTTTTCTAGTTGTTGGTCCATCTATGATTTAAGAAAAGTCCTCATCGGTAAAGAAATCTTTATCTTATCGTCTAAAACCTAATCGTTCTAACGTCAACAAAAGAATTTAATATCCGGAATACGTCTTATGTATAAGGTCGTAACCCCAGATACTAAAAGAAAATAAAATAATTGTTTTTTGAAATTTTTGAAATATTGGCCTAGTTCTCGTGACTTTAATAAACTAGTTATTAAAGCCATTATGCATGTGAATACATATTTTTAAATTTTTATTTGTTGTATGAAAATACAATATGATTTTTTATTTTTGAGAGACTTGGCCGTATGCATGAAAACAAAAAAAACATTTTTTTTATTTTTCAATGTTTTGACAAACACTAGATATTTTAATACTGGATTTGTACATTTACAGTATAAAAATACAAACCAATAGTAAGCAAAATTAAAAAAAAAATACACTGGAAAATCATAGATTTTTTTGAAATAATTAAATTTTTTTTGGCTGGGCCTAGCTCGGACCATGTGACTGGGCTGGACCCAGCAACTCAAACCCAGTCACTGGCCCAAGCCAGTGACCTAGCTGGCTGAGAGACCATGCACGCATGAATTTGTTTCACGCGTGCATGAACAGTGCAAAAGTAATTAAATTACCTTCACACAATGTAATGCTTATTTGTAGATTTAAAAGAAAATGAAGACGAACGCACCTGATTTCTAGAAAAACTGAAGATGATGACAATTCTAGTCTTGCATTTTTTTTATTATTCTGGACTTTCTCTCTGAGTTTCTTCCTTTGCTTCTGTTTCTTTTGTTTTATTCCCTTGCCTCTGGTTCTGAAGGTCAAGGGGTACAACAACGATGGAGGCTGGTTGCTGTTCGGTTTTTCTTGCTTCTGTTTGTCTGCACCTGGTTTTTTTTTTTTTTTGTATTCTCTCCTTCCTTTCTTCACTCTGCCTCCCCGTTTTTCTTTCCGCCTCTCTGTTTCTCCTCCTTATCCTCTTCCCCCCTCTGTCTCGTCTTTCTTCCCGTGTTTCCCCCTCTTCTTCTTTCTGTCCGTCTCTCTTCTGGCTTTTATAGCCAGAGGATGCATCCGTTATTGCAGGAACATAGTAGCGACCAGCATGCATTAGCTGTGAAACGTTCCCCATAACTGAAGCAATCTACGGTTTTTGTTGCTGAAACAGTTCCTCTGTCTGCTAAAATGGTTTTGAAGATGGAGATGAATAATGTCTAAGGAAACGACGCCATTTTAAAATTCAAATGGATACTTCTGATTTGGTCATTGAAGTTTTTGCAATTTTGTAATCAAGCCCCTTGATAAATTGTAATTGGATTCCTTGATTTTGGTGCCATTTGCAAAACAGTTATTGGTTCTAGATTCATGCGATTTAACCCTCAATTAATCAATAAACTTTCAATTTCATCCATTTAGCCCTTGCTTTGACCAAATCAACTTTAAAAAATTGTAATTTGATCCTTGAACTTTAATTTCTTCCAATAAAAACCTAAATTGACTTAAAAATCATTTTTTTCTTGCAATCAAATCCTTCATAAATTCAATTAAACCTTAGATAAAATTTAATTGAGTCCATAAATATCTGATTTTGAATATATTTTATCAAATTAAATTTTCTTTGTCAACAGGGCTTCTATCAGTCAATGATATACTATCAAATTTCAATCCTTTGCATTTTGAACCAAATTTTGGCATTTTTTCTGCATTCCAGCATCCTTTTCCCACTCCTATTATTTCTTGGATTTCATTCTGAATATTTTTATATATATATATTTTTTTATTTTCTCATTTTTTGTATGGGAACCCAAAAATGGGTAACAATAAATCTTACCATTCGCTTCGCATGTGCACTGAACGGAACAAAGCCACCAGTGTGTGGGGTCACAGAACCATGAATTTGTCGGTTTCGGTTGTTGGCATCGGACTGTGAGCGTCGTGCGAACCGCTCAAATGTCACATGCTCAATATATTGCGTCCATAAATCCCTCGAAATGAATAGCAGTTTTAATTCCTGCCAAACCTCCACCTCATTCCAGCCTTCTAGACCGTTATCTCTTGCATATCTTTTTGTTTTTTTGTGTGTCATACCAAAAATCATGCAACCTACTTCCATAGTAACAAATTAGAACTTAGAACACAAAATTATAAAACAAAAAATTCTATTATTTTTTATGTTACCTAGTTGTCGCGTGATTCTCCAATACCCTCCTCACAACATTGTTGTTCGTGCCATCCCACTCAAATTTACGCTGTGTATAATTAATTCATTTAAAATAAAAATAGTACAAGATATAAAATTATAAAAATAATTTATTAAAAATAACCTGGAAATTAGAAGTTAACACCTACTTGAAATCGTCGAAACTATGCATCGATATTAGGTCTCCACTCAGGATGTCTGAATGTGAAGCCCGAGAATAAAATATACAAAGAGGGGGGGTTAATAATAATTCAAAATGTTGTTATAATATAAAATAAAAAAAGGGTGAAAGATGGGGCCAAAATGGAATTAACAAGAGATGGGACTATAAATACCCATCCCTTCTCTCATCCATGGCTGGCTGATAATAAGAATAAGGAGGGGAGGAGAATTTCAGATTTTTCCTTCATCAAAACTAGGAGTAAACACTTAAAATTAGTAAACCCAAATAAGCCTTGGAATTATTAAGTGGAGGAACACAATCGGGTGGAAGAATTAACAAGAAGAAAAGTGAAGAGTTGGTGAAGAAAAGATGGGGAAGAGTGGCTGACTACATACAAGGAGAAGAAGGCTAAGATTATTCTAAAAATTTGTGAAGTAAAGTTATATTTCCATCCAAGTAAGGAGTTCTAATTCCAATTTCTATGAAATCAACTTCAATTTGATTAGAAGTTTATGTTTTTCTTGAATTGAGAATTAGGGTTCTTTAACATAAAATCATGGGAAAATGCAGAAATGAGTGAGGTTTAATGGATTAGAATAATCTAAGTGCCTTAAAGAAAAAGAAGAAATGAGTGCATAAAAGAGAGGAAGGGAACTCTTGATTCCCTTGGGCACGTTCTCTGCTGGATACTGCAGAGGGGGAATGAGAACGTATGATTTGCTTAATTAATTAATTTGTTACAAGTGACCTTAAGAGGACATAAAATGAGACGGGAATGCCATGAATAAAGGGAAGGCATGGCTGTGACTAATGAAGAAGCAGGGATTTAAGATGAAATGGAGATACTTTCTCCATTAGCAAAACAGGGCAGGTTCGCTGCCCTGTTTCCTAGGGGGATTTTGGACGTGAAAACTATAGAATTTAGGGAGGGTCCCCAATAGAAGTTGTAGCCGAAAGTGTTAGCTTTCCAACGAATCTGACTCCGCCTAATTTGGAGTCTTAGAACTCCAGATACAAATAAAAAACTGAGGAGAGGTCAAGCTGCCACCCCTGTTGGCAGATTCGGCCAAGTTGATAAAACGATGAAATTTAGCCATTTTAAGGGTAGAATTTGTTTTCTTTCCCTTCATAAAGTGTGTCTTGATCTTCAAAAAGAATAAACGGTAATCAAAATTAAATTTATGATGTCCACTTGGACTACAAATGAGCTGAAAAGTTAAATGATAATAATGAGGAATGTAAGTAAGAAAGAAATGATTTGGTAAAAGAGAAATGAATATTATTTCCATTGTTGCTATTGCGTGTGATATGTGGACTAATATGGAATAATGATGGGTGTTTGTGGTTTCAGGAGGAACCGCAAGAGGAGTACAACAACTACAGGGGAACGCAAGTCGAGTGTCTACAGCAGGTAGGTACTTGGTACCCATATCTCCTCTAGTTAATAATTATTTTAACTAACTTTTGAACTATAAAAATTTGGTGCTTATTGATGAGGAAAAGAAAAGGGGGGAGGAAGGAAAGGTTAAATGATGAAAAATAAAATGAAATGAAACGGAGGACTAGATTTAATTTATGGGTTCTTTTGGAGTAACAACGAATTTTGGTAATGACTATTTCTCGAATTGATTTGTTTGTCCCTGATATGGGACGCTGATGATGTTAACCAAGCTGGATAACATCGGCATTACCGGTACGTGGAAGGAGAAATGTAAACTTGATTAACTATTCAGTTTCAGAATAGTTAATGATATCGGCGGGTGACGTCGATATCGGCAAAATTTATAAACTTGATTAACTATTCGGTTTCAGAATAGTTAATGATATCGGCGGGTGACCTCGATATCGGCAAAATTTATAAACTTGATTAACTTTCCGAGGTGAAAGCTAATGATGTCAAGAATTTTTGATATCGACATACGTGAGAACCTCCCAAGGTAATATGGAACAATGATTTACTATCTTAGTTTTTTTTTTAAATAAATAGTTAATGACACAAACGGTTACGTTCGTGTCGGCATTTTCATGAAACTGATTAGTTGTTCCAGGACGGGCAACTAAAGGCACTAATAGAGGTCAATGGTGTTGGCAATAGTCTTTTTGATGTGGAGGGGGGGAGAAGTAGTCAACAGAAACAAAAAAAAAAAAGAAAAAAAAAGAGAGAATTCTTATATAACCAAAGGGTTTATGATTTAACTAGATAGATATGTTGTTTAATTGTTCTTCTGTAAATTGCTTGTATTTTAATTATTTGTTTTTAATTATATGAAAAATTTATATTTTTACAGGTCCCTCCCATTCACGTCAGGAATAGATTTTAAGTTCTTTGATCCCTTTTTGTACAAGTTAAGAACTTAGGGATTTGTGGTGTAATTTTTTGTCATGCAGTAAACATGTAACCTGTATAAAATATTATATTCGTAATATTTTGTTTCTGAAATATTAAATGTATCAACCTATGCTTGGGATATTAGAATGTACTAGACTATGTTAGAATATTAAATTGTGTTGTGTTATATATATATATATGCAATCTTCATGCTCGAATTTGGCTATTTTAATTATTAACTTATGCGTGTGATGTAAGATGGAGTTTGGGAATGAATATGGTCCTGAGCATAACCTGGAATGAATTATGCAGTTGATTTTACTAAACATGGATATGATTGTGGATGAGATGTGATTCTAAATGTTTACAGGGTACATTGTCGATAACTTGGGATCTCCCAATATTTAACGAAATTTCGACTAGTAAAATAAAATTTTTTTTTTGCTCCATCTACCCTTTATAGGGGGAGATTAACAGATAAACTAATAGAAAAATTGGGGTTGTTACAGTTGGTATTAGAGCATTTTGTTGCAGTTTCAGGGATTGAAATACTAATGTGATTTTGAAAAAAAAATGTGTTGCAGGATGGCTCGTACACGGCAAGCCGCAAGGGCTGTTTCGTCCCCTGTGCAAGGAAGAGAGTATGACTCACTTTCTGGGGATGAAACTGAAAGGGATCCATTAATGGGCACTGCCTCCTATCAATCTGTGGCGTCGGCCCATTCAGAGAGGGGAGATTCAGGGGGACATCAGGATGACCCTGTCACTTCTCGGACAGAAGTGTCGCCGGCTGAAACACTAGGTGGCCAAGGATCAGAAGACAGGCCACCGCCAGTGACATCAACGGTCACCCCGAATCCCTATTCGGACCCCATATTTCTAGAGAAATTGGTCAAGGCAGTAGCAGCAGGGATGGCTGCAAGTGCATCCAATTCTACTCCTCGGGCAGAAAGAGTAATCACCCTGGTTCAATGGGTGAAAGGCATGCGAGTAATGGGTTGCACGACCTATTCAGGGGAAGAAGACGCTGAAGTAGCAGGGCATTGGTTGAGGAAGGTAGAAAGGGTTATAGATCAGATGTAGGTGCCAGAGGAAACCTGAGTAGATTATGTGACCCAGCTGTTAACGGAGAGTGCCCACTCCTGGTGGGAGACCATTAGAGAAAGAAGGGCAGGAGAAGATTTGAGGTGGAGAAACTTTCGAGAAGAATTCGAGGAACGGTATTACTCCTGGCAGCACCAAAAAGAAAAAGAGCAGGAGTTCTTGGATCTAAAACAGGGGAATATGACTGTCTTGAAGTATGAAAGGAGGTTCCAGGATTTATCTATCTTTGCCACCACCCATCTTTCCACTGAGCATCATCAAGTGGAACGGTTTCGGGATGGACTCAGGCAGGAGCTGAAATTAATTTTGGTGGCTATGCAGTTTCAGTCGATTCGAGAGTTAGTGCGAGCTGCTCAGGGTATAGAAAGAGTAATGAATGACACACCAAGGCCAACAAGTGAACAGAGTCAAACCACGGGATTCAAAAGAAGGGATTTCACACTTCCTATAGGGAGGAATCCTCTTCCAAAGAAAGGAAAGAGCGGGTCATCATTCGGGCCATTACCGAAAAAAGGGGGGAGTTTTGTTCATGATGGGAGTTCAGGAGGAGTTAGACGAGTTAATGTTGGGGGATCCGTGGTAGGTCAGACTCGCCAAGGGGCAAGTGTTATAGGGGGTTCCATGGAGCATAGAGGACCTATCTACCCGATATGCATGAGATGTAATCAGAAACACCCCGAGGATTGTTCAGCCACACCAGGAAGATGCTATATTTGTAGAGGGGAAAGGCATCGATGGAGGGACTGCTAGTATTTGGGAAGAGGTTGTTTCTATTGTAGGGAAACAGGTCATAGAAAGAAAGAATGTCCACATAGAGTCACTGAAGGAGTACAGGGACAGGGGATGGCTACCCAAAGCCAGCAACAGTCAGTGATAGTTGATCGGCCTGTACGACCTACTCAGTCAGGGACAAGTGCTAACAAAGGCCGACCTAGATTCCAGGAGGAAAGGACTCGGGGTAGGATATACCACATGACCCAGGAAGATATGGGGGGCAATGCCAGATGTCGTAGCAGGTACACTACAATTAAGTTTAATACAACTTTATGCTTTAATTGATCCTGGGGCCAGTCATTCTTTTATGTCCCACCGAATTACTAGAAATTTAAATGTGTTACCAAGTAGATTGAATGTGGGAATGGTAGTTAGTACACCTTTAAGGAAAAATATAAACATTGATGAGGTATACAAGGGAGTGATACTAAACAATAAGGGGGCAAAGCTAAGGGTAGATCTCATGCCTTTAGCATTAGATGATTTTGACTTGATACTGGGAATGGATTGGTTGAGTAGACATAGAGCACGAGTAGATTGTTTCACAAAGACTGTAAACCTCCAAGATGTGAGTGGAAAAGGGTAGTATTCAGGGGAGAGAGGAGGGTAATTCCAAACTCCATAATCTCGGTCATGACGGCCAGAAAACTGATTAGAAAGGGATGCCCTGCCTGGTTGTCTCATGTGAGAGAATTAAAGAAGGGAAGCATAGAATTAACAAATATCCCTATTGTAAAAGAATTTCCAGACGTGTTTCCAAAGGAATTACCAGGACTACCTCCAATCAGGGAAATTGAGGTTTCCATTGAGACTCTTCCAGGAGTCAACCCTATAGCACAGTCCCCTTATAGAATGGCCCCTATAGAACTAGCTGAATTGAAGATCCAGCTTCAGGAGTTGTTGGACAAAGGATTCATACGGCCGAGCAATTCACCTTAGGGAGCCCCGGTGTTATTTGTAAAGAAGAAAGATGGTACATTCAGGTTATGTATCAATTATCGTCAATTGAACAAAGTGACAGTAAAGAACAAGTATCTGCTACCACGAATAGATGACCTGTTTGATCAGTTGAAAGGTGCGAGAGTATTCTCGAAGATAGATCTGAGATCGGGGTATCATCAATTAAGAATCAGAGAACATGACATACAGAAGACTGCCTTTAGAACTCGCTATGGCCATTATGAATTCTTAGTAATGCCATTTGGGTTAACTAATGCCCCTGCAGTATTTATGGATCTAATGAATCGAGTGTTCTGGTTTTATTTGGATAAATGTGTGGTAGTGTTTATTGATGATATACTGGTATATTCGAGCTCTTATCTAGAGCACGAGAAGCACTTGAGGAAGGTGTTAGAAATATTAAGAGAAAATAAATTGTATGCGAAATTGGATAAATGTGAGTTCTGGCTCAAAGAGGTGATATTTTTGGGACATGTTATCTCAGCTGGAGGAATATGTGTGGATCCAGGAAAAGTAGAGGCAGTTCTAAAGTGGAAGAAGCCCACAAATGTGACCGAAATTCGAAGTTTCTTGGGCCTCGCAAGGTATTATAGGAGGTTTATTGAAGGATTTTCTACAATAGCATCGCCTTTGACCAAGTTGACTCGTAAAGAGGTAAGGTTTAATTGGTCAAAGGAATGTGAGGAGAGTTTCCAGGAGATGAAAAGAAGGCTTACATCAGCCCCCGTTTTGGCCCTTCCTTCTGGAACAGAAGGGTTTATTGTTTACAGTGATGCCTCAAGCAGGGGTTTGGGATGCGTATTGATGCAGTATGGGAAGGTGATCGCATATACTTCCAAACAGCTAAAGCCGCATGAAGTGAATTATCCGGTCCATGACTTGGAACTTGTAGCAGTAGTATTTGCCTTACGAGTATGGAGACATTACTTGTATGGAACACAAGTGCAGATCTTCACCGACCATAAAAGTTTGAAGTACTTAATGTCGCAAAATGAATTAAACATGCGGCAGAGGAGGTGGGTGGAATTGATAAAGGACTATGATTGCATAATTGATTACCATCCTGGCAAAGCCAATGTAGTGGCGGATGCATTAAGTCGAAAAGGGAAAGCAGTGATGGGTGATACAGAAACTTCAGAACAAGGGAATGTGAGGGAATTAAAAAGGATGGGAATACAATTAAGTGTGGGTCCTGAAGGGTCACTACTAGCTCATATGAAGATCACATCGGTGTTACAGGATAAAGTTCTAGAAGTTCAGTTGGCGGATGAGGGTGTAAGGAAAATCAAGGAAAATATAAAGCAAGGCAAAGAGTTATTCCTTCAAGTGTTGCCAGGAGGGTTGGTGGCGATGGGAAAACGAGTTTACGTGCCTGAGAATAAGACCTTAAAGGGTGAGATATTGAAGGAAGCTCATGAATCTCGGTTTGCAACCCATCCTGGGAGCACCAAGATGTATAGGGATCTCAGGGAGTATTTCTGGTGGCCAAATATGAAGAAGGAGATAGCGGAATATGTGTCAAGATGTGGGATATGTCAACAGGTGAAGATAGAACATCAAAGGCCAGCAGGAGAATTACAACCACTACCAATTCCAGAATGGAAATGGGAAAATATAGCCATGGACTTCGTAACCGGATTGCCAAAGGGGAAAAAGGGCAATGATGTTATATGGGTAGTGGTAGATCGACTGACTAAGTCAGCTCTGTTCTTGCCCATCAAAATGACGGACCCCGTAGACAAGTTAGCAAAATTATACGTGAACGAAGTGATTAGACTACACGGAGTGCCCATATCAATGGTGTCAGATTGAGACCCAAGATTTACCTCAAGGTTATGGCCATGCTTACAACGAGCTTTGGGAACCGAGGTGAACCTGAGCACGACATTTCACCCCCAGATAGATGGCCAATCTGAAAGAACTATCCAAACACTTGAAGACCTTCTAAGGTCATGTGTGCTAGAGTTTGGGTGAAACTGGGAAGATTTGTTACCATTGGTAGAGTTCACGTATAATAATAGTTACCAAGCTACTACCGGGATGGCTCCATATGAAGCCCTTTATGGGAGAAAATGTCGTACTCCGATATGCTGGGATGAAATTGGAGAAAGGAAACTCCTGGGTCCTGAAATGGTACAAATAACAACTAATAAAGTAAGGGTTAGCAGGCAAAGAATGAAGGAAGCCCAAGATAGATAGAAGAGTTATTCAGATAACCGGAGGAGACCTTTAAAATTCCAAATAGGGGATAGAGTATTCTTAAAGGTGGCACCGTGGAAGGGCATCATTCGGTTTGGAATGAAAGGAAAGCTTGCTCCGAGGTACATTGGGCCATTTGAGGTGATAGCTAGGATAGGGCTGGTTGCTTACTGCTTGAAGCTACTGGCACACTTAAAGAAGATTCACAATGTATTTCATGTGTCATTATTACGGAAGGTAGAAGTGGATCCTTCTTGAGTGTTACCTCTAGTTCCTATGGAAGTAAAAGAAGATTTGACACTTGAAACCAAACCAGTCAAGATCATAGATCGGAGTGAAAAAACATTGAGGAATAAGAGAGTATCACTAGTCAGAGTGTTGTGGAGGAACTCAAAAATTGAGGAAGAAACGTGGGAGAGAGAATCAGAGATTAAGGAAAAATACCCCCACCTATTCCTTGAGTCAGGTATGCAGTTTAAATTTCGGGGATGAAATTTTTATTAGGAAGGAAGAATGTGAAGCCCGAGAATAAAATATACAAAGAGGGGGGGTTAATAATAATTCAAAATGTTGTTATAATATAAAATAAAATAAGGGGTGAAAGATGGGGCCAAAATGGAATTAACAAGAGATGGGACTATAAATACCCATCTCTTCTCTCATTCATGGCCGGCTGATAATAAGAATAAGGAGGGGAGGAGAATTTAAGATTTTTCCTTCATCAAAACTAGGAGCAAACACTTAAAATTAGTAAACCCAAATAAGCCTTGGAATTATTAAGTGGAGGAACACAATCGGGTGGAAGAATTAACAAGAAGAAAAGTGAAGAGTTGGTGAAGAAAAGAGGGGGAAGAGTGGCTGACTACATACAAGGAGAAGAAGGCTAAGATTATTCTAAAAATTTGTGAAGTAAAGTTATATTTCCATCCAAGTAAGGAGTTCTAATTCCAATTTCTATGAAATCAACTTCAATTTGATTAGAAGTTTATGTTTTTCTTGAATTGGGAATTAGGGTTCTTTAACATAAAATCATGGGAAAATGCAGAAATGAGTGAGGTTTAATGGATTAGAATAATCTAAGTGCCTTAAAGAAAAAGAAGAAATGAGTGCATAAAAGAGAGGAAGGGAACTCTTGATTCCCTTGGGCACGTTCTCTGCTGGATACTGTAGAGGGGGAATGCGAACGTATGATTTGCTTAATTAATTAATTTGTTACAAGTGACTTTAAGAGGACATAAAATGAGAAGGGAATGCCATGAATAAAGGGAAGGCATGGCTGTGACTAATGAAGAAGCAGGGATTTAAGATGAAATGGAGATACTTTCTCCATTAGCAAAACAAGGCAGGTTCGCTGCCCTGTTTCCTAGGGGGATTTTGGCCCTGAAAACTACAAAATTTAGGGAGGGTCCCCTAATAGAAGTTGTAGCCGAAAGTGTTAGCTTTCCAACGAATCTAACCCCGCCTAATTTGGAGTCCTAGAACTCCAGATACAAATAAAAAACTGAGGAGAGGTCAAGCTGCCACCCCTGTTGGCAGATTCGGCCAAGTTGATAAAACGACAAAATTTAGCCGTTTTAAGGGTAGAATTTGTTTTCTTTCCCTTCATAAAGTGTGTCTTGATCTTCAAAAAGAATAAACAGTAATCAAAATTGAATTTATAATGTCCACTTGGACTACAAATGAGCTGAAAAGTTAAATGATAATAATGAGGAATGTAAGTAAGAAAGAAAAGATTTGGTAAAAGAGAAATGAATATTATTTCCATTGTTGTTGTTGCGTGTGATATGTGGACTAATATGGAATAATGATGGGTGTTTGTGGTTTCAGGAGGAACCGCGGGAGGAGTACAGCAACTATAGGGGAACGCAAGTCGAGCGTCTACAGCAGGTAGGTACTTGGTACCTATATCTCCTCTAGTTAATAATTATTTTAACTAACTTTTGAACTATAAAAATTTGGTGCTTATTGATGAGGAAAAGAAAAGGGGGGAGGAAGGAAAGGTTAAAAGATGAAAAATAAAATAAAATGAAACGGAGGACTAGATTTAATTTATGGGTTCTTTTGGAGTAACAACGAATTTCGGTAATGACTGTTTCTCGAATTGATTTGTTTGTCCCTGATATGGGAGGCTGATGATGTTAACCAAGCTGGATAACATTGGCATTACCGGTACGTGGAAGGAGAAATGTAAACTTGATTAACTATTCGGTTTTAGAATAATTAATGATATCGGCGGGTGACGTCGATATCGGCAAAATTTATAAACTTGATTAACTATTCGGTTTTATAATAGTTAATGATATCGGCGGGTGACGTCGATATCGGCAAAATTTATAAACTTGATTAACTATTCGGTTTCAGAATAGTTAATGATATCGGCGGGTGACGTCGATATCGGCAAAATTTATAAACTTGATTAACTATTCGGTTTCAGAATAGTTAATGATATCGGCGGGTGACGTCGATATCGGCAAAATTTATAAACTTGATTAACTTTTCGAGGTGAAAGCTAATGATGTCAAGAATTTTTGACATCGGCATACCTGAGAACCTCCTAAGGGAATATGGAACAATGATTTACTATCTTAGTTTTTTTTTAAAAAAAAAATAGTTAATGACACAAACGGTTACGTTCGTGTTGGCATTTTCATGGAACTGATTACTTGTTCCAGGATGGGCAACTAAAGACACTAATGGAGGTCAATGGTGTTGGCAATAGTCTTTTTGATGTGGAGGGGGGGGATAAGTAGTCAACAGAAACAAAAAAAAAAAAAAGAAGAAGAGAGAATTCTTATATAACCATTAAATAGGGTTTATGATTTAACTAGATAGATATGTTGTTTAATTGTTCTTCTGTAAATTGCTTGTATTTTAATCATTTGTTTTTAATTATATGGAAAATTTATATTTTTGCAGGTCCCTCCCATTCACGTCAGGAATAGATTTTAAGTTCTTTGATCCCTTTTTGTATAAGTTAAGAACTTAGGGATTTATGGTGTAATTTTTTGTCATGGAGTAAACATGTAACCTGTATAAAATATTATATTTGTAATATTTTGTTTCTGAAATATTAAATGTATCAACCTATGCTTGGGATATTAGAATGTACTAGACTATGTTAGAATATTAAATTGTGTTGTGTTATATATATATATATATGCAATCTTCGTGCTTGAATTTGGCTATTTTAATTATTAACTTATGCGTGTGATGTAAGATGGAGTTTGGGAATGAATATGGTCCTGAGCATAACCTGGAATGAATTACGCAATTGATTTTACTAAACATGGATATGATTGTGGATGAGATGTGATTCTAAATGTTTACAGGGTACATTGTCGATAACTTGGGATCTCCCGGTATAGAGGAGACTCTGCCGAAATTTTGTTAGAAATTTCGTCGAGTAAAATTAAAAAAATTTTTGCTCCATCTACCCTTTATAGGGGGGAGATTAACAGATAAACTAATAGAAAAATTGGGGTTGTTACACTGAAAACCTGACTTCATTGAAATAATTGAATCTCCATCGACGATTTAAACACCGATGTTATTGTCCAGGCAACCTCAATGTTTGTGAACCTGAAATTAAATAAAATTAATAAAATATTATTTAGTTGTTCATAAATTATGTTATAAGTATATTAAAAAAACTAAAATCTAAACAAACTGACATTAAAAGGTCATCCTTTCAATGTACCTGGTACTTGCGGGTGAATTGCCCCCACTGTGAAAGCACACTGCCTCTGCGCTGTGAAATCGTGTTAGAAGAGGCAATATCACAAGTTGGCACAGGTGCCTCTTCTTAATCAGCAACTAAGGATAAGTCATCCTCGCTGCTAGAAGAACTAGCTGCAACCATCTGCTGACGACATGCTGTTGATTTCAATCTACGTATCTACACAAATTTATACGAATAATTACATAATTAAATTTGATTATTTCAAAAAAATTCGACGGCATCTCCCCTATATTGGAGACTACCCATAGTTTTCAAATCTGTAAATATTTACAATAACCACAAACCATTTAACTCCATTGGAAAATCTTATATACAACCTAACATCTATAGAAATATAACATTTATATATTTTCAACTAACATCTATATAAATACATAAATGACAATTAAAATTAATGGAAATAATAAAAAACATAACAAGAAATAATAGAATAAATTTGAGATAAAATAATTAAATTTAATTCTTCATTTCCAATTACTATTTCCAAGGTAAATTCAACAATAACAATTAAAATTCAATAAAAATTTCAGATAATTATTACAATACAAACAATAAAATAATTAAATTTTCATTCTACACATCTACACAAATTTATACGAATAATTACATAATTAAATTTAATTATTTAAAAAAAATTCTCCAACACCTCCCCTGTATTAGAGACTACCCACAGTTTCCATACCTACAAATATTGATAATAACCAGAAGCCAATTGACTCAATTGCAAAATTTTATATACAACCTAACATCTATAGAAATTTAACATCTATATATTTTCAACTAACATCTATACAAATTCATAAATAGCAATTAAAATTAATTGAAATAATAAAAAACATAACAAGCAAAAATATAATAAAAATAAGATAAAATAATTAAATTTAATTCTGTATTTCAATTAACATTTTTAAGAAAAATTCAACAATAACAATTCAAATTTAACAAAATTTTCAATTATTATGGCAATACAAACAATAAAATAAATTGAACAAATACAAAGAAAAAACTAAAGACTTTAGGAATGAAAAATGTTTACCTTAACAGTGTGTTGATTTCAAGATTTTATCTACGAACAATACACAAAACAAAAAACACAACAAAAATAATCATAACTAAAATAAAAGGTAAAAAAATACAAAGATAAAGAAAGGAGAATACATACCTTTTAATATGTTGAAAACTACAATCAAAATAATAAAAATTCGCACCAATTCTTGCAAAAACAAAACACAAACGGAGAGGAGAAGAGAAGGTGAAATGAGGAACGGAGAAAAAATGAACCATGGAGGGGGGCTGGGTTTTATACTACAATTTTACCGATGATTTTACCGACGGAAATTAGAATAATATTTTCATGGTAGTGGCATTAAATTTCCGTTGGTAAATTCTATCGGTATATTTTGAATTTCACACTAACATTTTAAAAATCCCTCCAGAATTTTCGAAGTCCGTCGGCACGTTCGTCGATATATAGGTGTCAAAACACACGCATTGGAATTTGCAGCATCCGTTAGTATCTGCACCAACCGACCTAGCACTCTATCAGTCGTACGCACCTCTATGATGATATACCAACGGTCTGTCCGTCAGAAACAACATTAGTGATTGTGGCATGGGCAGTAAAAATTTTGCAACTCGATAAAATACTAACGGCCATAAGTCATTGGTATGGTTGTCGGTGATTGTGGCAAATGCAGTAAATATTTTGCAACTCTCGGTAAAATACTGACGGACTGTTTCTGTCAATATGGACGTTGGTATTTATGGCAAATGCAGTAAATATTTTGCAACTCTCAGTGAAATACCGACTCACAGTTTCCGTTAGTATGGGTGTCGGTATTTGTGTCATACTTTTACATATTTTGTTTGTATTGCCTATTTATCCTCTTGTACAAATGCTTAAATTGCAAACTTACGGCACAACACAATAACAACAACAAACAATTATAAAATAAATATTTCATGTTCCAAAATATCATCCATAATATTACATTATAAGAAAAGGCTTTACACTTTCATGTTCTGATCATATTTAGTCAGAATTTTCATCTTCATCGTCAATTGAATTATTATCAGCTCCATCACACTCTTTAATGTGGTTATCATCATCTTCATCGACATTTGCTCCAGTAGAGCTCAAAAATATCGTTCAACTCCTTTGCATCAACATCAACAAGACTATCATCGAAAACATGAAAATTCAAATTTTTAAAAAAGTCAATCGAAGGAGCAACTCGATATGGTTCAACCAACTCGCTAACTTGAAAGACTTCATCTATCACACATGTATCTTCGTTCTCATCCTAAACAACCTCGACACGACCCCTGGGTTTTGTTTTTAAAATGGATATCCAATCAACTCTTAATCGGTCCTTTCTAAAAGAAAGGGTGTATGTGTAATAAACTTGTTAGCATTACTTTGCGAAAACAAAGACATCATTTACGTTGCGGAGTCTAGCCTTTAAGTTGATTTCAATGAGACCATAGTGAGGATCTACTCTGATTTCTCTATCAGTTGTGTCATACCAATAGCATTTGAATAAAAACACTCTATTATGCTCGTTATGATATTGCAATTCGACGACCTCTTCTACTTTTCCATAGTAGTCAACTTCAAAATCACTACAAGTTGATCCCGTAATATAAATATTGTTGTTGTATGTTTTTCTTTCATGCCCGTATTCTTCAGTATGAAACACATATCCATTGACAAAATACCCCTTATAGCACTTGACTTTTCTTTCAGGACTTAGGCTTTGTAAAGACAATGAAATAACATCACTATCTCCCATTTGATAAACCTTGTATATCAAATACAACGATAATCAATAAACGGATATTCTGTAATATTGACGTACAATTACCTTGCAAGAGATAATGAATTTGTGATAGGACTTACATGTGTTCTAAACCACGTGACAAATTGTTCATCTTGTAATTGAAAGATTTAGGATTCGGTCAGCTGTGAGTTATTGGACAGTAAATATCATCGATGTTGCCTATAAGGTTGTTCCAAATTATATGAGTTTATGATATCACAATATATAAACAGTACACTCTTGATAAAGTTTAAGTAGTACATCTACTTACTTAATAAAAGGTCTCAGCTCATCACAATTAAATAGAACAAAATTGTGTACTTGTCTGAACTCTATTTCAGACAAATGTCTTCCCCTTATGACATTTTTAGGTGTGGGTCATCCAGGATTGGAGAATATTGACAAGTTCTCACTTGAAGGCACTTCACCACCACCATCATGCTGTGGAACATGATTGATTCTCATTCTCAAATGATTTTTGAAATAGTACGAGATAAATGTTGAGATCTCCTCAACAATATAGGCCTCACATATTAAAGCCTCAACATGTGTCTTGTTCTTAACCTTTTTGTTTTAAGATTGAACAAGTACCTGTATATATAGAATTAAACAAAAATTATCAATTAAAAAAACAATGATAAAACTTTTAATTATGAATTACATTGCAACTGTAATATCTAACCTCTCGAATGGATACATCCATTTATACTGGACCGGTCCTCCAACTTTTACCTAATACGGTAAATGTACAGGTAGGTGCTCCATTGAGTCAAAAAATAATGGAGGGAATATCATCTCAAGTTTGCAAATTGTCTTTACGATATTCGTTTTAAGTCTTTCAATGTGATCAACATTCAACTTGCTAGAGCATATATCTCTAAAGAAATGACTGATCTCTGTGAGTGCATTCCATATCCCCGTTAACAACAAATCACGAAAAGCTAATGGAATGAATGTGTGCATAAACATGTGGCAGTCATGACTCTTCATTTCATATAATCTACATTCCTCCATATTAACTAACATTGATATGTTTGAGGTATATCTATTGGGAAAACACAGACTCTTAAGCCATTTGTAGACTAGTAGTTATGCATTTTTCTCTAACATAAAACTTGCTCTAAGTTTTGCGACCCGTGACCCATCAAAAACAAACTCCATATTTTTTTGGTTATAGAATAATGTTAAATCCAATCTAGCCTTGATGTCATCCTTTGTCTTCCCTTTCTCATCTATGATAGTTTTGAAAATGTTCTCAAACACGTTCTTTTCTATATGCATGTCGTCAAGGTTATGGCGGAGGAGATTGATCTTCCAATAAGGAAGCTCCCAAAAAATGCTTTGCTTTACCTAATTATGGGTCAAACCAAAACCAAGAAACTTCTATTTATCTGATTGGAAACAAACACAATGTCACTATACTCTGATACAACATCATGTAATTCATCACTAGAAAGACACAGGGGTGCAATGTTGCGATGTCGCGGTCGCACAAATAAATTACCCTAGCTTCAAACACAACACACAAGATAGTATAGAGCAAGCAAGGGGTCGATCCCACAAGGAAGTTCAAGTCAGATTTTTATGCTAGATGATATGCAATTTGGGGGGGTTTGGACGTTATCTAGGCTAAAGCAAAAGAAAACAGAAAACTATCAAACGAACTTCAGAAAATTATCAAGAGAACAAACCTTGGTCACAAGCACACATCCACCTACAGAAATCAGAACTGATCATGGAAACGAAAAATCAATTTATATTCTGAATATTTATCTCTTCTTAACATTGGTTAGTTAACGGATCCGCCGTATAACTAGCCCTAACCATCAAACAACCACAGTGTCCGCACTAGTAATTTAATTCAATGGCAGCCTTAAGAACTAGATAAGTTGATTAATCAAGAAAACATAACTGTCCGCAGTCTATGTTTGATTTGATTGAATGTTCTCCCTAAGATTAATAACGTAGATCCGCCAAAATTATTAAACTCAGTTGCTTCACAAGTTCATATACCACAACTCCGATTTTGATATCAAACTTAGCAATAAATTGTCTACAATAATAACTTAGAGTCCGCTCTAGCAATTAAAATAAACAATCATAGGAAAAATAAGCATAGGAGAACAAACATATTCATCATATAAACTGAAAAGAAAAGGTAAAATAAATCTCACAGTTCTTGCAATCCGAAGGTTTCCGTGTCCTTGCAACCAAGAAAAAGTGTTTAGCCTTGCATGTTTGTTGAACAACTAATAAAAAAGAAGGAAGAATGTATAATTTAGGGTTTCTTAGAGGAAGGGGGCGTTTTTCTCTTCTTGGCTGGCTGCCCCCCTTCTCTTCTCTCATTCTTTTTATATCCTAGGAAACCCTAGGTCTCTATTTTACAAAATAGTCCTCCATTAAGTAGACTGTTTACATTTAAGTACTTCAATAACTATTTTCCTAAAAAAGGAAAAATAGCCTTGCATGAAATCTTCAAGCTTTGACTTAGAGGAGCTAAATTGCTGAAATAAAAACTTGGATATCGGTTTAGATGCTTCGGAACGTAATTTGGACTCGTTTCTCCACGAAACCTGTTTGCTGGCAGAATTCAGTTATCATCTTTGAAAAATCATATCTCCCTCATATGACATTAGTTTTGGCTGAAATTTGGAGCGTTTATAGACCTTTGAGTCATGAATCCAAAAAAATTGAGTTTGCATCAATTTGACTTCTGTAGCTCCAGATATTCAAGTTGGAATGGCCGAAGGTCAACACTGGCAGATTGCGAGATTTGACTTTGAAGGCTGTGATTTCCATGCTCTTCCTTATTTTATTTTCTTGCCTTAGATTTCCAGAAAGGTATGGATGTTAGCTTTTTAATGCCACTGGAATCACTTTATTTCAACCTCTAGAGCTCACGTTCTGCACAAAACATCGACTGAAGGTCAAATCTGCCAATTATCTCCAATTTACTCCTTTTTGCATCTTTCATCCAAAAGTGCCTTCAAAACATAAAACAAAGAATATCAAGGCATTTTATATATAAAACATAGGCAAAACACTAGTTAAATGTGGGTGAAACTATCGAATAATATGGTTGCATCATGCAACATCCTTTTCAAGTCTGCTAACAAAGAAATCATTTTTAGTCTTTCTGTACCTATGGTTCGTTGGCAAGAAACGATTGTGATAGTAAAAAATAGGAAGTTTTACCTCCGTTTGTTAGCGTGAATGCTTCGTTTTTTTCCATACAATATGAACATGCTAGTTTTCCATGCGTGCTCCAACCAGAAATCATTCCATAAGCTAGGAAATCATTGCTAGTCCACATTAAAGTTGCTCGCATAACAAAATTATGTTTCCTTGATATATCATAAGTCAAAGCTCTAGAGGACCACAACTGCATCAACTAATCAATCAATGGTCGAAGACAAACATCTATATTCCAGCCCGGACTGCTCGGACCTGGTATGACCATAGATAAAAACATGAATTCCGACCTCATACACATCTCCGGCGGCAAGTTATAAACCGTTAGTATGACCGGCCAACAAGAATAAAGAGCAGTAAATGACCCGAATGGGTTGAATCTGTCTGTACACAGCCCAAGATACATGTTTCTTGATTCAGTTTAAAAGTGAGGATGCACACTGTTAAAGTGTTTCCATGCTTCGTCGTTAGAAGGATGCACCACCACTTCATCAACCGTATTATGTGCTTAGTGCCATGTCATATGCTCAGCAGTCTTTGATGACATGAATAACTTTTGCAATCTAGGTGTGATTGGGAAGCATCTAAGTTTCTTATATGCCACGAGATTCTTTCCCATGCCAGTTCTGGGCTTGTAACAGGAATGCCCACATGTCATGCACTCGATTAGCTCAGCATTTTCAAGGTAGTAAATCATACAGAAGTTAGGGTACATGTCAATTTTTTGGTATCCTAAACTGAGGGGTTTCATCATGGACTTAGCAGTATAGAAGTTCTCTTTAAGCTTATTCCCTTCAAGTAAAATGCTTTTCGCCCATTCTATAATTTTGTCATAACTGGCCTCACTCAACCCGTGATCTGACTTGATGGTGAATACCTGTGCTATGGCCGATAATTTACTTTGATTCATACACCCATCCCATAATGGTTCATTAGAATCTTTCAATAAATCAAAAACCTTGTTGTATCTGCATTAGGTTCTTCTTCTATGATTGGACATTGACTGACATTACCTTGATTCATTCTCATTGCATTCATAACCATATTTCTGTAAGGATTACTGTTGTCATTTACAACTTCATGCACGTTGCAAGCACTAGAAGTTGACCCAACCACCCTTTATACCATGCTCTCATTAGGAACAAATAGTTTCAGTGTGCATACCAACATAGGTAATCCTCCATGAACCCTTTAGTTAGAAGATGCATCGTTACAACATCTGGATGCAAAGACTTTTTATTTTTACACTTCCTGCATGGACACCTAATACCGCCATTAGTAAAATTCCTCGGAATAGATGTGCGAAATTAATAAAATCCTGAACCCCATTACAATAATCCATCCTCTGCAATCCTTGAGGTGAGTCTCGATACATTTATGAACGATCATCCATGACGTCTATCGAACCTCTATAAAATTATGATGACAACATGTATTAATTAACTATGTTATATAAATAAATTTGTAAAAATATTGGTTTGCCCCGACATTATCCAACAAACTAAAAAGATACTTATGTTAAATATTCATTATCAATTATCAACATCCATACAAATTTATACATATATAAATTTACAGAAATCACAACTCCGCAATAGAATTGATAAAAATTAAAACGGACCCATTAAACAAGCTATTATTTATTTCATCACAACACATCTAATTCGGTGTAATTCAAACAAAGTTTCAATAATTTACAAACAAATACAATTTGATAAAATCTAAAACAAACTATAACAACTACAAAATTATACATCTATACTACATGTTTCTTTGACAAATAACAATAAAACAAGTACACACGTTAACAAAATACATGTACTAAAAAAATTAATAATAAAATTGACATTTAAATGTTAAAATTAAAAAGGATAGATTTACTTACAAAAAATGATAAAATTCACAATAAATCGAAGAACGAATGTTGTGACCATGTACAAAAATATAAGAAAAATGAGTGCTTGTGTTGAGAAGATAGGGATAATTTTAGGGGGTAGGTGGTTGTTTGCAGTTTGGGAGGGGAGAGTTGGGATGTGGAAGAAGAATGAGAAATAGAAGAGGAGAGAGTCGGAAGAGTGTGGATATATTGGCTTTTACCGATGGAATCACCGACCGACAAGTCATGTCGGTATACCCGTCGGTAATTCTGACAGTGAATGGGCCACATCACTGTACGGAGATCCTGGTTTGAATCCCTCAGCCATTCCGTCGGTAAAATCGTCTGAAAAAATTCTACGTCATCAAACTGTTTATTTTTTTCAAAATTCTATATATTATATCGGCAATGCAGTCGATATATACCGACCGACTTGCCGACAAAAACCATGTTGTCGGTAATTATTACCGACAACAAAGGTTTGTCGGTATAAACCGATAAAATTAGAGATGAAATTATATCCATCGGTAAAAATTACCGACAAAATAATTATGTCGGTAATTTTGTTGGTTTTCGCCGATCTTCTAGTAGTGTCCTATTACATCAAACTATTATTCCTAAATATTCCTGATCAATGCTCTCTTAACAATGGACATTTATTAGAGCTGTTGAGGCTATTAAATATTATGTTTTTTCCTTTGTGAAAGGAAGCAGTTGATCTCATAAGTTTAGGTATGAGAGATACTTAAAACTAATAAGTAAGTGCTTATCATATGACATGTACACTAAACTGAACCGCATGAGAATTTCATATAGAGATATCACTTATGTCTATAGAAAGGCTCATAAGATGATTGTGTAAGTGATCCTTAGACTTGAGATAATTAAGTTATCTTATATAAGGAGTGTTATGTTTTAATTATATTAAATGTTATCATGGTAAAGGTAACAAATTGGCAGACATTGAATATAACATAAATTATATGAATCGAATATGTTTAATGCTATAAAATTAGGTCCTACTTAACTAACTTGTATAATTTGGATGAGTCATTCATGATTATATGAAATTAGAGGCATGAGTTAGGTGAAACATATATGATATGTTTAGATAAAGAGTTGTCACCTAACTGATTTAGAAGTCACATAAAGATGTGATTAATAAACTATGTTATATACTTAATTTAATTTATTTTGATTTATTGAGTCACTCAAGATTAGATAAATTAAATGAGATCTTAGCCTACTAGGAAAATCTAAGCAAGATATCCTGAATTAATAAAGAGGTCTATTAATTTATAAAAAAATAATGGGAGACCAAATTAGGATTAAAAACCTTATCTAAACTTGGATTTAAATATATATGCAAGAAACTAATATTCGTTCTCTTTACATTAATAGGTTGATAGATAAAATAAATAGTAACATATCTTTATGAAGTATACTTGATGTTAACAAATTATCGGGACCAAACTTTTTGGACTGAAACCAAAATTTCAGAATTATTCTCAAATAAGAAGGAAGATTATATATGCTTGAAGTCCTATTTCTCCTGTCCCTGATGAGGACGCTTTTATTGAAGTTAAGATAAAATATCATCGTCATATTAATGACAATAATTAGCTGGCTGCATGCATTATGTTAGTCAGCATGTCTTCTGAACTTTAAATAGAGTATGAGAATATGAATTCCTATAATATGATTAAGCATTTTAAGGAGCTGTTTGATACTAAGGGGTATGAAACCTCTAAAGAATTGTTTCCAAACATGATAATATAATGTTTTAATGTAAACACTCGTGTGATGTTTATGATTGAAAACTATCTTGCTACTTCACATAGTAGTTCTTAGGTATTAAATACCAGATGTGATTTTTATATTTGTAATAATGATTAAGAACTAAATAGAGGTAGAAGATTGCTTAAAGGTGAAGTGGACCTACGTGTGGGCAATGTAGCAAAAGTTGTTGCATTAGATTTAGGAATTTATAATTTAACTTTACCTAGTGAGATGCTACTAGAACTTGATAATTGTTATTTTGTTCCAGTACTTGCTAGAAACATTGTATCCATTTCTTATTTAGTTTTGAATGGATTTAAATTTATTATCGAGAATAAATGTTGTTCTTTCTATAATAATAATGTTTATTATAAATCAGGTAATTATACAAATGGTTTGTATGTATTTGATCTAGAGATACTCATATTTAATATAAACATCAAAAGGAATAAATTAAATAATCTATATCCATCTTACTTATGGCATTATAGACTAGGTCATATCAATGAAATAAAAATCACTAAGTTATATAAAGAAGGATATTTTGATCATGAATCATATAGTTCTTGTAAATCTTATTTATTGGGTAAGATGACCAAAACATCATTTATTGAAAAAAGTAAAAGGTCGAAAGAATTATTAGGTTTGATATATACAAATGTATGTGGACTAATAAAAATTTGTGTAATATGCGGATATACATGTTTCATTGCATTTACTGATGACCATTCTAGATATAGTTATATGTATTTAATGAAATATAAGTCTGCATCATTTGAAAGGTTTAAAGAATTCAGAATGAAGTGAAAAATAAATTGGAAAAAGTATTATGATACTTCTATCTGATTGAAATGATGAATACTTGAGCTATGAATTTCAAAATTATCTAAAAGAGAATGAGATTATCTCACAATGGACACCTCCTAGAACACCATAACACAATGAAGTTTCTGAAAGGAGAAATTGCACTCTATGATGAGTTATGCAAACCTTTCACTTTCTTTCTAGTGATATGGCTTACAAACTATTGCTTGCCTTTTAAATAAAGCTCCATCCAAATATGTTAATAAAACTTCATATGAGATATGGAATGAAAATTGACCCAACTTATCATACTTTAAGATTTGAGGATGTGAAGGTTATGTGAAGCATAATGTATCTGAAAAGCTAGAAGCTAAGTCAGATAAATATAAGTTTGTGGAATATCCAAAACAAACAACTGAATATTATTTCTACCACCCTGTTGAGCAAAAGATATTTGTCTCAAAACACGCTATCTTTTTAGAGAAAGAATTTGTTCTTGAAAGAAGCAGTGGGGGGAAATTGAACTTGAAGAAGTTCAAGAGCTACAAATGTTAATCCAAGTGGAACTTGAGCCTGAGACTATAACATTGAATGATTAGTTTTAAGTTGAAAAAAATACAAGAACTTCGTAAATCTGGTGGGACATGTCATGCACCATCAAGATATCAGCTTCTTATAAATGCTGAGAATGACAAGTTGCTCATTATTGATGATCCTATCAACTATATAGAAGCAATATCTGATATTGATTTTGAAAAATAGCTTGAAGCCATGAAATTTAAAATGAATTCTATGTACACTAACCAAGTATGAACTTTGGTTAATCCATCTGAAGGGATAAAATCCATTGAATATAAGTGGGTATTTAAGATAAAGATTGACATATATGTGAATGTACTAACATACAAAGCTAGACTAGTTGCTAAAGGTTACAGACAAAAATAAAGTGTTGATTTTGATGAAACCTTCTTGCCAGTAGCTATATTAAAATCCATAAGAATTTTGCTTGTTAAAGGTTACAGACAAAAATAAAGTGTTGATTTTGATGAAACCTTCTTGCTAGTAGCTATATTAAAATCCATAAGAATTTTGCTTGTTATAGCTTCATGCTATGATTATGTGATTTGACAAATGGATGTCAAAACTGTATTCCTGAATGGAAGTCTTCACGAGGATGTGTATATGACACAACCTGAAGGTTTTGAATCTAAAAAGCAAGCTACAAAAATCCATTTATGGACTTAAACAAATAGTTAGAATATCTATTTTGATAAGACAATCAAATAGTTTGATTTTATAAAAAGTATGGATGAACCTTGTGTTTTAAAAAAAAAATTTAGTAGAAGTGATGTTGTTTACTTAATCTTATATGTAAATGACATATTACAAATAGAAAACAACATTCATTTACTTAAATCACTAAATATTTGGTTGTCTAAGAATTTTTGCATGATAGATATAAGAGAAGCAACCTATATAATAAGAATTAAAATCTATAGAGATAAATATAAAAAATTGCTTGGATTGTCCTAATCTATGTATATAGACAAGATGCTAAAACGATTTAATATGGAAGAATCCAAAAGATGATACTTACCAATTTTGCATGAGATCCGTCTCTCCAAAAACATGTGTCCTAAAACACAAATTAAGAGATATAAGATGGAAATGATTCCCTATGCTTCAGCTATAGGATCCATTATATATGTGATGCTATTACTAGACCAAATATATCTTATGCTTTGAGTATATAACATGTAGATATCAATCTAATCCTGGTAAGGGTCACTAAAAAATAGTTAAAAACATTTTTAAATACTTAAGAATGATTAAGGATATTTTTTTAATATTTGAAGGAAATAAACTAGAAGTTCATAGTTATTTAAATGCTAGTTTTTAATCAGATATTGATGATAGAAAATCTCAGTCAGGATATGTATTTACTCTGAATAGAGGTGCTGTGAGTTGAAAGAGTTCCAAACAAGAAACCATAGTAGATTTTACAATTAAAGTCGAATACATCTTTATGTCTGAGACGGTAAAAAAGGCTATTTTGATTAAGAAGTTCATTACTGAACTTAATGTAGTTCCTAGCATTGTTGATCAAGTAGCCCTATACTGTGACAACAATGGAGCCATTACACAAATAAAGGAACCAAGGTTTCATTAAAGATCCAAATATGTATTGAAATGATTCATCTGATTAGAGAAATCATAAAAGGAAAAGATGTAAAGATAAATTGAGTACCTACTGAAGAGAGTATTTCAGATCCTCTTACTAAGGTATTGTCCTAACAGAAGCATGATCACCATATAGAGGGATATGGTATTAGATACATGGCCAATTGACTTTTATGCAAGCGAGGGATCATTAGTTTATACGCCTTGTAGCCAATCAATTGGTTACACATAGCACTATTTTATTCATGTAGAACATATTTAATTTTAATAAATAAAGGCATTATTTATTTTTAATATTTATTTATATTTAATATACAAATATAATGTTTGATAAATGAATCTACAGTAAAAATAAAGTCCATGGAATAAATGCACTTTGCAAAGAAAATCATAAAGATGTTATAATTATAAGATTCCTATTGCATCAAAGTATTGTTCCTAAATTTTCTCGGTTAATGCTCTCTTAATAATGAAAATTTATTAAAGTTGATGAGACTAGTACATATTATATTCTTTCCTTTATGAAATGAAGCAGCTAATCTCGTAAGCTAATGTATAAGGAATACCTAAAACTAATATGTAAGTGCTTGTTATATGACATGTACATTAAACCAATCCGCATAAGAATTTCATATGGAGATATTACCTATGTCTATGAAAAGACTTATATGATGATTGTGTAAGTGATCCTTAAACTTGAGATCACTATGTTATCTTATATAGAGAGTGTTATGTTTTAATTCTGTTACATTTTATCATGGTAAATGTAATAAATAGGCAGACATTGGATATGACATAAACTATATGAAGATATTTGAGTGATCAATAGAGGATTCATCACCTTAGATGAATTTAGAAAAATATTCCACATGTTCTCAAATAGTATTGATTGTTAAATCCTTACGAAAGGTGGAATGAGTTTCAAATCTTATTCAAAGGATCAATGACTTTAATGTTGGAAAAAAAATATGATTTGACTTAGCAGACACACTCCATACTAAAATGTCTAAATCAGAATAATATTGATAAAGAGATAATAATTACATTGAGAAACCATTTACTCAAAAGTTAAATCAAACTACCTATGACTTTCCTAATATTTGGGGAACCATGACACGTTGGTAGATGGTGCACTTGATCTTCAAATATAAATTACTAAATTATTGAATTGATAATAAATTAAATTGTTTAATTTATTTAATTCTATTTATTTAGAATTATAATTTATATTTAAGTCACCATATTAGAAATCTAATGAGCCACACATATTAAGAACCATTAGTCAGAAATTAATTTGGGATAATTAATCATGTGTGATTTGATTGAAAATAATTTTAGAAATTAAGCACTATAATATATTTAATTTAGGGTTATAATTCTAGTCGTAGGATAATCAAGTAGGGACTTGATTGATTAAGTTAATAAAATTATCCTTAAATAATATATGAATATTATTTGAAGAAAAAATTGATATTTAACCATTTATAGGGTTTTTAGAATTTTCTATAAATATAAAGCTAAGTTTATTATTTTGATAGAAAAAAAAGTTGTGTTAGATAATTTTTATAAAAAACTATGCAAACACAAAATTAAAGCTAGCATTTCATGTTTATCAAATTCCTCTCTTTTAAATAGGAATTTAGGAGATTTTTTACTAGTGTTTTGTGTAAATTACCGTTGAAAGTCAGACAATTGAATAATTTGTAATTTATAACAACCCAACCCTATGAATTTAATTAAAACTAAAAAAGATCATATCTTCAAATAAATTTTATACAACTTTAGATATACCTATTGAGATTTAAAAACTCAATTAATTTTATTTCAATATTTTCGCTGCATACATTGTTTTGTGTGTCTTGTGTGAACCAACAATTCCACCACTTAATGCACAAAAACCTCAACACAAAACCCATGAACGAACTTTACTATAAATCAAACACGAAAATCTTACTCCATTAAAAATGAATTTCGATCCATAATTTATGGTTCTCACCATCTTCTCTCTGTCAGTAACTACTCCAGGGAGTCATATAAATGCTGAATAGATCGGGGGCTCTTCAACAGTGATTTGAGGGGAGTGAATGCAAGTCTGTTCACAGTAACCTGAAATTCTTGCAAAGGTTTCTTGATTCTTGGGGAATCCAGAGATTCTAACATAACATTGCCTTTAATGCAACCTCCCGTTTTTCTACTTGCCAGCACATCCAGCTATGTTGTCTTTCCAGCTTCGCTGACTCCCATTAAAGCAGTCAGGGATCCTGGCGTAAATGCCCGAGTAATTTATGAAACAATCCTGACCTAAATCAGGACACCCTGTCGCTTCTTGACCCTTCATTTCAGCATCATTTAAGTAGTTAAGGTAGTTACCATGAAATGAAATTCTAATATTGGGTGCACAGAGTAGGATGACAATCTTGACGAATCAGACACTATATTAAGGTTCAAAATTGATGAATGATACGGAAATAAAATAAATTTGGTTGCTCGAATTGTCATATCACAGGAAAGGACAAAATACATAGAGTTTTTACTTCTTTCTTGCATTGTTTCCATTGATTGATATGATTTCTTTCTTCTCCCTGTACATTTTCATGGGCAGATCGCTCGTTAGCCTCTTCCTCGGACATAATTACTTGTGGTTTTCAAAGAGCTATTAAAAAGAATCACGGAGTTCGAAAAATGTTAATGATGTTTGTCGAAGGATGAAAGAAAAGTTTGTGTATTCAACCTTGAAAGATTGCCAGAAGGTGACATAAACTTACGGTTTAGGTACATGAGCGAGAAGGTAACCAGAACATCGAACAGAATGGTGAATCCAACAAGTCCTGTGGATCCAATCCAGTTCCAGTTTTTCTTGGGGTCTACATCAACATTCTGCAGCATTGCCACCCCCAACTCTTTAGTTTTTTTTATGACTTCCAAAAATATTTTGAAAATTTTGAAACATGAGCATGTTTTCTCGCTTTTTATTAAGAAAATAAAAGATAGAAATGAGGTAGAAAATTGGAGTTAAAAAATGAAAAATACTTTTCATCAGCGAACAACCTCTTAAATGTCATCTAAACAGTCATGGAAGGCCACCTCAAAATAACAACTTGTTATCTCATGTTTTTCCTTCCTTGCACATCCAGTTTTAAACTATAAAGAGCAATGGATCACTCTACATTTTGATTCTCTTCATTGTTGAATACAATAATAAAACATTGCTACCTTTTATATATCTCCAAGCTCAGCTTGAAATACAAATCTTGCTGCCTATCTTGCCTGGAAGTTCAGTGTCCTTATGCAGAAGGCATACAAAAATGCAAAGAAGACTGTAAAGCCAATTAATACCGCAGCAACCGGCCCCATGAAATCTGGGTCAAACCCAAAATGGTCTTGTATATAAAACTTTATTTGAGGATTATCATCATAACCAGGAACTTTAATGGTGTCCAGAACATCGCCATACTGGGACACAATCAGTCCATATACTGTCCACGCTACAGGGCAAATCCAATAGTACCAGACCCACCACTTGGGGATTTTCTGAAATCTCAAACGGAAAGTAACAAAAGTGTGTTATTACACTAAGTTGAAAATGATTAAAAAAATAATACTATTTAGAAATTTAACATACCGGTCTTGGTATAAAGAAGCCAGAGAAAAGATTGAAGAGAGAATAGAATGTTGCAGCAAAGATGGCTGCTATTTGGTGGTTTGGGGTGACGGAAACAGCCATCATTCCGTAGTACGTGAAGTAAAGGAAGGAGAAGAAATTGATGAAGAAGAACCAGAAGAATTTGGCTGCAGTCCATTCAAAGGCCACCATGGCATATACAATGAGTGTATAATAAGTAGCTTGAACAAATACGTATGGTATTTCACAAACAACCTGCATGCATGTCACGTATGTGTATATATAATACAGAATCCGGTCAGTCAATTTGATGTTAATAAGTTGCTATATACATATGTGTGTACAAATGCTTCAAGGATACAAGATCGACTCACCTGTGCAATGGCATAAGGTAATGCAGAATACATCCCAGCTGCTTTTTCTCGGTAAAACACCGTTCTTTCAACAGCTACCACTGGTTGTACTGTTTGGCAGTTGTTAATACCAACAAACAAGACAGAAGAATACATGGCACCGATAATCATAGACAGATCACTTGAGCTCTCCCTGAATGATCAGACAACGTAAACAAATTTTAATTTAGCCTACTGATCAGGAATATGTTAAGAGTTCTTAGCCAGAGTACGCACTCGACAACTGACCTTCTAGTCCCAATCTTCCAGAATATGCTACCAACCATAAGAGCACAAAACAAGGTAAAGATGTATCTAACAAGGTTATAATCAGGAGTTCTCCAGTATGTCCACCACTGCTTCCAGAGGCAAGATTTGAACTGTCCCCATATTGATTCCGAATACCGAGTGGCAAAATAAAGGTCTTTTGCTCCTGGCTTTTGCGTGCTCAACTCCTTCACCAAAGCCTTGTTTCTCCTGCTCATAAGGAAACATGGATTGAGTTTAAACCTCATAATTTAGCATATAAAAATAAGCGAATAATTCTCATGTACTTGTCACTTGACACTTGACATACTGATACAAAGATGAACATTTGTAGTGTTCTGCAAAGTCCATTCCAAGCCGGACCTCAACTGCAGCTGAACTCACTTCTAGCATCCATGTTGCCGGATTGTACTTTTCTTTTATTTTAGGGACTCCGTGAATGGCCTGTAAGATGTCAATACCCGTGATATTAGATTATGAAAAACATTTTTATCAATTATTGGATCGATAAAATCATAGGGAGATTAAATTACCTCAAAGTACTCAATGATCTTGCGAGAATTTCGACCCAATGTTCCAGAGTATATTACTTGTCCTCCCCTCTTCATTAATAACAATTCATCAAAGGCTTCAAAGATGTCAATGCTAGGTTGATGAATCGTACAGACAACTGTTCTTCCAGTATCCACGGTGTTTCTCACAGTCCTCATAACAATGGCAGCTGCCCTTGCATCAAGACCAGAAGTTGGTTCGTCCATGAAAATGATGGAGGGATTAGCAACCAGCTCCACTGCTATTGTTAATCTCTTTCTCTGTTCTGTGGACAATCCTGTAATTCCTGGAAGCCCAACTATAGCGTCCTTGAGATTGTCCAGCTCTACCAATTCCGCCACTTCATCCACAAAATTCTGAAAAGATAAATCCAACCTTTAATTTAGCTCGTAAACTATCACTTCAGATTTTAATTATGATTAGTTGAAGTCTGGAACAGTAACAAATTTACCATCTTTTCTTGTTTACCGACTTCTTTAGGGAGACGAAGAAATGCTGAATAAATCAATGATTCTTTAACAGTGACTTGAGGAGAGTGGATATCATTCTGTTCGCAATACCCAGAAATTCTTGCAAACGTTTCCTGCTTCTTGGGGAACCCGGAAATTCTAATATCACCGTCCACGTATCCACCAGTCTTTCTTCCGGCCAAAACATCCATCAGTGTGGTCTTTCCAGCTCCACTGACTCCCATTAATGCCGTGAGGACTCCAGGCCTAAAAGCTCCTGTTACTTCTCGAAGTAGCTGCAACCGATCCTCTGGAACTCCTTGCTCCTTCATTTCCTGTTTTCATTCATTAAAATTGGTTAGCGAAGGAGTTTGAGTGGTATTTTATGAATACTAGCTACTCTCGTTTCAAAAGCCCATGCTTCTAGTTAGCAGTGTCTTTATGCAAGAATTATGGTTGATAAGTAGCACGTCCATAAGATGAATGGAACATTTTATAAATTGACGTTTGGGGCAGAGTGAAAGTAGAAGGTATTGATTCTTACAGGAGGCATGTCCACAAAATAATTCACATCGTCGAAGGACATGGAAAGAGGAGTGAAAGGGAGGACCATTCCTCTCTTAGGAGCAACTCCATTTGCTGCTTCAAGAGTTGAATCAGAATTTTTAATTGGTCCACTGGGATTGGATGGGCTGCTCCTTCTCAAGAGTTCAATTTTACCTAATATATTGCAACTCCATGTAAGGAATTCAAGCATTTTATACAGAGCATTGAGTTCGGACAAGTGACAAGATTGAAATATGGAATCCTTTTTTTGAGGTTCCTTACTCGTTTTGTTTCCATCGGAAGAGGCTAATGACTGCGGGAGTGAACCTTTCTTTGACGTGGTTCCTTCTTTTGTTGTTTCCTCAGAGATTATGGCCTGTGACTTTCCAGGAGCTATTGTGTAAAACAAAAACATGGAGAAGATTAGCTACCTTAAAGATGAGTGAATTGGAAATAGTTAAGAATTTCACAACATTCATTTTGATAGAATGTAATGCCATGACTTACGGCTAAAGTACTCGAGAGAAATGGTGAAGAGAACATTGAATAGAACAGCAAAACCTAGAATAGCAGCTGTGCCCATCCAATACCAGTTCTTATCAGTATAAACACCAAAGCTATTGAGCACTGCTGCGCCTAATCTGGTAGCGTTGTCTGAAGCCTGAAACGCAATCAAAATATACTTCTTATAAACAAGTTTAAATCGTCACTCTAAAATATTTGATTCACAATCTGAGACGGTTGATGCTGTAGATAGAATTATGTTGGACATGATATCATACCAGTTTGTTCATCCACCTGGGAGCGAACATTTCGTTCACAGCTATGGCATTGAAGCCATAAGACAAAGGGGAAACCCAGTAGCCCCATTCCCACCAATTTGGAATGGTACCTGTCACCATTGTAGCAACTCTTATTTAATGTATTGAAAGCCAACAACTGCAGAGAATTCTAAGACGGGGACTAACATTTGAGTACAATAAAATTATATTTGAGGTTTTTGTTTCATTCTAACCTTTAGGTAAGATGAAACCTCCAAGCAAGAAAACAAGGAGCAGAGTGAGAGCCCCGCCTGTGTTGGCAACGATCATGGTCCTGCAGACCCCAGCAATAAGCCTAAAGAGGCCCACAGCCATTTGTTGAATGAAAAATACGAGTAGCAGTTGCTTGAAAAACCTGCAAAACAGGCAGGAAGAGATCATGCAATGCAAGAGCATCTTTAATCTAGAAGTTCTGGTATGGTGGCTATGGTGGTTACCTGTTAGCTTCCGGTGCAAAACCAATGGAGTAATACGTAATTGACACCCAAACAAGAGACTCGATTATTGACGATGGCAGCTGCAGCAAGAAAGTTGGCAGCGTGAAAGTCCAGGCAGGATGGAATTGTAGTTCTCTTTGCTTGTAAAATACGGGAAGCCTCTTGATTACAAGTGTGAGCTCAGCGAGACCATTGAAAATGTTAAAGATGATGGTAAACAGAAGAGCACCAATATACACCGCTCCATCTTCTTCATTTCTTGTATGCATTTTAGACTTTATAAACAGCGTTGACACTATAATTGCCATGATAATAAGTTGGACCGTCTTGGCTACATAAATATACGCATTTCTCCGAACCAAAATCCATTCTCTATCCCAGCATGCCTTGAGTAGTTCCATTTTCGGAACTGTGTACTTTGAGAATGATAGTGCTGCTCCGTGGCCTCGGGACTTGTCAAATGGCGATGAAAGCTCATTCTCTATTCTCATGCCTACATGGAACCTCTTGAACCTCTCAGCAAATTCCGGGACTGTTATGCATCTATATGGCTTACTTCTGTCAACCCAATACTGCTCTTGGTCTTTCTTTGAAGTAACCTGTAGTCACAAATCATTAATCAAACTACAAGATGTCTGTGTTGATATTGGCTAAAGCCCACCCATCGGGTTAGGTCTGAAATGTTAGGCTTGGCCGTTTTCAATGGGTTCTTACCTCTAGTAAGAAATCAGCAGCGCCCTTTCTCTCAGGGCAGCGGAACCCACAGCTCTCAAAGAAAGCAAGGATGTGCTCTCGTGGGCCCTGGTACACAATCTGGCCTTCAGATAAAAAGATGATATCGTCAAAGAGATCAAACGTCTCAGGAGCAGGCTGGAGCAGGGACACCATGACTGTGGCCTCAGTGTGGTGCACAATATGCTGCAAGCACTTCACTACTTGGTATGTTGTGGAGCTATCCAGACCGGTAGATATCTCATCCATGAATAGTGTCTTCGTGGGCCCAACCATCATCTCTCCTGAATTAATTAATTAATTAATTAATGAAAATAACTCCCAATAAGAACAAGCATCAAATGCTAGTAGCTACACGAGCACCTACAATTTGACTTGCTCAAAATATTTTACAGTATGTCCCAGCATACATCCACTGTTCTTATAAAAGATTTACTGGGTATTTTAAAATGAGATTATGATTTGTATCGGTGAAGTTAAGAGCAATTCATATAATAATTCTAAGTAAATAGCAAGTACAAACATAATAAATTAACCTGTCGTCACTCGCTTTTTCTGTCCACCCGATATTCCTCGTATCATTTCATCTCCGACAACGGTGTCCTTGCATATATCGAGTCCTAATATCTGTCTCATGACAACAAAACGAAGGGAAACAATAAAAGTCAAGAATAAATTAGCCCATTTATCCTAGAAAGTCAAGTATCATGACAGCAACATTAGTGTTTTTTCAAGAAAATGGGACGAAATGCTTATTAGCTGGTAGAGTATTTCCTTAAAAAAACAAATGAAGGTTGGGGTCAGTACAGCCCAGCTACACCAACATGGTAATTAGACGTCAGTCAACGGAGCGAGTGACGAGGAGAAATATTTCAGAAGAGATCTTGAGATCGTCAGAAACTTGAAGAGTCATGAAGACAACTCCAAGTTATTTCAATTCCAATTATCTAAAGCAATAATAAATATTAATTCCATGGTTAGGGTAATTCTCCTTGAGCTTACTTTGAGTGTGTAGTCAGTAATAAGACTGCTTTGAGCTCCTTCCATTGCAGTTGCCTGAAAATTACAGATGGAATTTATGTGATTTCAGGATTGTGAATGGCGGAAACTTGCTCTTTCTTTGTAGCTAGACGTATAATATTAGTGCTTGGCATTTACCTTCATGAAAAGATCCACTTCTGCCTCTGGAAATATTCCACGTTCCTTCTCTTTGCTTACAAGTGCACTTAGGAGATCTATGAGAATGACATGATTGATTCAATTAAATTACTTGTTTTAGCACTTAATAAACCAAAGTAAAGACTGAAGTTTTGGCACGCTCAGATGTATAATCAGTTAATTAATACCATATCGTGTCCCGACCCCCTGACACCTTGATGAGAAATCCAAGGTTTCTTTCACAGTCATTTCTCCTATGTGAGCATCATTTTGGCTGATATATGCTGATGATTTCCGTGGCACAAATTCATCTAGTCGATATCCATTATATGTTATGTCTCCTTTAACCTGCTTCAACAATAGTTGATGACGTCCATAATTATCAAAAACTTGTATAAACAAACGTCATTCGTATGCCTTAATTTGTCACGAACCTTGAGACTCGGGTCCAGCTTTCCTGCTAGAGCCAACAGAAGCGTTGTTTTGCCTGAGGATGGTGGCCCTAATAATAGAGTCATCCTATAACAGAAACAAAATTTAAAGCTCTCGTCAAACTGCTGAAATGGACGTTTCTTAGAAGGCAGGCAGGCATGCAAGCTAGCGCTGGTTACTGTCTTGGCATGATAAAGTACGTAGTTCAATCTATTAATTACCTTGATGGTTTTATAAGCCCGTATGCATCTTTGAGTATTGTGAGCTTTGTTCTCTCAGACAAATTAATCCCAACCATACCAAGAGCTGATTCAGCAATGTTTCTCGCAGCATTTGGAAGGGTGGGAAGAGCTCTGGTGCCAATGTGACAATCAGCTTCAACGGTTAAATGTTCAAACCTAACCTCAATTGTTGGGAGTCGGATTCCAGCCCTGCAATTACAAGGAAATTATTTGTAAATAAATAAATTTTAAAAGGTACAAGTGTACTATATTATTAGCACATGCTAATGCTATGACAGGTCGAATCAATTTTCTTTGAATATATATAAAAAAAAGTGTTTAGGCATTCCTATCTTGTTTTCTTTTATAGTAGAAATTTTTTTTTAATTATATGAAACGTAATTTAATTTGATTAAGTTAATTTGATGGGTTTAAAGATAATCTAAATATTCAGTAAAAATATAATTTTATTAAAAAAATTCATGATAATATATTTTTTTAAAATCCAAAATGACAATATATTAGATCGATCCAGATCAATCCAAGTTAACATGTCAAATCCACGATTTGAATTATAACATCGTGATAATCTCAAAAAAAAAATTAAAATAAATTATGACGCTTAATGTTAATCAATTAAATATTGAAAGATAAAATTGTAAAAAATAATTAATTAAAAAAGACCCAAAAAAACAACTCATGTCAATTTGTGTTAACTTATCAAACTCGCAACTTGGATCAAAAGATCAAAATATCCTCATAAAAAAATTAAAATAAATTATAAAGTCTAATTCTCAATTAACCTAATATTAAAAGATAAAATTGAAAAAAATTCAATTAAAAAAAGACAAAAAAAACAGAGTCAAGTACCAATTAAATCATGATCCAAGTCATAAAACCGGGGTAATTTTCTAAATATTAAAATAAATTATAAAACTCAACTTTTAATTAATTTTAAATAAAAAAAATAAAAAAAAAATTAATTCAAATTAACTCAATAATAATAGCTTAAATCTTAAATTGGTTCTATTCGTCCCGAGGAGAACATTGAATTCACAACCACTTTTACTGTAATCCTATACATGGCTTTTGGCTTTTTACATTGGACAAGCCGATGACTAAACAAATACAAATTAGATTTCAACCAAAAAATAAATAAATAGAATAAGTAATGATGTGGTAGTTGTGTGCGGGCCAAGCTTGACTTGATCAAATTAAGATTCCATTAAAAAAAAAAAATAAAATAATAATATATATATATATATATATATATATATATTGTTACTGCTTTTTTGAAGAAAAGGTAAGAAAAATCAAAAATAAAAGACTTATGTTTTTTAATTACTTCTATAGAGATAGTTTAGTAACGTGGATCCATGTTTTTAAAAAATTTAAATTTTTTTAAAAATATTATTATTTTTTATGTTTTGATGCGCTAATCTTAAAAATAATTTTTTTAAAAAAAAATCATTTTGATACATTTCAGAATGAAAAACACTTTAAAAAACAATCATAATCACAATCACACTCCCAAATAGCTCATGGAAAACTTTTGTTGATTTAATCTGCTTCTAAACATCCATGTACTAATAAAACTATAATTTTGAAACCCGGCCTGACCTGGCGGGTTGACCCGGGACCCGGCTGACCCGGGGTTGGAACTGGACTGAGTTGATGAAAAAATAGAAAAATTCATGATTCAGTGTGACCTGGCCGATCCGGCGGGTTGACCGGGCAAAATCCGATCAAAAATCCGGTTGCAACCCGTTGACTTTTGTTTTTTATTTTTTACTAAAACGACGTCGTTTTGAATTTTTTTAAAAATAGAAATTGGCCCGGCCTACCCAGTGACCCGATCAAAACCCCAAACTTGGGCTTTGGACCGGGCCGGCCACCGGGCCGGCCACCAGGCCGGGTTTAAAAACTATGAATAAAATAGATGGGTAAACCGTCCTCTCTTGTTATTTTACACCAAGTGTATGATTTTAGTATATGTTAAATATGATAGTAACTTTACGGTTCATTTAATTTTCTTCTCTTTTAATTCAGATTATGAAAGTTGATCATACATATTCATGGCAAGGTTCAGAAACATATTTCCTTCGAAACGTGCATGAGAAGATTATGCTTCTAACAGGGTTATATTGATTGGCTTTAAATATTTCTTTACAAGAAGACTATATACATTATATATATATAGGAGGGGAGCATAAAAGAAAGCGGGACAGCAAATTAATTAATAATCTAGCCATAATATGTATTTCATGAGAGATTAATTAATAATTAAGAAACTTACTTGTCAACTCTTTGTCTGAGTTTTTTCAAGAATTTTTCATTATCTTCCTCTGCAACCTTAAAAAGATTGTCGATGAAAGTTTTCCTGTCATTCATGTCAAGCTTTCTCACATCAACTTCTCTATGCAGCAGAAGCTTGTTGCCTTGGACCTCGGACTCCACAAAAGACTTGATGATACTTGTTCTTAATCTATTGTATGTTGGTAACTTCTCTATGGCAGCCCATTTTAGAGCCTCTTCATCTCCATCGACAAGGCTGGTTCTCCTAGAATCCCTGCCAACAGAAAACACGTCTTCCATGTTCCAACCAGCCCTGATCAAGCTCCTGCTTATGCTTCTGCTCAAGCTGCTGTGACTTGATCGTCTGCCAGAAGCTCGCGCTTTCTCCTCACCATCCATCTTTCTCTTATTCTGAATTGAATTTAGAAGAAAATGGAATCAATCTCACATCATGAAATGGACAACGCAACAGAAAGGAAATAATTTATGTGTTCCAAACAACAACAACAACAACAATATTGATAAAAAAAAAAAAACAAAACAAAACAAAACAAAACAGAGAGAAGACCTTTTGTTTGGTTGCTGAGAGAGAGTAGTAAACTAAGCCCAATGTCAAACAAACGTTAAGGTGAGCCTTTTACTCCCGCGGGGACAATAAAAGAGCATCAAAGCCTGAGCCTAGAGAACTTACTAGCTCTCGGTGGTTTCTTGATATTGTTACAATTAAAATGGAAATGATGTTGAATTCTCTTATTAATTCTTTGGAGGATGGAATGAGAGAGGGGGATGATCAGGACGTTGAAGGAGGATTGGATGAGTTTTGACTTTTGAAAGCTCACTACTTAGCCTTTCACTTTCTCACCAATAAAATCTTGAAAAGTCCTCAGTACTCTCTCCCTTTCCTTGTACGTACGTAGAGAGAGGAGAGGGGTGGGTTTAATTAAGTTCCTTTGCTCTAGAAAGTTAACCTGAGGGTATGTATTGTATAGTAGCAGGTGAGAAAGAGGTGGGTGAGGGAGGGAGCAATTTGCCAAGGGAGAACTTTTCAATGTTCAAATGAAATTAAAATAGAGTAGATGGCAAGTCTTGGATGCATGTGTGTATTCCGTCGACGTGATTGGCCATTGTCCGTTTCTCCATGCAATGTCCATTGGAAATTAATTTACTACTACTCTCTCGAGGATACCCTGATATATATATATATATATATATATATATATATATATAAAAAAAATAAATATAATAAAACTTAAAAGCACCTTAATATTAGTGGCAATCGTGTTGATTATTTTTCCATGTCAAGATTCCCGAGTGTAGGTAAAAAGAATAATAAATTCTTTATTTTTTATTAGGTAATTTTTTTTTTGAAATTATTATTTATTATTTTAATTATTAAAAATCCTAACTAATCTTTAAAATTTGAATAAAAGGATTGAATTATGTATACAGAGAGCATATCATTACTCCTAGTACACTACATCTAAGATAAGCTATTTTATTTATTTATTTGATTACTAAGACACTATTGTGTTTCTTCTAACTGTTGGTTTGTCAAATTGTAAAAATTGGTCCATCTTAATAGAGTAAACCATGACTTTATGGGTCAAACCTAGTCATTCTAGAATCCAAACATATTTTTGTATTTTTTTTTAATATCGAGAATATGTTTTAAATATAAGTTTGTAATCTTTGATATTAAAATAAATACATTGATTTTTTGGTGTTTTTGAAATATAGATCAAATTCTTATAGATTTAATAAACTTGTTATTAATTAAAAAAAATGCAAAAACATGTATTTTATATATTTTTATGCAAATATGATTTTTATTTTAGAGACTTGGACATAAGTAATTAAAAAGAAATATTTAAATGTATTTTTAAAAGAAATATTTTTATTGTTTTTTTGTATTTTTTATAATTGTATTTTTTATAAAGAAAACATGTTTATTTAATACTGGAAAAATATTTTATGTGTAGATCACTCACAAATATCAAATAATAAGGGACAAAATATGAGAAATAAAATTTGCAAATAGATCCATTGAAGGTATAAAATTGAATTAATTTAAAAGAAAGTTTGTGTTTGACAAATGCTAAAAAAAAAGAAAATCAACATTACTGGAAAAAATGAATAAAATGTGTTTACTAAACATATCCTTAGCTAAGAATTAGAGACTTAAAAATTGTTTAAACTCCACATTTGGCAAACATGCTTGAAAATATAAAAATGCATTTTTTTCATTTAAAAAATTATAACCAACCAAACACACAGTTAAGCCTGATGGACTCAGCCCAACCACATGAGTTGGGCCTCCTAGTCCAAGCCCAAAAAGACCCATATATAGAAAAGAAAAAAATAATATCAAAAGAGATTTTCATTTGAAAATTCACCAAAGAATATGAAGAATAAGCCAGAAAACTTAAAAAACCATGTTGGTTTTAACCAAATTATGTCAAATAAAAGGTGTAAAAACATCGAGTATGGAATATTGAAGCATAATTATGCATCAAATGAGAACAAACAAACCATAAATTACATAAGTCAAACACAACAACATTTAACCATAACATAGACATTTAAAGGTGCTATGAATTGATTGATTGATCCAACGCAAGCTTTAAATGGAAAAAATAAAGGCATAGAACGATGTTGTATGAGCTATAGCTTCAAATGAAGCTCAACATAGAAGCTAAAATTCCAAGAAACAATAAAACATAAATCTGGGTTCAAGAACACCAGGAACATGAATAAAAAAAATCAAAGACAACCTAAAATTAGACAATAACAAACAAAAGCCTAGATAGACATATAAAAAACTAGAAATAAGGCTTAAACATGGTATATTTAGCTTCAACATACTTTTGAAAACCTTCAAAAACAACTAAAATTCTAAAAAAAAAACACATGAAAGAATGCAACAATACCTGTTTAAAAAATTCAGAAACATCCTTCTTTTTGTTTTTCTTAAACACTGTTATATTGATCTAACAAACATTCCTAACCAAAACTTGGCATGAACTTAGCCTTTTTTACTCTCAATAACACACTAGAAACAACTTGTAATCATAATCTTGATCAATCAAAGGTCTTAACATATATATGAGAAAGGAATTCAAACAAATAAACTTAAATTCAAGACATCAAAAATAGATAGCCATATCCCTAGCATTTTTACAAGATATTCTATTAAACTCACTTCTACTCAAGGCACAATACAAAGTGTTCATAATTTTGGCATCCATAGAAAACAATTTCTTATCATCGTCGGTATACTCACTTCTAGGTTTAGAAATCATTATATCATTTTTCATCTTAGTAGGCTTATGAGGTCTATTTTTAATAAATAATCATAAATCATAATCAATATATTGAAGATATATAATCATCCTAGCTTCCGATAGGTATAATCATTACCTTCAATGAAAGGTAGCCTAGAGGTTGATAATCCTTCATTTTAAACATTAAAACTAGTAGTTGTCATTCTCTTCAAAGTCCAATCAAACTTATATAAATGAGAACTAGGTTCTGATATCAATTGTTGTTCTAGGATTAAAGCAACACAAACACCTAAAAATTAGGTATGTAAGGTAAAACTATAAATTAAAATCGTTTTACCTAATAACATGCAATTCTAAACACTCAACCAAATACAGAAGCAATAATCATTAAAAATATGATAATTAAGGATTGAGAGTTTAGAGAGATTGCATCAAGATTTATAGAGGTTCCGCAAATCGCCTACTTCTATCCTTGAACTTTCATTCAAAAGTTTCACTATCACATATCGATCTTAGCGGGTGAGACCGAACCAACACAATAGTTTTATAGGTGCAAGATCAAACCTAATCCTTTTGTGAGCTTAGGATCAAACCACTATCCCTAATCTTTTTATAGGTTAAAAACTAGAAAACCTTTCACTAATACTTGTAGAAGGATAAGTATTAAATCACTCATAATTTTGTCTCTATGAGACTTTCCCAAGTATTTAGAGTGTTACTTACACTTTCCACAATATACTCTCTTAGTAGAGTTGATTGGAATAATAATTAAGTTTTTTAGGAGGATTTTACCAATTCACACCTAACCTTGATTTTTAATGATTACAAATGAAACAATGATGTTATATGTTATTGTTTTTTTTATAGGGAGTATGCTTAGATTTTTACCTTAGAAGTTCCACCCTTGATTTGAGAAAGTAAAAGGCTATGTATAGCCTTAAAAAAAAAAACTAGCCGTTAGACATAGTTTTTTTCCCATTGACAGCATTGGTTAAACCGTTTTATAATCGGTCAAACAGTTTTTTGAAGAACTCCAAGAGTTTCTAGAAATATTCTAGAAACAAACTAGCTATTTTGAGAAATGGTCTGGCCATTTTTCAAAACAGTTGGACCGTTTTGGCTGCTATTTTGCCATTTTCAAAACGATGAGATCGTTTTGGGTACGGTTCAGATTTTATCCTATTTGTGTGTTTTGGTCTTTTCTTGGGTTTTTTTTTTTTTTGTTCTTTTAGGTTTGTTTAGGTTGTGTATGCATTATAAGGTGTTCTAAATAATTCTAGTGCTATTTGGAAAAATATTATTACAAATTCTTGATCAGCAAAATCAATATCGTTATTTCAACAAGTTTTTCGTTCTTGACCATCGCAAATCATTTCCTTACTTGTTTGATGATTTCTTAAATATTGTAAACCTGTATATATATCATTACAAGGACATGTGCAATGTATATATATATATAGAGAGAGAGAGAGAGAGGGATATTAACATATCGTTATTTATAATATTAATGTTTATCAAAATTATGTCAAACCAATATTTTTAGCCTAAAATGCTTGGTCTCTCATTGCGTGTCATTATGTTTCAATTGGTCTCTCGGTGTGTCATTATGTTCAATTTTTCCCTTAAGTCTTCACTCACTATCAGGTGGTAGGTAGGGCATTTATACACCTTATTATAAAGCATGTCTTGGGTTTTTGAACCATCCATTTTTCTTTCCCGTGGTTTATATATCATTTCCCAATACAAGTATCCACTACCAGCTTCAGTCTTCGCTGTGGTCAATCCTCTCTTTTTTTGCAACTCTCCCTTTCCAATGAGCTCATCAAGCTTTGGGAGTAGTTACTTTTGTAGTGACTTGAAGAATATATCATTGTCCACTTTCATTTTTTTTTTTTTTAATCTAGGGTATTTGATCAATGAGAATGAGAGAGGAGAGAGAGAAAAAAAGATGCTGATAATCCAACCTCCTCTCACTTGGACCATCTTTGAGTCTGACACCATATTATTAATGTTGTCCAAGGCACCTTGCGATGAACCCTGTAATTGTACAGGATGCGCATCTAATGCATTGATTAATGATGGGTTGAGAAAAAAACCCATTGACATACCTCCGAGCTAGAAACATAACTTCTACATATTTATTCCCTATTATTAAAAAACTGTACAAAGTAAATTGAGGCCCCGCCATACCTCCGAGCTTCGCTCGATTGCAGACATCAGAAATGGAGAACGCCCACCTGGTTTAGCGGGTTGAAAGACTTAAGGTCGAACTATGGCTTCTATACTTTTGATTAGAACTGACTACCTATATATTTACTAATCAAAATTTCCTTAATTCTAAATGAATGCCACTTGACAAAAGCACCATAGCTTAAGTGAATGGTGCCACGAGAGGAGACATGCAGGACGCAGCTCACGATGTCGTTCGTCCGTAACATATGGATGCAACATATAGATTTTTTGCCCATTTCCCCTGCAAGGCCCAACTCAAATTTTAGATCCTCAAACATGAATCAGTATCGAAGAAAAACGTGATGCTATGTCCAAAGATAGACAGCAACCTTAACATGCGTGCTAGGAAAAGCAGAGGTTCGAAGGGTCTCCTGTGTTTCATCTGTATGTTTCCTTTTTGGCAAACTCAGAACGAAAGCCGCCTGGTCCCAAGTTGCTGCAGTTGCTGTGATACGATATCCAGAATCCCAACGTAGATGTATTCCTTCACTAGGATACAGGAAATCAAGTTCAACCACCTGAAATTTAATACAAAATTTAGTTCACTATCCAGGCCTGCAGTTTATTAGGATACAATATCTGTAGATCAAAGATGACCTGCTTTGCAAATCCTGCACCACGGGACATGACAACTCCCCATCTACTCCCCGAGGTGGCCATTGCAGTGACATAAAAGCCCTCCTTCCATTTTTTATTAATCCATTTAAAAGGAAATGAATCGCTAATTTTATAAGACTGTTGCATATAACTGGTACCTGAACTCCAAAGGAATACAAGTCAGACAAAATTCAAGTGAAGACATAAAAAACTAATCATTCAAACAGTTTAGACTGACCCTTAGACATTACGATTAATGAGCTTCCATTGTTCGCTCCAGCAATTGCACTGATATAATAATTCTTTTCCCAGTTTTCCATTATCCATTCCTTCACACTATCAAACATAATAATTCAATAGTTACTTTATTTGTTTAGAAGTTATGTCAAGGAGCAACTTATCTCCAAAGACCAACAACAAATTCAGAATATCAGCTGTGGAAAACAGCTTCAGGTAGGTAAAAGGTATAAGCATGCACCTTGCGTAGAAAATATGGTGAGAGCTCATAGACTTGTGCAGAATAATTTGCACCAGCATCCATAATAATGGCCCATTGATTTTGACATGAAGCTACACTGCTAATAAATAAGCCATCCTCGTTTCCTTTTTCGATGTGCTGGCCAAGCCTTGCAGCAGCCACATTATAGTGATACCTACAGAAGCAGGTTAAAATTCTCAAACTGATCTAATTTGAGTTAATCTGATCACTCCATCCTAACAACATGAAATTGAGATCATATTGAATAAGCAGGAGAGCTTTAAACTTTAAAATATTTGGAATCAACAAAAGACCAACAGTGCATATCAGACTAAAAAAAGTGACCAATCTAATCAACAAAAAAGTGCTGAGTAATGGCTAATGACTTCAGGCATAGTTTATACCTTTGTTTCATTGATCTATGTGCATTGTACACACTAATCCATTGTGTTGCCGGCATGCCCATACGAACCTTCTTCTTCAGTTGTTCGTCTTCCTCATCCATAGTCAACCCTCCTCTCTTGTGACCAACCCGATAAATAAGCTTCACAAGAACAAGAGTACAAATTAAACACATGAATTCAAAACTTGAAGTGTCAGTTCATTAAAAATAAAGTTCATAAATAAATATATCCAACTTAAGAGAAAACAAGTAATAGCAAAAACACAGTGTAAACATCCCATGCACCTTCTGAGCACCTTCTGTGTTAAGAGGTCTAAAATCTGGATTTGTGCCAACAATTCCATCAAAGAGGGAAATGCATTTTGCATAATCAGGTTCTTCATCAAACTTTAAGTTCACTACATATTCAATGAGCTGTTTGAAAGGCTGTGGACAGAAGCAACAAAGCGCCTCTGATGTTGTTGCCATCTTCTTCTTGCAAACGACAAACCCCTTGTTTTCTCCCTAAGAACACCATAATGTTATAAAAAGAAAAGAAAGCGAATAACATATGCAAAATAAGTGAAGTTTCAGTTAATTGTTTTTGCACATGTGAACCAGAAGGGACAAACATTTTACCCAGCTAAGAAAAAGGACCTACCTGGTACCCTTGCCAAGGTAAGCGACCACGGAGAAGAAAAATAAGTGTGTAAGCAAGTGATTCCAAATCATCCCTCCTGCTACCAGTTCTCCCTAAATGGCCATGCACACTAGCATATCGCACTGTTCCCCTGCCCAAACAAGTAATGACAAAGCCAGCAATCAAGAAAAATTAAATAAAGGAAATGTAAAGAAACAGTAAAATAATGCAAGCTTAAAACCAACAATGATGCAAGAGTCGAACCTGAAAACATCTGGCTTTTGGTCATACTCAACATGCAAACCAGTTGAACTATCCCGCCATCTAGTAGCTGAATGTCCAGAACAATTCAGAAAATTGCAGTTCAACGAAGACAGTTGTTTCAGAATCCCCAAAAATCAACAGTTTAAAGTAAAAAGATGAACATGGAGTTTCTCCAATTACCCAATCCAAGATCAACTAGAAATAATTTTTTCTCCTTGGGAGTTCCCAGAGGACCAAGCAGAAAATTCTCAGGCTTTACATCTCCATGGACATAACTGCAGAAATATTTTGTAATCTAGTCAGAGAATCACAAATTTTTAATTTGAGAATATAAAAGTAAAAAAATAGAGAGATTAGTCACTCATAACATAGTTAGCCAACTAACAGTTCCACAATTAAAAGTGCTTATTTTCCAGTACACAAACCAGACCAAACCCATTCAATTCATCTTATCAAAACTAAAAAAGAGAGATTAATGACGTGCAACAAAAAGCTTTTACCCTCTGGAGTGCATCTTTTCCAGTATGGATATGGCTTCAATGGCAATACATGCAACCATTTCAGTGGACATTCTGCAAATAAGAACAGGCCTTCATTTAGCACGGATCTGGACAAAAGATAAAATAATAGACAACAGAAAAGATAGAACAATTGAACTCACAAGTTCGAGTTAAAGTTATTGTTCCAAACATCCCACAGGCTTGGACCCAACATATCCATAACCTCCATGGCATCAGAGTTTTCTGTTAGAAACAATTCTAAAACCAGGCGAAAATAAGCTATAGAGACCCAACAGTCTAGAACCAGCCGACCCTTATAGTGTACTAGTGGTACACCATGACTGCCACCAAGAGTACTGTGCAAGGGACAAAAAGCAATGGATTCATATTATTCTGCTGAAAAAAAGAAGAAGAGGAATATGCAAGTCAAAAGAAAGCATGAAAGATATAATCAAATACTCACTCATAAACTTGCCACTCGTTAGGTGGTCTATAATTACATCCTTTACTACTCTTATGCTCGAATTTTAGTGCCACCTAAAATCCAAAGTTCAAAGGTGATGGTATAAAAGAGTGAGATGAATTATCAGATCACACTCAAATCATTCAGACATATATGTATTAAGAAAAAACCCAGGTATACCTCTACAGCTCCTGCACCAGCTTTCTCATTTTTATTTACAGCAGAAACACGTCGACCAACATACACTTGACCAAAGCCACCCTTTCCCAACTTTGTTTCTACTCTGTACACTGGGGAATCCTCAACCTGAACCTGCAGCACCATCACCAAGAAATTAATTTCATCCACAAGAGATTTAGGGAAAAAGGCAAAGGGGGAGCAGGTAAAATGCTGCCATAATTCAGCAGTCTGCAGAATGAGAAAATGGTCATCATTTCTTTCTCTACATGTCTAATCACATTACATTTTTTATCCCTGAATAAGTGAAATATTGGAGGAAGACTATCCCAATATAGGTGATTGATCAATAACATCATGAACAGAAAACACTGCAAATTTTTTCATGTTGTCTCCTAAATTACTAGTTACTTTTAGTAACCAGGTCATTACCATATAATGCCTGCTTATTCCAGCAGATCCAATTTTTTTTTTTTTTTAAATAACAATAGTAAGACAAAACAAACAAACAAGAAAAGGAGAAGGAGACAGCAAATGAGGTAGACATAGTTGCGATGAAGTGCTTCCAAGCAAACCAAAAAACTTCCAACTTTTACTGAAAAACCAAGGAGAAAAATATTGAGGTCATTTAAAACAAGACTTGCATTTTCTATGAAAAAAATGACACAATATAATGGCAATGAGTAAAAGAGAAATAAAATTTCATGATTTTTAATGATAATCAAGTTGAGTGCATTATTGGGAGTGACAAAAGAGACAAGGAGGAAGGTAAAGAGTGTGTGCCACAGGAAAAAAAACACACTAGAAATGTATTTGAAAAATGCAGACAATACTCTGTCTACAAGAACAGCTAAGAATTATGCTTTCCATCAATGGTAGAAAAAAGACAGCATTGTAGCTATTCTAAATCCTAGAAATAGTGAAATGAACTATCAAAAGAAAATCGATACTGCAAATGGAAAAAAAAAAAAGAACATTCACAATGAATTGTGTTCACCAAAGACAGATGATTTTAAAAAAAAAAATCTCACAAAAATAGGGTCTTTAATCCTTGCTGACAGATGAGAAATACAAGAAGTTTCATTATCTGAAAAAATGATAACTTGCTGCGGAGTAATGCACCAAAGTGATGTTAGGACTTTCTTGATACTAGAAAAACAATTTTGACTACATAATAACAGTAAATTAGTCATAGAAAAAACAAGCCAGAAAGGGGCTTGGACTGAGTGGACTTCCTGCTCACATTCACACACGCAAAGGCACTAATTTGAATGGATAGACTGCCTAGACTTTCTAAAAAGCATTGGCTTGCAACTGTTGACCGGCTGGGGACTGTATGAGGGTGTCTATTAATAGTGAATGAAGAGTCTATTTGGCATTATGGTAATGGTTGGTTTTCAAAATGCTATTCGCTTGGAAATGTATAGAAATAATTTTTTTTAAAAAAAAATTATTTTTGACATCAACATATTCAAACAATATAAAAACATTAAAAAATTAATTTAAAGAAAAAAATTCATTTTTTTGCAAAAACACTTTGCAACCACAAAAACAATGGAGCCAAAGTAGAACCAAAATGAAGTGGCGATGAACTGTTTCTTGAACCCCGTGAAGTCGCCGCCGCCGCCAACAACAACAATGTCCTTAATTCTCTCCTTGTTTCCCACTAATACTTGATTTCTTTTAATAGTTGATGGGTAGATTTTCTTGACTTTATTGGTATTTCACTTTTTAATTCCATCATGTCAAGAGGTGCTCACTCGCCTAGGCGCTCCAGGCGAGAAAAGGGGAGACCTAGCGCCTTTTATTTTTTCAGATGAGGCATTTTCTCTAGGTGTTGCATAGGCACTCACTTGGAATGCAAGCACTAGGTGCTTGTTTCAGCACCTGGTCAAAATTGATATGTGTTTTAACCTATTTGTCCATATTCTTTTTATCAACCACCAAAAATAATTAAAGGGTATAATTGTAAAAGTAAAGGGTAGGGTTAAAAAAGAAACAATATCATCAAAATGGACGAATTCGTGTTTGATGATGACACTTTAGCCTTTAGTGACGTGGCAAGGGCAACTAGAGCTGAAGAACCTAGAAAAAACATTAGGCAGGAAACAAAGTTGAGAAGCGTAGGAGGACCATCAAGTTCAAAATCTAGACATGAAGTGGGATCAAGTTATAATTCTAAAGAAGTGCATTATAGTTTAAGAGAAAATGATTCAAATGATAATTTTGAAATGGGGCATATAGGCAACTCAAGTGAAGGAGATGAAAGGATAGATGATGATGTGTTGAAAGATTAATAATGATAATATGTAAGTTTAACTATTTTAATCTACTTACTCTTTTAAATTGTCTTATTTTGTTTTTAAGGGTGAATAGTAGTACTTTTTATTACTATGTTAAAATATTTCAAGTTTCACTTTGATTTTCTAATCTTATTTTATAACATATATATTTGTGAATTTATAGCATAGCACCTTGTTTTATTCAGGCGCAGTGCTTTGGACATTTGACAGGTTGTCAAGAGGGGCTAAAGCACTTGCTTATGCACTCCAGGCAAGGCGAGGAGAAACCATCGCCTTTTAATTTTCAAGGTGACACTCACCAGGAGTGCAAGCACCAAGTGACTAGTCAAAATATATGTTCTCTTTATATATCCATCTGTTATGCTGCCGAAAATTGTAGTTTTTTTTTTTTTTTAATAAAAGAACATTTTTTTAAAATCTCAAATTCATCACTTATCAAACTTCACAATTGATTTTGTTTTCTTGCCGTGTTTACTGTTTCTGAAACTTTGGTGTATTCTTCTTCTTCTTTTTTATAATCAACTTAGTTTATTCCAAAGTTTAGCATTTTATGTTTAACTAGTTTAATTTACTTGCTCATTTAAATTGTCTTACTTTGTTTTTAAGAGTGAATAATATAACCTTTTATGACTATGTTAAAATATTTTGAGTTTCACGATTTTCCAATCTTAATTTTTAACATGTATATTTGTGATTTATATATTATAATATTATACATATATTTTATTTGGATTTATAGCATAACACCTTGTTTGATTCAAGTGAGTGCTTAGGCATGCAGGTGGTGCTTCAGCATGTTTTCCTTTGACAACACTGGCTAGAGGCACATTTGGCAGCCCCATTTTTCCAAAGAATGAGTTACATCTTTTAGTTTGTTTGTTTCTTCTTCATTTATTTTTTTTTTTTTTCTACATCACTTATGTGGTCTCTTTCAAGAGCACTTTAGTAATTACACTGTGCTTTTGAAAAGGAAAAACTTAAAATACCCGACCAAAAGTTACAAAAATTTATCTTTTAAGGGTATTTTAGACATTATATTATGCAAATAAAAAGTAAAAAGACTATTCCACCCCCATCCAAGCTTGGGATGACAAATTGATCTTGTTGAAAAGAGGATTTTTCCTTTGAAAGCAAGTTATATGTTTCACTATAAAGGATAAAATGGTTATTTCACTGTGCAAATCCCACGGTGAAATGTGAGGCCCTTCACAATGGAACACTAAGCTCTTTTTGTTTTTTTAATGTGTAATAATTTGATATAATAATAATAATAATAAAAGAAACAAATCAAGTAGTTGAGTACTAACTTTAATACAAATAAGATAACGATATCAATAAATATTACCATTGAATAAAAGTAAAAGAAAAAAAGAAATTGATATCAATAAATCTTATTTCTTCTGTACCTATTGTCTTCTCTCTTTAACTATCCATGTGTTATGCTATAAAAAATTTACTCTTTTTTTTTATAAAAGAACATTTTCTCAAATCTCAAGTTCATCATTTATCAAACTTCACAGTTGATTTTTTTTCTTGTTTATTGTTTTTGAAACTTCAATTTCAAACTTCACACTTAATTATTTTTTTCTTGTCGTGTTTACTATTTTTGAAACTTTCAGTTTATTCCTTTTTTTTAATCAACTTAGTTTATTCCAAACTTTAGCATTTTAAATTTAACTATTTTGATCTACTTGCTTTTTTAAATTGTCTTATTTTATTTTTAAAGATGAATAAAATAACTTTTTATAACTATGTTAAAATATTTTGAGTAGGGGTGAGCAAAAAAACCGGAAAACCGATTAAACCGAGAAAACCGGAAAAAAATTAACCGAAAAAACCGAACCGAAAAAAAAACCGATTAAACCGATTAATTTTTTGAAAAAACCGGCCGGTTCGGTTCGGTTTCGGTTTTATAAACAAAAAACCGAAAAACCGAACCGAACCGAACCGAAACCGATAAAAAACCGGGAAAAAAACCGAGCCAAACAGAGCCAAAACCGAGCCAAACCGGAAAAACCGAGCCAAAACCGAGCCAAACCGAAAAAACCGAGCTAAACCGAAAAAACCGAGCCAAAACCGGAAAAAACCGAGAAAACCGAGCCAAAACCGGAAAAACCGAGCCAAACTGGTTTTTGCCCTAAAAAACCGAACCGAACCGAACCGAAACCGGCCGGTTTGACCCGGTTTCGGTTCGGTTTCGGTTTTTTTTTTCAAAAAAAAAAAATTTCGGTTTGGTTACTTTTTTTGATAAAAACCGAACCGAACCGAAAATGATCACCCCTAATTTTGAGTTTCACTTTGATTTTCCGATCTTAATTTTTAACATATATATTTATGATTTATATATTATAATATTATACATATACATATATTTTGCCTTGTTTTATTCAGGCACGCATCTGGCGCTTGCATTTGACAACCTTGACACCTTAGGGTGCCTGGTGCTTTGGCAACATTGTTTAATCCTAGTTCTATTCTTGTCTTTCTGTTGGCAACCATAACTTTTTATGAATTATAGATTAGACAGAATTACCTGGAAAACATAACTTTTATGTGTGGGTAGGATCTAGTGGAGAAATCTAGAAACATTTGGGATATCTAATTAAACAAGCTAGTCAATACAACAAGGGTGCATTCAACTGTTGCTTTCTACTACACAAATGGGGCCAACATACTAAGACATCTTTCCAAAATTTTCTATAACTCATCTCAAACCTTTAGAAATTATATTCAATATTCCGGTTTGAATCTTAAGCTTTCTAATTTAACTCTACCATCTAACATTTCATACAACCATCCCATCAATCCAACAGGGAATCCCATTTAGGAGAAACATTGACTTAAATGGACATGGCTTTAACAGTTTGGGCATTGTCCCATAGTTAAAGGGCTAGAGGGTGCAGTGTAACTACCTTTGCAAAGTAGTTTTCACTTTTCTTCTGCATTGCTCTCATCTATTTTCCTAATCCTCCTTTTCATTGAAAATTACCAAATATCAATTCCAATATATAAAGCAAGAACAGTACTTGAGACAAGATACATAACGCAATGTTTAGTTGTTTACAAAATTCTTGCACTATTCCAGTTTCTACAAAGAAAATTATAGTTAGGAAACCCATCTTCCCAACACTTTTGTAGTTCTTCAAGAAAACTAAAAAAAAATTATGCAACCCTCCTCTAAAAAATACGTCAGAAAACTAAAAAGACTCCGTCTTGGCATTGCTTAATTTCAAGAGTTGGCAAAAAACAAAATAACAAATTTTTGGATTGAACAAGTAGCATTCCAGCAAAAACAGGTTTCTACAATGGTCTCAATCTCATATGCAATCAGCAGAATCAACATTAACTATTCCTACCTGGTTGTTCAATTAGAATCAGGTACAGTAGAGAAAAATATAGTAATTATGAGCATTATATATTCCTATCTAATTGTTCAATCAGAATCACACAATAGAGAATAATATAGTAATTATTAAAATCGCTAGTAGTCGCGGTTCAGCCATACCGCGGTGAATTTGCTCAATTCCCTTGGTTAATCACAAAGACAATAGCGATCACCATCACCCAACTTTTAAAAGCTAAAAAAAAATTAAATTCAGATTAACAAAAAATAACCTGGTCGGGTATCGGAGCAGAGGTTCCCTCATACTCTCCGCCAGCAGCAAGTGGCTTACCATTACCTTTGCCACCACTATCAAACACATCCATCGGCTTCTTTTCTCCAACAAACTCTAAATCCCTTTTCTCCTCCTCCTCCTCCTCCTCCTCCTCTTTCACCGTCCCCACCACAACAGCACCACCCACACCCACTACTACCCTCTCATTGCCGGCTTTCTGTTCCTTATCCAATGCCGCCCCCGCTGCTGCCCGCCTTCTCCTTGTCCTTGTCGCAATCGGCTCTACTACTTCGTCTGGATTGTTCTTGTGCTCCTGATGCATCTTCTGTTTATTTTCTTGCTTCGGTGTTGCTTCTCCTCCCCGGCCTCTGAGCACTTGACTACGCAGCACCGGCATCGTTCATTCTTTAATTCCAATTATCATGCACAATTTTAAAACAAAAGGAACCAGAACCAACAAGAGTCAAGAAAAACAATCACAAGCGCGTAATGAAAACGACGCCGTGAGTGCTAGAATTTGATCATGAAAATTAAGAATTGGAGAATCCAGTCGATTAGAAGATTGAGGAATTAGGGATTCCTTTTTTCAATTAGGGATCTGTTGTTCTTGGTGACAGTGAAAGAGCAAATCTTGAGAGAGAGAGGGAGGGAAAGAGAGAGGGAGGTTGATTGAATTTTTATAACTGGAATATTAAAACGTTGTTTAATTACGTGGCGGATTCTTTGACGTTGATTTGGAAGAATTGAGAGGTAAGATTTGCGGATTTATGTTTTTTTAGGAAAATTAAGATAATAAAGATACGTGGTTGAATTACGAGAAAGGGTCATGAGTAGGGGTTTATTTTCCTATTCTCACAAAAACCTTGACCCAGAGGCAAGGCAAAGATGACGAGCCCATCCTGTTTCCCAGTTTGTCTTCCTCAATGCACAAAAGGGCTCGGTAGCGTGTGGGTAGGTACGTGGTTTCTGTGGTGGGGTGTATTGATCTGCGCCGTTCGATTTCTGATCTTTTCATTCAATGTACAAGATATGATTGTGCTCATTGAGATCAGCTCAGGGTGGGCAGGTCGTTTTTTTTTCAAATTTTTATTTTGACCCGAATATGAAAATCTTAAAATTAATAAAGGGATGTGTATTGATCAGATATTCAGTTATTCATCTCCTTCTAGTCTATTAATTTTTTTTTTTGATTTGAGGAAACCTCACCCCTCCGGAAAGCGCACTTTGTGGGCCCAGGTGAGGGAATAAAACCCCGGCTGTCCCAGGCTATTACAAGAGGTGCACGCCCTGACTCGAACTCGAGACCTGCTGTGCAGATCCCAAACCCTTTGTCATCACGCTACGCCCTTTGGGGACCTTCTAATCTATTAAGTTAATTCACGATTCGACTCGGTAAAAATTCAAATTAATTTTTATTAAATTTTCAAAAAAAATCATTTTAATTATAAATAATATAAAATTATAAAAGAAAAAAAAAGGTGTATGTGGAAAATAAAAGAATATTGCATTGTCAACTCTGTTTTTGTAATTGAATTTTTTTTTATTAATGTAGGTGTCGGTTATTAACCCGGATAACATAGATCTAGCTTGCTTCCATGCTCAACATCTTTGGGTTCGGTTCTGTGCTGAGCTCATGTATATACGAGTTTAGTGATTTATCAAACTCAATATCTTTAGATTCAGTTACATGTTGAGATCAAGTACATATAAATTTGGTGTTAATGATTGAACTTATTAACTGTTTTTAATAATTCGAGTTAATTGTTTTAATGAATGTGCATAATGTAAATTTTAAACTTTTATGTTATGATTTGATGGCAAGAACAATTATATAAGCTATAATATTTAAACAAAAAGAAAACAAATTAAATGATAACATAAATAAAAACAAGATAAGAAATTAAAAAATAATAAACTTAATTTTAAAGTAGGCTCTAATATCAAATTGATGAAAACATAAGAAGCTAAACCTTATAATCCACAATCAAGAATTGAAATACAAATCTAAAAAAGTTAAAATTATATTGAAAAATCCTAACACAATTATTTCCTAGACCAAGAATCAAAGATATATGGTTAATGCCATAAATATGATATATTTGATAATTTATGGAAGTTCAATGAAGAACCCAAAGAAAAAACGCTCTTACGCTGCTCAATTCTTAGGGACGATATAAATTCTTTCTTTTCAATGTTATTTCAACTACTTGTATAATATGATTTACAAAATAAACCATGATTCACTAATAGACCTAAATTAAATCCACATAACTAACCAACTTAAATCCAAAACTAAACAAGAATAGAGTACAAAACTCATACTTGTATTTAATAAGACCCAATCCGTATATGTTATACATGTTAAACAACTTGATCTATTACTTGGATAATATTAATCAAAGTTCGATCATTCTTGGAACTCAACTTCATGTTTGACACCACTTTAGAAAAAGTTTTTGAAGCTTACTTAGCCCAAATATCATGAATCAACCTATTAAATATATATTTGATCCTCTTAACTCATACCCTTGTAATATTTACAATCGACACATGTAACAGATCTTATAGTATTGCTTGTTGATTCTTATGATTTATAGTATCCAATCACCATAGTCTCTATAGACCCTCCTTAATTGGTATGAAACCTGTAACTGATCCTAAACAAGAAAAATAATAGTCATCTAAACCCTAAGTCATGATCCAACTAGTATCATTCATCACCCTTATTAAACCAACAATAACCTCCAACTACCTAGACAACTAAACCAGCCTCCCTATCTCTAATATCGACTAGTTTAAACCTTCTCTAACTACCCATCTCTATATACCACAACAATAAGCTTTGATTTCCTTCCACACTTGAAACATTGAACCAGTAAACTAAACCACCACAATAGTAGCCTAAAATAACACTATAACTAGCTATATAAGTAAAACCATTTTTTTTTCTTTAGTAGCCACCAAACACCGATAAAAACAAGAGAGGAAAAAGACCTGAAGTGAATCTATCATGATCTCTCTTCTTAGACAGTGGTTGGTGACACCATAAATGGAAAGGAAAATAAGTGGCTTTGTTGATTAAAATCATGTTATGCACATCATCATAGACCACTTTTAAAAATAAGACTATTGTTGAAATCACTTTCATGTATTTCACAAACAGGCAAGTTATCTAGAATAATTAGACCACTTTTGAAAAATCTGTGAATTTTTCACACAAACAAACAGGTCGCTTAGAACAATTAAACCACTTTTTAAAAAGCTATGAGTTTTTCACACAAATTGGCAAGTCGTTCGGAACAATTCGACCATTTACACTAATAGGCAAGTTGTCTAGAACAATTAGACTATTTAAAAAATATCTGACTTTTTTCACTAACGAGCAGGTTACCTACAACAATTAGATCACTTTAAAAAAAAATTGATTTTCTCAATAACAGATAGATCACCTTGAATAATTAGACTACTTTTAAAAAATCTTTTATTTTTTTTTTCATACAATGGGCAAGTTGCTTAGAACAATTAAACTATTTTTGAAAATCTTTGAAATTTTCATTGACAAGATAGGTTATCTCTCAAATGGCCAATTTAAAATTTTATATTGATGATTTTGTCGAAAAATCCATCGGTGATACACAATCCATTACCGATGAGTATTTCATCATTAATTCATCAATAATATTTACTAGTGGTTTGGCTGATGGAAAAATGGTCAGGTTTATTTTTTATTTGGCACAAATATTATATTGGGGTTTCTGTCGGTAAGTAACTTCACTGATTGAATTACGATGAACATGACAAGTTTACATTGAAAAACAATTAGTGATTTATACGATGAAGGAAATACAACTTAAACATGGACGGGATATTCCAATGGTGATAATTAATTTTCTGGTCATGAAAGAACTAATTCGGTCTGATTTTGATTTTAAAAACCTAAAAACAATTTAACCAAGCCAGACTAGCTGAAGCAAAAAATTGAAAGAACCAGTTCGGAACTTGGATATGTTAACTGAGCAAGTGTTTTAGAACTATTACCTCATCATACCTGTTTCCAAACCTCTTCACCTTATCTTGTTTTTTTTTTTTTTTTTAATTCTATGTAGGTTTTATCTTCCTTGAGAGTAGAGATGAAATGCAGTCCGATTTCACCTTTACAGCATGAATATGAATAGGAATGGCTAAGTTTCTGTTTATGCTAGCCTGCAAATAATTTTATGTAACTTTTAGTGCAACTGTTTTTTACTATGTTCTTATTGGCTTTTTCCTGAACAATTTTGTACTATGAGTTTTAATACTTGCTAGATGCCTATGACAGAGAGATGTTTGCTGAGACAAAACAGGAACTAAATGCCCTAAAAAACTCCAAGAAGATTCACAAATTTCACTGGTTTTTCTCTTTAAAAAACCTAACAGAACCAAATCAAAATCATCAGTTATATATATCGGCCATGGCTGTAACCGGTGTGAGCTTGGTAGATTTTTTGGAGTCTTGTTTCTTAGCTTTATCAACGGAGACCACCGTGGATGAGTATATGACAACTTCAAATTCAATTTTGCTTGCCCAAGGTACATAAAGATGATTAATTATAAAAATAAGATGTGCAAATTTACTTGGGAGAGAGCACAAAATTGAGAAATTTCATTGTTTTTGGAGAATAATCAGTAACATTATAATAATTATTCGCTGAGCTAATTTTAAAGAAAAAATAGATATAAATTAGAAGAGAGAAGATATTCTTATTATTTTTTATAGATCATGATTTTTTTTTTGTGTTTTTTTTTTATAAAATAAATCTAAAAAATAATTAATAAAATATTACTAATTAATCCCTTAGCACCATAAATGTTTTTCAAAAAGAGATGTTTTCTCCTTGCTAATAACATATTATTATTATTATTATTATTATTATTATTATTATGTGCAGCCCAACAATTCGACTTATGCACACAACTGTGTTTGAGTTATGATTTGGTACGGAACGATAATTATGCGCCTACTTGATATTTTAAAAATCCTCTTTTCTTAATTTTTTTTCTTTTAAGGATGTTATCTAGTAATAAAAAATTGAGATTAAACTATTTATTTTTTATGTGGTATCAGGTTCAGGTTCTGTGGTTGTTAATATTGATGATCACTAGAAGTTTATTTAGTCATTAACTTCAGGATTCGTGGTGATTAATCGAGACACACAAGCTGACTCGAACATTCCACATCAATAATAATAAAATAAAATAAAACCTCTTTTCTTAACAGGAGACTCGAAGAAAGCTTAGCATGAAAGAGCTGAACTTTACAGAATGCATCCTCCATTTGCCCACCTTTCCTCACATGCCTCAATCACATTTCCAATCTCATAGAAGCTGCCATTTGGCAAGCTCAAGGATCTTGTTTTTTCTAGGGGTGATTGTTTCTTGGAAATTGGTTTCCGAAAAACTACTTTTAAACTTTCCTGTGTTTGTTTGCTATTAGAAAAGTTGGTCAACGGAAAACAATTTCCGGTTAACGAAAAACATTTTCCAGTCAAAGAAAAATTTGGCTTGGTTTCCAAGAAAGTATTTTCCTTTTATTTTGGGCGGAAAACACTTTCCGGAAGTTATAAAAAATTAGAAATGTCATATTATTTACCGATTATATCAAATTTGGTCCTCAAACTTTTGATTGCTATATATATATATATATATATATATATATATATATATATATATATATAAATCTGGATTTGCCAAAATCCGGATTTGATATCAAACTTAGAAAATATGAATGCGGAGTGTAATTTTTGTAATAAATCTTTTTTGTTGGGGATTGGATACCTGATCCATTTTAAAGCGAAATTTAGAGGTTTGTAATTGATCACAAGTCTTGGTGTGCCCTTTTCAATTTCAGAATTTTTATTGACATATATATATATATATATATATAATATTTGTTTTTCAATTTCATCCCTTAGAATTTAATTTTTATACTAACTTTAATCCTCATTTTTATTTTGCTTTTCCCTTATCATTTTTTAATTGAAATTTTTTATCTATCAAATTTGGTCATCATTCTTTTGATTGTTACTTATTTTATTTAAAATAATTTACAAAATGTTAATTATTATTATTATTATTTTAATTTCTTCATCTTTCAATTTTTTTTATTTTTTATTTGATCTCTATTATTTTGATTATTATTTATTTTATTTGAGATAATTTATGAAATTATATTTTTTTTTCAATTTCATTCTCATTCAATTTTTTAATTTGTAAGATTTATTCCTCGTTATTTTAATAAACTTGAAAAAAATAAAAACATTACTAAGTTATTTTCCAGCTCATTTTCCATGACATAACCAAACATTAGAAAGTGTTTTCCAACTTATTTTTCATTACACTACCAAACATCGGAAAATACTTTCCCGGAATTCACTTTCTAAAAGGAAACTACTTTCCAGCAAACAAACGGGGCCTAAATGCAACTCCTTTTCATTTATCTAATTGTGAAAATTGTTATAAAGGCCCTGTCATATCACAATAAACACCCCAAAGTTTTGAAAACTTTCAACCAGTCCTTAGATAAACGTTTATGTAATAAATAAATTTCCTTACCTAGGCCTCTTTGTTTCGTAAGTCTTTCTATATTTATTTCTCATTAGAAAAGTTGGTTAATAAAAATATTTTTCAATTAAACAAAAAATTGACTTATTTTCTAGAAAAAAAAATATTTTTCTTTTATTTTGGATGGAATATACTTTCAAGAAGTTGCAAAAAAATAAAAAAAATTCTTTTTATTTGTTGATTATATCAAATATGGTTCTCAATTTTTTGATTGCTATATATTTTGTTTTGAAATCTTTTTTTATTTATTTTTTTTCTCAATCTCATTCCTTAGAATTGATTTAATTATTTTTATATCAACTAGAGTCCTCATTCTTTTGATTGTTATTTGTTTTTCTCTTATTCTTTTCTTAATTGATTTTTTTTATTTATCAAATTTGGTCTTTATTTTTTTGTTTGCTATTTATTTTATTTGAAATAATTTAAAAAAATGAGATTTCTTTTCAATTTTATCATCCTTCAACTTTTTTATCTGTTAGTTTTTGTCCTTATTCTTTTAATAAACTTGAAAATAAAATAAAATATTAATAAGTTATTTTCCATCGCATAGTCAAATACTAGAAAGTATTTTCCAACTTATTTTTCATGAAACTGTTAAACATAAAAAAAATATCTATTTTTCAGGAATTCATGTTCCATAGAAATCACTTTTCAAAAGACAATTATTTTTCAATAAACAAACAGGGCCTCAGTAAGTCTTGTGGCCTATTGTGTTTTTTGTTTTCAATTCTTTGATGTGCCTTAGATTCTTAACCTGATCAAACTAACAGTCTGATATGAAGATGAAGGAAGGTAAGTTTGGCTATATAGTTTTTTTTTATTGTGTTTAGGTTGAAAATTACATGATTATTAATGAAAATGAGGGATAAAGTCTTAATGAAACTCTTTGATAAGTTGGAAATATCGTAAAGGAATTTCAATCATGATAAAGATGCCACACACTTTGTGATCAAGAGTGATAAATCTGATTTGTTCTTCAACCAATTTTTAAACTAAAAAAACAAGGAAGAAAGCTCTCTAAATGAAAAGTTGAAAAGTTTTATATTATTTTCAAAAGTTCTTAATACTTGGCCTGAAACATCATTATATATTTGGAATAACCTTTTAAGTCTAGGAAATACCAAAATGATATAAATAAGACCCAAATAAATGATTTTGTTTAGAAAACTAGACAAATAATAAATAGTACATGTTTTTTTACTTATACAACACACATAAACATAAAAATTAAAACAATCATAACTTCTCGCACACAACTTCAATGCATGTATGGTTGGACAATCTAGAAAGATGACATCTGAACTTGAAAACCATATAGAATAAGCTTATTCTCTAATGTAATAAGGTGGTGAAAAATCGAACTTAAATTGGCCCATGAGATGGTAGCAAACTCAAACTCTTCAAAACTCCTAAATTATGACCCACACCTTTTTTGAAAACAAACAAACATATTTAAACCATTTTCATTTAGTTTATAAGCCTCCAAACTCATTCAAGCTTCAATCACGCTAATTTAACTTATTAAAACACTTTCTAGTTGTTTCACCTGAGCTCTCATCATTGGATTATTTGAATGCTTATACACGTTAGAATCAACCCCTTTTATGTTAAATCATGATGAATATCATCACCTTCGGGTTGAAAGTGATTCTTCCTTAAATTAGAATTGTCAACATCTTCTAAGTAAGGTGACAAGTCTTTTACATTAAAAGTATTTGAAACATTGTACTCATCAATCAACCTTGTAAGCAATACCATTCACCCTTTCAAAAACTCAAAATGGTCCATCATCTCTCAGCATCAATTTGGATTTTTACTTGCTTGAAAATCTATCTTTACTAAGATGAATCTGAACAAGATCTCGCGGCTCAAATCTGACCATCTTCCACCCTTTATTGGCATGTTTTCCATACTTTGTCATCGTCTTCTTAACATGAGATCAAACTTATTTATAGAGTTTTTTCATCATTAAAGCCCCTTTCACCCTATCCATAGAAGTCCTCTCTTTAATTGGAATAAACACTATATCAATAGGAACACAAGATTTAAAACCATACACAACTTTAAATGGTGAAAATTTTGTAGCTCCATTCACACTAAGATTATAAGCAAACTCCACAATAAGCAAACAAGTGTCACAACTCTTCAATTTTTTACTTATAATAGATCACATTAAAGAAGAAAGAGGTTGGTTCACTACCTTGGTTTGTCCATCGGTTTGCAGATGACATGTCATAATGAACATTAGTTTTGTTCCAAGCTTCCTCCAAAGAATCTTCAAAAAATAACTTAGGAACTTTGCATCACTATCAGATACCATACTTTTAAGGACTTCATACAAACAAACAACTTCCCTAAAAAACAAGTCAACAATATTTGCAGCATTGTCAATCTTGTGCCAAGGTATAAAATGTGACATTTTGGAAAATCGATCAACCATAATCATAACTAAATCTTTTCCATGTTGTGTTTTAGGCAACCCGAGTATAAAGTCCATGGTGATATCCATCTATAACTGCTTTAGAATAGGCAACGACATATACAACTTATATGCATTCTCTTTGCCCCTACAACACATCTCTCAATCACTTTATGAACATCCTTTAATTGTGTTAAGCCAAAAGCAATGTTATTTCAGCAGCTCATAAGTCTTCTTTTCATCAAAATGACCACTAAGACCACCACTATGAGCCATTTGCACAAACAACTCCTGTAAAGAACTTGAAGGAATACACATTATGCCCGTCTTGAACAAGTAACCTTCATGCATAAAGAACCCATCACAAGCTCCCTTAGCACATTTAGTAACCATAATAGCAAAGTAAGAATCATAAGCATATTGATCTTTCACTTGTTCAAAACCCAGCAACCTTACATTCAATATAGAAAGCGATGCATACCACTTAAAAAGAGCATCGACAAATACATTGACTTGTCTCTTCTTATACTTGATGACATATAGAAATGACTCTATAAACTATACCCACTTAGCATGTCTTCAATTCAGCTTGCTTTAACCCTTAATATACTTTAAAGATTCATAGTCAGAATGCACAACAAACTTTTCTGGTAATAAATAATATTGTCATACCTCTAAAGCTTGAATTAAAGCATAAACTCTTTGTCATAAATTGAGTAGTTCAATTGTGCACCATTTAGCTTTTCACTAAAGTATGCAATAGATCTTTTTTCTTGCAATAACATAGCCCCAATTCCAACCCCGAAAACATCACACTCTATCTCAAACATCTTAGCAAAATCTAGAAATGCTAAAACAGGAGCAATACATAACTTCTCTTTAATCAACTCAAAAGACTTTTGTGCATTTTCGCTCCACCGAAACTCACTTATGTTTTTCAAACATTCGGTCAAAGGTGCAATTATAGAACTGAAGTTCTTCATAAATCACTGATAAAATAAAGTTAAACCATGAGAACTCCTCACATTAGCAATATTAGTAGGTTTCGGTCAGTCTTTATTTGCTTTTATTTTTTCTTTATCAACCTTAACCCCACCACTAAAAAAGATATAACCAAGAAACACAACACTTTCTTGACAGAAATGATACTTCTTTAGCTTCCCATACAACTTAACATCACACAAAGTTTCAAATACAGCCTTAAGATGCTCCACTTGGTCATCAAAAGTTCTACTATATACCGAAATATCATCAAAATACATGACAACAAACAATCCAATATGCTTCCTTAAAACATGATTCATGAGTCGCTTAAATGTACTAGGTGCGTTAGATATCCTAAATGACATTATCATCCATTCATACAACCTATGTTTAGTTTTAAATGTTGTTTTTCACTCACCTCTCATCTTTCATCTTTCATCTTAATATGATAATAACCACTCATCAAATCAATCTTAGAAAACAATGCAGCACTATGCAACTCATCAAGTCTAGGTATAGAAAATTAATACTTAACTATTATCTTGTTGATTGCATGACTGTTAACACACATTTGCATGGTACCATTCTTTTTCAGTACAAGCAAGGTAAGTCATAAAATATGGACTAAATGACTCTCATACATAACCCTTTTCTAAAAGCTCACCAACCTACCTTTGAATCTCCTTTGCCTCCTCTGTATTACACCTATAGGCTGGTCAGTTAGGAAGTGAAGCTCCCGATACCAAGTAAATTTGATGCTTAATTCCATGAATAGGTGGTAAACCCTAAGTAACTCTTTTGGAAACACATTTGAAAACTTCTTAAGCAATTTCATTATCTTTTTTTGGCAATTCCACATTCTTTACTTGTAATAATGGTTTTAGCCATACTATGAAAATAGCCCTAATTGAAGCTAGTGCTTGTTCGATATCTCTCTTATTAGCTAACATAAGCCATTTACCCGATTTCACCTTCTTCTTTTTTACTTTACAACTTATCCTCTTTAATTTATCAAGAATTCATTGGCAATAAATGCACCTTCTTCTTATTCAGCATAAATAAGAAAGTATTCTTCCATCCATTATAGGTCACATCTTTATCAAATTGCCACAGACACCCTAATAAAACATAGCTAGATGACATCTGAGCCATATCACACAAAACCTCATTATGATAGATTTGTTTATGGAAAAGACACATAAACTTGTTTAATCACTCGAATCTCTCCATTCTAGTTAAACCACCGTAAACTATATGGTTTAGGATGTGGATACAATTTCTCCACCAAAGTAGTGGACGTAATGTTAGTGCAACTTCAATTGTCAATGATCATTCCACACACCTTATCTCGAATATGACATATTGTATGAAAAATGTTCTTATGTTGTTTTTCACTCACAATAACTTATGCATTCAAAACTCGTTGTACTATTAACAAATCCCCTTCTACTGGCTCAAAATCTTCTTATTGCTTATCTTCTCATATCTCATCCTTAAGTTTAGTTTTGGCCTCATCACAACTAACCAACTCTTTATATTTCCTATGCACCGCCATAACTCTCTTGTTCGGGCATTAAGAAGCAATATACCCATTCCCTAAACATTTGAAACATTTAATGTCCTGCAACCTCTTAGGATGTTAAGGTTCGACCACCTTTTCTTTACCTTTTGTAAAGCTTGAACTTGTATTCCCCTTACTAAACCCTACTTTCCCATCTCGTTTAGGTGCATTCCATGTTCAAGAAGATGTGAAAATACATTTTAAAGCTTTTGATGTTGTTATCCTAGCTTGAAAACTCCCATTCTTTTATTGTCTCTCTACCCTCATCGCAAGTTTTATCATATCCTCAAGAAAGATATATGGCTGCAACTTAATAATATTAACAATATCATTCCTTAACCTACTAATGAACCTGGCTATAGTATGTTCTTGAGATTCTGTCAATTCATAACGTATCATTAATAGATCAAACTCCATCACATACTCTTCTACACTCAAAAACCTTGTCATAATGTATGAATTTTTATGTATAACTCTTATTTGTAGTAATAAGGTACAAACCTTTTTTTCATCACCCTTTTCATAGTCATCCAAGTGGTGATATCCTCTTTGTCATCCTTTCTCCTATGAATTTTCAAGTTTTCCTACAATAACAAAGAAATATTCGATAAATTCCAATACAACCACTTTACACTTCCTTTCTTCAATATACTCATACCAATCAAACACCTTCTCAACCTTCTAAACCCACTTTAAGTACTCCTCAGATGAGCTGCTACCGTTAAATGATGGAACCTTAAGTTTAATTCCACTAAGAGAGTGATTATTCTGCCTTCTTGATCTACCTCTTTCATTAGTTTTGTCATCCCTATTCATCTATAATTCAGCCTCTACGATAACATTTCATTGCACCCTATGAGCTTATCTTTGTTAGGGTTGCAAATTGTTCCTTTGCATTATTTACATAAAGGCATTTATCTGATCATAAATTCATGTTATTTCTTCTCAAATCTTGTCATGATATTGTTGTAACCCAATAAGTTGCGCTTGTTCCAAATTGATTCCTCTCAAAACTTTATCTTTTTCTTCAGTCATAATATATCAATTCCCCACAATTCACACACAAATCTGAACAACAATGTCTCTCAACTCATATCACAAGTTTAATAAAGAATACGAATGGTCACCACAATCAGTAAGGAAAAACTCATTCCAATTCAAATCTAAGTCAAAGAAAACAATTTATTTCAGTCCACAATCCTTGATATTTCTAATTCCCAGTTTGCCATATACAAATTCCCAAATTAGTTCTAAAACTTTTGCTCTGATACCAAGATAATGTGCCTTGGGTTCCTAACCCAAAGAAACTAGCAATCTGATATGAAGATAAAGGAAGGTAGGTTTGATTATATGATTTTTCTTATATTATGCTAAAAATTACATAATTTATAATAGAAATGACGGATAAAGTTTGAATGAAACACTTTGATAAGTTAGAGATGCCACAAAGAAATTCTAATCAAGATAAAAAGGTCATACTCTTTATGATTAAGAGTGATAGGTCTGATTTATTCGTCAACCAAATCTAAAAAGGAAATAATAAGGAAGAAAGCTCTTAAAATGGGAAGTTGAAAGGTTTTATATTATTTCCAAAAGTTTTTAATACTTGATCTGAAACATCATTATATACTTGAAACAACCCTCTAAGTCTAGAAAATGCCAAAATAACATAATTGAAACCCAAATAAGTGACTTTATTTAGAAAACTAAACAAATAATAAATAGCACTGTTTTATGACTTATAGAACACACACAGAGACATAAAAAAAATTAAAACAACCATAACTTCTCGCACACAACTCTAATGCATATATGGTTGAACAATCTGGAAAGATAATATTTTGAACTTGAAAATTATATAGAATAGGCTTATTTTCCAATGCAATAAGGTGGTGAAATTTTGGACTTAAATTGGCTCATGGACTGATAGCAAACCTAAACTCCCTAAAACTCTCAAATTATGACCCAAGCCTTATTTGAAAACAAACAAACATATTTGAACCATTTTCATTCAGTTTACAATCCTCCTAACTCATCAAAACTTTGGTTACGCTAATCTAACTTGTTAAGGTACTTTGTAGTTGTTTTGTTTGAGCTCTCATCATTAGACCATATGAATGTCTATATATATTAGAATTAACTCCTTCCATGTTAGAATAACATTTTAATTCTGACATGTAAAATGTGCTCAATTACTTGAAGTAAATTGTACTTTAAGAACAACTGAAGGATCCAAAAAAAGAAAAAAAAGAAAGAAGTAGTGATTTTGCTTCTTTTTTTTTTCTAATGGGCGAAGGTTTCCTTGATTCTACAATGTTTAACTAAAAAAATCTTTACTTTTTACTGTTTGATTTGCCGTGAGAAATCAACATCATTAATTTAATTAAAATAACTCACTTAAGCCTATCTCTAATAAATAATGAGAAAGCTTAAGAAAATAATTGAGTGTTACCCTCGAGCATACAAGTCAGCTTAAAAAAAAGGGCCAAACAAATTAATAACATAATTATTACCAGAAAATTACAAAAGAAAAGAAAAAAACAAATAAAAATGGTCCATAATATTTAATAGAGCCACCACAATGTTAATTGGTAGTAGATTTAACTTAATTTGGTTGGTGAAATATTTTACTGAATCCACCACATTAGAAGAAAAAAAAAGTTGTGGAACAAAGTGAGTTGTATATGTGTAAAAGCTTTAGCAATTGTAAATTAATCATTAACTCTTGTAAAATGTTTTTTCCTTCTTTGAACTCATGTTATGATAATTTTGACCAGTCATCTACTTTGATAAATAACATGACAAAAGTCTCAAAAAAACCCTGATAAAGCAACATTAATGAACGTTCTGAATCATCAATATATAATGATTAAGATCCTAATTTCAATAATTGAATTGCAGTCATTTTCTATTTAATTTGTTTGGAGAAAATCTTTCCATCTATATTGAAAGCCAGCTATTAATTTATTTTCCATAAAGTCAGTTCGTAAACTAGACTTAAAACAACACTGATTTTGACAATAAATAAGATATTGGGGTCCTCTGAAATATACTTATCAAGCGAAAACCATGTGATTTGATTAATTGTGTCAGTGTTGATGATTTTTCTTTCTTCTATAAAGTAGAAGTTTTAACAAAGAGAAAAGAACTCTAATACTAGTTAAGATATATCTCTTAATATATTTTTTATTTATAATGAATTACGAGGCATGCTATCTTTCATTCTTCACCCCCCTGGTAAATTATACCAAACTCAAGGAAATGAATTCATAAATGCATTTATATTTTTGCTTTAGTTAATAACTACTTTAGGGTTTAATTGACACACATTGTCAGGTGTTGTTATGGAAACAGATAAAACCCTACTGTTGCCGACCTTAACAATAATACAATAGAAAGGTAGCTTTCATGATAAATAATTATTGTTGTTATTATCCTTCGATCATTAAAAAGGTTTGCTGCACCGATTGATTCCTTTGAAAAAATGAGATATTCATCCAATGGCCTGACTATGTCATATACTAAAAAATATATAAAAAATATCTTTTCTGCAAAAGTTTACTAAACTAGACCAAACTATTTAAAGAAGATCTAGTGGAACACATTGAGTAGTCCATTGAAAATAGCATTGGAGATATTAAAAAGCTTTTTTTTTAATTTAAAAGGTGAAAAAGAAAGGTGGTATTCTACCTCAATCTTATCAAAGTTTCCCATGTCCTCTTAAAAGAAAGAGCTGGAAAAGGACTGGCACTACCAACATGAACAATGAAGAATATGAAGCTCATCAAGCTAAGGTAGAAATATATAAACAATATTATTATGATTATCAATATTATCTCCTTAACTATCTTGCGAAAATGTTTTATGATTTTTAACACTTGTTCATCCAAAAACAATTATAGAAAGCCTTACAAAATAGAAATATGTTGCAAGTAACTCTTATTGTTTTCTAATGGTGAATGGAAAATCTATCAAGGATGAAGCTTAAGACTTCATTATAATTATGGAGAGCTTAGGATTAAATGCATTAAGATTGGAGATAATCTTGTTCTTTATTATATTATTGACCAGCTGCCACATATTTATAATGAGTTTTAAACGACCATGAGCCACAAGAAAAAAGAGATATCCTTAGAGGCACTCATCACTTCTATATATGCGTACGGAGGAGCAAAAATTAAGCTAGACGACAAGATGCAATTAATCTTAGCAAAAGAGAGCTACGGATGGACAACCAACTATAAAGGAGGTAAATTTTATTCTTAAAAATAATAATTTATCCAAGAAACAACACCCTAAAAATGCCTAATAGAACCTAATAAGAAAAACATAAAACAATCGGTAGCTTCCAAAATATAACAAGAAAATAATAACCAAGTATAAATAACAAAAATTGTAATGGATGCTTTATTTATGATAAAAAAAAAAGAGCATATTACTATATTACTTGAATTTGTAATTTTTAAATTCATGAACCTGAATCTCAAACTAACATAATTGAGGAGCTTATTTGTGAAGATAATAACATATATAAACATGTTTCAAAGCTTACACTTCTTTACAAGGAGCCACAAATAATTACGTTGTTTATTCAAATATCATTTTATGTGCTTGATAATATAAAAGTCAAGTTAAAATTCATCTCTAGAAGAGTATTGACTCTAAACGATATGTTGTACACCCCTTTCACGTGAAATAATTTGATGTTAATTTTTTAAAAAACAAAGTTGGCTTCAAGCAAACTATGAAGACTCATCAATATATGATTACTAAAAAGGTAGAAGGGTTATGCTTGTATTAGCATATGTTCAAATCATAAAAGTGTTGATAAAACACTAACTTGTTAAAGTTAATTCACACTGATATTTATGAACTTCAAAGAATTCTAACTCATGAAAAAATAGATATGTTATCACTTTTACTAATAACTTTTGTAAACAAACATATGTTTATTTTATATAAAAAAAAAATAAAGGTGATGTACCTTAGAGATTTGAAAATTTTCTCAAAATGAAGTTAAAAATCAGTTTGATGGAAACATTAAAGGAGATATAAGTAATGGAGGCTGTGAGTATGAATTTTTTGAATTTCTTAATGAATAATTTAACCACTCCACTATACACTTCTATTTTTGTCATAACCTATTTTTAATTTTATTTTTCAACTTATTTTTAAAAATATAAAAGGTTTCAAAAATATTTATTTTTATGTGATTCAATCAATTTATTGTCCTTTTATAATTTTCAACACTTTCACTTATTTTATTATTGTATGAGAAGTTTGTATAAAATAAAAACGAAAAATAAATTAGAGAGTTAAATTATGAGAAAGGAAAAAGGGAGGGACCAAGATAATGGAGGTTTAGACAATATAATAAAAAAATCAACTAAACAAGAAAATCCAAATATTTAAAATAAAAGGGGATCTTCATTCGTATGTAATTGATCTGGACTACATAAAAAAATTTTAATAAGGATATTTAGAGAATTTTGGATTATGGATCTTATTGAAATGTAAAGAGAAAAAAAGAGATCATATACGGTTAAAGAATGAAAAAATTAATCTTTGGTCATAAAATTTATAGATCTTATTTAACAAGGAAATAATAAAAATGAATCTTTCAATTAATTAATGGATTTTATTTTCTAGGGAGATAAACACTATAAATTAGGGCATAAAGTGAAAGAGAAAGACATTAGAGAGGACATAAAAAAATGAAGAAAATAAAAAAGAAACCAACATAAAAAAAATAACTATTTTCTCATGCTGCAAGCCCAAGACTTTATTAATGTTATCGCATACATCTTGAGGAGCAATGCCATTAGAACCCTCATTGTAATAGAGAACTAAAAATATCTAGATTAACTTTGAAAGACAAAATCAGAATGACATAAAACATACCACAAGAAAGGTTAAAAAAACACAGCAAAATCATCTGATGCATTTCAAAAAATTAAGATTTTGGCAAGAAAAAAAGTCTAAAAATTTAGAGTGTTAAAAATTAGGGAAATGTGGGAGAAAAATAGACATTATCTTGATATTTCTGATTTAAAATCATCAAAAAAATTATATTGGTGTAACCATCATATATATTCATGTCATCATGTTAACAAACAAGTTTACCAATGGAATGTTAAAAAAAATTGATAAATCATTGATGGATCCATCTCTTATTTAGAATTATAAGAAACCTCAAGAAAAACCCACAAATTCACTAACAGTTTTTCATTTGTCAATCTCTTTGTCGGTGAATTACTTCATCAAAATTTTCCAAAACTCTTTGGAACTTTTCAACAAAATTAAATGTGTTAGTGAGTTCATCGATGTTATACAACACCATTAAAACTCTTTTCCCAAAACTCTTTGGTTCTCTTTGATGGAATTAAGTTTGTCAGTGAGTTCATCAGTGTTATACAACACCATCAAAATTTTCTCAAAACTCTTGGGAACTCTCCAGCAGAATTAAGTTTGTTGGTGAGTGTTCATTGGTGTTATACAACACCATCAGAATTTTTCCAAAACTCTCCAATGAAATTAAGTCCTTTGATGAGTTTATTGATGTTATTACCCTTACCAATATAATCACCGACACACACACACACACAAACATATATATAATAAATTATAATTTATTATTTTCATTGATAATTTCATCTTAGAAGTAAAAAAATCATTTAATTTGTTCCTTATCCAACCTAATTATATAGCAAAACCTACACTCATAACTTAAAAACCAATAATAACTCATTCAACAAGACTTGATAAATATGCAAAACACAATGAATTATTGAATAACAATAAATATCATATTTGTACAGCATTGTGAAACATCTAATTTGAGTTCAAATTCAATGTTTAATCTGAATCATCATCATCTTTATTGTCATCATCTCCATGTTCATCATCATCTCTTTTGTTGAACTAAAATCGTTTGATCCCTTCATCTTCATCTTTGGTATGTCACTTAGTATTTAATATATCATTTAACTCGTCAACATCAACATGAACATAAGTATTTTTAGTGACATGAAAATGAGAATTTTATTATATAAACAGGCTAATTTTTCAAATATATCCATCCCAAAACCATCCTGTACATAGAAAAATTATTTATAGTTCACATCAAAGTTGTCTTCATCTAAAAATTATTTTTCTTTAAGGCATTATACATCAAAGCCTTAAATGAACATAACTGTTTCAACTCATTAATCAACAATTGAAGACAAACATCTATATTCCTACTTGGAATACAAGAACTAAGTATTATTATAAGTAAAAACATCAATTCTAGCTCATATACATTTCCCAAGGCAAGTTGTAAATTGTTAGTATGACCGACCAATAAGAATAGAGTGTAACAACGGACCTAAATGGATTGAACCTATATGTACACAAACCAAAAAGCATGTTGTATGGTTCCATTAAAAACTAGGGATTCACCCTATTAAACTTCTTACCGGGTTCACCATCAAAAGAATGTAACATCACTTTATCTTTTACATCATGAGAATGATGTCATGTCATGTGTTCGACTGTCTTTGAAGACATAAATAACATTTACAGCCTAAGAGTGATTAGAAAGTATTTTAATTTTTTATATGTCATAAATGTCCTTACCATGCCTATATTGGGTTTATACCAAGTATGCTTATAGGTTTTGCACTAATTTACATTTTTACCTTAATACAACATGCAAAAGTTCAGGCACATATCAATTTTTTAGTATCTTAGGCAAAGAAATTTCGTAATGGATTTTGTAGTATAGAAGTTTTTTTTAAACCTATTCCCTTCAAGTAAAATATTTTTTTGTCTATTTAATTATGATATCATAATCAACTTCACTCATAACATAATCAATAATTTCCAACCAAAATATTTTGTCACTATAATCATCAGAAATTATTGATAGAAAACTTTTCATTAGAAATTTTGTTGGTATTAAAAAAATTTCTAATAATGAATTATAGTATGAGACTTTATCTAAGAGTGTAGTTTTTATGGTTATTTAAAATATAATTGATGAAGAACCCAAATTTTGTGAGAGAAGCAGTCAACAATTTGAGAAGACATATTTAGTTTTTGATGATTTAACCAATTTCTACCGCAATGGTTAATTAATATGTCTATATTATATGTTTAATAATTAAATACCAAAGCAGGTACATCAAATGCCAATTACAGTGATGCAAATAATTTCAAAATAATTGGACCCCAAGAAAGGGACGTGTGCATGTCAGTTTCTTGATTTTAAATTATGCCAAGCTTGGGACGCGGTCTATCATGATTGGATCTTCAAAAGTATGATAAGTACATCACAAAGAGTCAATAATTTATATCAACTTATGTGGAATATATCAATTATTGATCTGGTAAGAATATTTTTAAAAATAACAGTTGCCTAATTCGCTAATATTTGTATTATTCAAGATTCTATTTTTGCTACACAAATCAAATTCAAATATAGATGAAAAATACTTGGCGTAATTATTTCTTTCACTAATTAGAAATTAATACCCATGTGTTTATATATCATCAAATGCAAAATTTATTAACAACAACACCCTTTACAATTCACAATGCTATTCCAAATAATGTTGTAATATACAGAATTCTTGGATCTGACTCTGCATTCAATCCCCAAAGTAACCAATTGAAAGCCTGACACAAAGGGGAGAGAACTTTAACGTGTAACAAAAGAGAGAAAGGTAAAGTTGACACAATGCTAATAAGGTTACTTTAACCTAGTGGAATCAAAAAAGAGAAAGGAAAAGAAATTCTGATTATTTCTTCCTAATTAAATATTATCCATAAACGTAAGACTTACTGTTGAAGTAAGCTATGAAATTGTGATTCGTTAAAAAACACTTCCTTATTTCTTAATCTCTTTTCGTATCAAAATTAGGTTTATTTCAATCATCTCTGAAACATCATTATTACTGATTTTTTTAAGCCAAGATTCATTAATATATGATACAAAGACTCTAAAGAGAGGAAGATACTAACTAGGAAGCATTTAATTCCCTGAAATATACACCTCGCTCTTATTTCATATACAAACCTTCTTCATTAACAACATTAACAAGAAACAAAACAACCTTAAATGGACATTTATGAGGCAAATATGTATTGTTCTATCATCAACTATATATCAACAACAACAATAATAATTAACAAGACTAACTCTTATATCTTAATTAGCCACTCGTTCTCTTTTACTGCCTCAATTCCTTGTAGAACTTCTCGATAAACTTTTCAGCTTTTTTGTCCACAAAACCATTATCATCATCAACATCTCTCAATGGAAACGGTGAGTCTGTTATCCTCAACTGCCTCACCATTGGACTCCTACCAAAACCTGGCAACAGTGGGGACGCCTCCACAAGCAGTAGCACTTCATTATTGTTCAGCATCTCCAAAGCCAGCTTCACAGCACTCATGGTCACCATGTCATGATCATCATGAGTTGGTGGTGCGTTGAATGCACATGGAAAGAAGTTATTGTAGTGATGGTGATGGTGACACTGGTTGCTAATATGGAAGGGGAGTGAGTATGTGGGAGTGTTGCTACAGCTGACCTCATACTCGCATGGTGCAGATGTGAATGAGACCTTGCGATGGTCATTGTGGTGGTGATGGTGGAACATGAGATTACCTATGGCTTTGCTTGCAATCTTGTTACCATGTTTAAGCATCATGTTGAGATCAACCAAGAGTATTCTCTTTGATAAACCCTTTTTTTGCATGAAGAAGATAACACGTACTATACCCCATGCTCTTTTGGCTATCACTGGTAGATGGTGTTCCATTGTAGTTTATATTTTTTGTTCTTTTTTTAGAGAGTTTCCCTCTTTTTCAGAGGAGTTTTGAGATAGAGTAAGAGAGAGGGAGAGAGATAAAGTGAGGATATTTGTTTTGGGATGAGAGGGAGAGAGGCAAGGTGAGGGGCTATAAAAAGGGAGGCGTGGAAATGCAAACAAGCAAAAGGGTTGTCCTTTTGATGTGCATTAGAACAACCAATGGGTGCGCGGACACTTAGAATTATCTAGGGTTTACAGAATAATTGATTTAATCATTATGGGCTGACCAAATCTAGTGTGAAAAAGCACATGAGCCATAAAAGTGGGACCCATTCTTCTTGAACATTTAAAAGATTTGGTTTAGTGCTTCACTTCGAGCCAAGTTCTTTTTTGTAATATAAAAAAAATTTGGATGCCATTATATTTCAAAGAAAGAAAAAAAGTAAAAACCAGAAAGTTGTAAATTATTGGATCCAATAAAATAGTTTTATTCAATTATATAATAATAAAAAAAAAGCAACTTCAATAAACAAATTCAATTTTAAAAGAAAATATAAGAATGATAACTAGAAGAGAAAGAGCACTTGTTAAAAGGGAGGAAATCACCGATTGAATTCCAAGAAAATCAAATAAAAATAAATGGAATTAAGAAAAATGACCCCAAAAAATACTTGGATTATCTTGTCAAACCTGTTGCCCAGGTCAAAAGATTTGTGATAACTAGATCAAAATAAAACTGAAGAAAACCACGAAGTCTATTTTTCAAAATGAACAATGCTGAAGGATGAATAACGAAAAAAAAATTACAAAAAAAAATAATGTCAACCCATGTTAACTTTTCAAGCTCGTGACCCAAACACGAAACAAGAAAAGTCTTGTCTAGAAAAACTATGAATCTCAACCCCCGACAAATCAAATACTGAAGGATGGAATTGAAAAAACAATTAATTATATTGTTGCTACCCAATTTTTTACCTTATTTTTGAAGAATTTTCGGAAAAAAAACCAAAAATAGCACAAAATAACAAAAACCAAAAAAATATATTCTTGATGTATTTGCGTCGTTTTCGGCATCTTTTCCAAAAAAAATAAAAAAAAGAGAGAAAAACAAGAAAAAGAAAAAAAAAACAAATTTAATTTTTAGTGACCTAATTGTGAAAAGGAGAGGACCAATTTGAAAATTGAAAACCCTCTCACCAGGCAACCCATTATTTTAATCAAGTGGTCTACAATCATTCTCTTAATTCAATGGTTCATTTTTCTTTGTTTTGTCTCCAAGTTATCAAATAAATGGTTAAGATTCATTCTTAAAATCTAATGGTTGATCTTGGTTTGATTTGCATTCAAGCCAAAGAATTTTATTTACCTATAAATATGTGGTTATAACACACACAAAAGGAGGGGAGAAATCTTAGGAGAAAAAAATTAAAAAAAAAAGTATTTACACATACTCTCTTCACACCCATACAACACAAAAATTATAAACTCAATAAATCTAATCAGAGCCGCCATCTAACAAAATCCAAAACCACCTGACCTACCTTTCCCCACACAGACCAGCACACAAAAAAAGACCATTTACTTCAACCAAAGCAAACTCCTCATCTCCTTTTCTAAGTCGTCATTTATCCTCATTATCACCGTCCACGGCGATCATTGCTAAAACAAACAACCCATACTTTTAGCCAACCCCCATCACTAGACGACCAGCAACTCTCTTGATGGAACCTTCACACCAGAAGTCACCTCTCACCCTAAATACCAGCAGGGAGACCCACACCCACACCGATCTTCAATCTTCCTCATCTCCAAACTAGTAGTTATTGGCTTGTTAAGCTCCAGCCTTCCACCAAACTTTCCCCCACAGACTTCGTCTCCACCAACCTTTTGGCCTCTTAGCTGAACCATTACCTACAGCGAACCTGTCATTCCCAAACCCGTGAAAAATCCAAGTTGTGCTTCTTCTTCTCCGTAACAGCCTCTTCTCTTTCTCCCAACCTCTAGACATGAGCAGATTTTCCATCTTCATAACCATCCATCGGTTCATCCTCTCCAGCTGCAATCAACATTGCTGCGGTCAGTTCGGCTTCCCTCACTAACTCTCACCGTCGAGCACCACCAACAGCCACAACTACTTGAAGAAAAATAAAATAATATATATATATATATATATATATATATATAAACCAAAAAGGAGAAAAGATATTATCTAAAAAAAAGTAAAAGCTATTGTTTGTGCTTTTTTTCTGTCTTGTAGGTCAGGTGAGAGCCACCGTCGGCACAAGATGGGAGAGAAGAAGAAGACATTCCTGATGCACTAGGTTTCTTGTCTTTACTGGCTACGACGCATGGGCTCACACGCACCTAGTGGCAGTGGTGCATGAAACCCATACGCCGTCACTGTTCATGCAACTTAGAAGCTTCCTAGCACTGTTCCTGAATTTCAAGCAATTTCTCCAATTTGATTTGTGAAATTATAAATGATTAATGTGTGTGTTTGAATTATTCTAAATTTTTACAATTTGTAAAAATGTTATTGTGTGGTGTGTGAGTAAAATATAGTAAAAAAGAGAATTGTGTGTGTGTTTATTTTGTTTTTATTGCTTTTTACTTTATGTTAAATAAATGACAAAAAAAGGAAAGATAAAAGGATAAATCTTGTAATTAATCCAAATTTTTTAATTGCATATAGCCAAGTCTCTCAAAAATATAAAAAAAAATCATATCGTTTAGTATTTACATACAAAAATTTAAAAATACATATTTGCATGCATTTTGACACGAATAAATTCCAATCCTAAGTCATAGATAGACTACTGGTTAGGAACCCATCAAAACCTTTAAACCGCACAAAACAGTTTAAATCAGGTAGTGTGCAATAAGGGTGTTAATACCTTTCCTAACCACAACCAGTCTCTTATCCTTAAATCTATGATAAAATCAATACACCCAGGTTTCCTAGCGACCCACATGCGACATATACAAAAGGATCAAAAACAAAAAACAAATACTAATTATGAGAATGAGGATCAAATTTGAAAAAAAAAACAAAATGAGAGGACTACCTAGAATTTTGAGTTGAATGGGGAAATTGAAAGGAGAAAGTAAATTCACAAATGAAAAAAATAAAAATAAAAAAAATTGTGGACCAAATTTAAAAAAATAACAAATTATAATAATGTATCCCAGGATGAAATTGAAAACAAATTGAAATTTAACAAAAGGACCAATAACAAAAATTAAAAATAAGAAAAAATAGGACCAAAGTTGAAATATCATGAAATAAAAGGACAATTATACAAAAAGTCAATTGTCAAAAGGATCAAAAACTAAAAATAGCAAGAGAATAAGGACCTAATATGAAATAAAAATGAAATGAGAGGACCACCTATAATTTTGAATTGAAGGAGAAAATTAAAAAGAAAAATCAAATTCAGAAAAGAATCCAAAACAAAAAACAAAATCAAAAGAATAAGGACCAAATATGAAAAAATAAAAAATTATAATTATAGATCCAAGGATGAAATTGAAAACAAATTAAAAATTGACAAAAGAGACAAAGAACAAAAATTAAAAATAAAATCAATAAGGATCAAAGTTGAAATATCAGTAAATGAGAGGACAATTCTAAAAGTTTAAATGGCTAGCGTGAATTTCAATGGGAAAAGAAAGAAAAAAGGAGGAAAAAAAAGAATAGGTCACCACTGACAAACCACCTTGTAAAAAGCCACTCGGGTTGGCCAATGAGGAAGAAGATGTCACAATATTTTCAATGTCATCATGGAAGCCAATGTTCCAATATCGAACGACATCTGACGTGTCTTCTAAAAAGCGTGAAGGTGCTCGACAGACTAAAGCGTATGTGGCATACACCAACCAACTTTTTTTAATAATATTATATGCTTAGTGAAATAACAAGCTACCCCTAAGCCAACTTGATTGTAACAAAAAAAATTATTAAAACACCCCTCAAAGTAAGTTTAGTGATTTTTACTTTTAAGGGTATTGAAGTGATTTTATCATGCTAAAAAAATAAAAAGACTAAAAGGCTTTTGCATACTAGTTTAAGTTTTTTTGCTTTTAAGGGTAATTAAATCATTGTACTGTGTAAAATAATAAGAGAAGACCAATTTATCCCTAATCAAATTGAAAATGCCAAATGAACCTCATGAAAAGACCATTTTGCCCTCTAATTTACATTTCCTTGGCTTGTACTATGGAGGACAAAAATATCAATACATTGTAGCAATCCATAGTATAATGAGTCTTAATCCACAATAAAACACTGATGCCTTTTAGTTTTTTTTATGATGAGTGAGAGAAGAGAGAGATATGTATGTTTCAAATAATTGACCATGCATAACTTCTTATTGAAAATTTTAGCTATGATCACTAGCATGCTCTTTGTATAGGCATTTTAATTTTTGGTAGAAGAGGTCAGAGTCTAAAAATAAATAAGTGAGGCTCGTATTAATATCATAATTGATTTTTATTAATTGCTCAAATAAGTTTCTTATCAATATATTACTAGTTACTTATTTATAACTTTCAAGGAGGAGAAACTACACAATAAAAACTTAATCCTGAGAGGTAGTAGGTAAAAACTTTGCAAAATCACGTGAAATGTAAAGATCTAAGATATCAATCCTTAAGAAAAATTTATTTACTTTATAGCAATACCACATAAGGCTAATAACAAGTTTATGAAAAAGAAGAGAGAGATGATATAGGAATTAAAGTGCAGGAAAAACAAAAAGCAATGAAAAAAGTTGTAAAGAAAGCAATAAAAACTAGAAGAACAACAAATTTATATTAAAATTATATATATGAAGTTCACTATCTTTTCCAATAGTTGGTATGGCCTATTGATATTGCTATAATGTAAGAGTCAAGTATACCTAAATCTAATCATAAAAGACTTATTTATATCAAATAAAGAAATTACATGATAAATCTTTACTCTATTTTATCTCTTTGTTGATAACCACATGAATCCTAATTAATTTACAATATTAATCAGTTTAATTTATTGAGAACTCCTATTCTAAATAGGAATACACCTATTGGTTGATTATGTTTTTGCTACTATGGTTGATCACTTTCCCTTAATTGATTGTGACTTTTAGTTGATCATAACTTTTGATCAATTTCACTTTTCACAAACGATTTTAGTTATTCTTTCCATATTTGGCTATAAACAAAATACTACTCTTATTTGGAAAATGCATGGATGTTTATTTTTGTGTAAAAAATACCCTTCATATTCTTTAATCAACCGTAATTTAATATAGAGGCATTGTTCACACCATAAATAAACATCCATATGTCATCTAAATAAGGATGGTGTTTTGTTCATAACCAAAAAAGGAAAGAAAAGTTGAGTTTGATTGTGAAGAATGAATCCAGTTAGAGGTCATGATTGAACATGAGCCACAATCAACTAAGAGAAAGTGATAAACCACAACATCAAAAATTTACATAATTGATTAGTAAGTTTATTCCTATTCGGAGTAGGATTTCTCAATAAATTAAATTGATAATAAAATGTATTTCATACATATTCTTATTGTGTCAGCTCTTGTTAGTGTTACATATAAAATTAACTAATAAGAGATGAAGTTTGGGATAAAAAAAGTCAAACTTAATTGCAAATCAGACTTGGTAGAAGTCTAAACTTATATAAAAATAAGTTTATATGCTGTAAGATCTTTAAAATAAGGAATGGATCAATATGAAGGTAAAAAAAAGTCTATGTGATACAAGATTCTTAAAACAAGGAATGACATGGATTGAAATAGCAGTTGCCAACAGTTATCTTCAAATTTCTTATTCAAATAAGGATATTAAAAATGAACAAGTCATTCAAAGAATCAACAACAATAATTAATCTATAATTCAAACAAGTTCACAAGGTCTTTAAAACTTATTTATCTTGTAGGATGATAGATTGAATAGGCTTTAATAATAGCTTATAATTGTAGGCTTTCAATAATAGGCTTGTAACCAGTAGGAAGTAGTTTTTATAACCACCAAAAAAATCCAAAAACATGTTCTCTTATAAAGAATCTCACTTAGATCAAGAACAACTTCATGATTAATTTAAAACCCTCTTAGTTAAGGTAAACACAAATAACCTGAAATAATTAGTAAGCATAGTAGGAGTGCTATATGTATTAATCTGAAACTATGGCACCAAAAAAATCAAAAATTACTAGGAACATTAGAAGAAAATAAAGAATTGGTATAGGTATAAGAAAATAAAAATTATAGGAACATTAGGAACATTAGAAGGAAATATAGAACCAATTCTTTAAGGAATAAAACCTCTAATGAAAAGGACCAATGAATTGGCAAACAAAAGAAAAACTTTAAAGAGGTAGCAGTATATATTATTATTCAAATGTTACTAACTTATTATATAGAAGAACATGTATCAAAAAATTAAGAGAGAGAGAGAGAGAGAGAGAGAGAGAGAGAATCAGAAGCAAGTTATGTTGGTTCTAGAAAATAAAGATCCAGAGTTCAAAAAAGAAATATTAGATTTAAGTCAAGGATCATAGATAAAAGAAATTAAGTGTGATCCAAGACTAGAATCATCTCAAGATGTAAGAAAATAAAAACTAAATGAGATTTAAATGAAGAGAAAATTTTGAATTAGTAGATTCAAATCGTATTGGGAAAAACTAATTGATATAAATGTAGGTGAACGTATTAAAGTCTCTTCAATTACCCATTAACTTTTAATTTGAGAAACAAATCAATCATCGAGGAGCTGTTTGAGGGAGGAAATAAGTGTTATAAACAAAATTAACCAAGAATGGATTAAGTTTGGGACAAGAAGAATAAGCCAGACTTGATTGCAAATTAGACTTGGTAAAAGTCCGAACTTATGTAAAAAAAAGTCCATATGCTGCAAGATCCTTAAAACAAGAAATGGTATAGATTGAAATAGAAGTTACCTTCAAATTCATTATTTAAATGAGAATATTGTGGAGGAACAGATCATTCAACATAATCAATAACAAAAATTGCTCTGTAATTCAACCAAGTTCATAAGGTCTTCAAAACCTATTTATATTACAGGCTAATAGATTTAGTGGGCTTGTAATAGTAAGCTTTATAACCGTAGACTTGTACTTATAGGCTTGTAACCGGTAGACAGTCATTTCCATAACCACAAAAAAAATCCAAAAACATGTTCTTTGATGAAGAACTCACTTAGATCATGAACAAGTTCATGATTAATTCAAAGTTTTTTCAGTTGAGGCAGACACAAAAATACCTGAAAAAGTTAGGTACCATTAAGAAAGGTAACTTTTCCATCTATTTGAATATATGTATTATCATATTAAATTTATTATAATTAATATGTCACACTCTATTACCATTCTCTATTTAACATGTATGAATATAAAATATTTTCTTCTTATCCAGACCTTTTAGATGATTCTTTTAATTGAGATCTAGGCTATCGATTTTAAAAATAAATAAGTGAAATATGCATGCTTCAAATAATTGATCATGTGTATTTTTTTATTGTGAATTTTAAGTATTATCACTGGGATGACCTTTGTATGAGCATTTTAATATTTGGTAGGAGAATTCAGAATCCAAAAATAAATAAGGTTATAAAAAGCATTAATATCATAATTAACTTTTGTTGATCTCTTAATTGTTTGATTAATATATTACAATTTAATCATTTTTATCTTTAAAGAAAAATAAACTGCACAATAAGTACTTAATTCTGAGAGAAAAAAGGTAACAATGTCGTAAAATCAAATAGAGTATACATGTGGAGATCTAAAATCTCAAACCTTAAAAAATATTATCTATTTTATAGCAACACCACACAAGACTAAAACAAAATTACAAATAACAAGAAAAAGAGATATTACATGAATTAAAGTGCAAGAAAATAAAGAAAGCGATAAAACCTGAAAAAAGATAAATTTATATTGAAATTAAATATATGGGGTTAACCATCTATTCTAGTAGATGGTATGGCTTATTTATATTGTTGCAGAGATCAATTAAATATATTGAGAACTCATATTCTAAATAGAAATAAACATACTAGTCTAATACGTGAACTCTTTATGTTGCGGTTTATCACTTTTTTTTAGTCAATAATGACTCTTAGTCGATCATGACCTTTGATTGATTCACTTTTCATAATCAATCTCAGTTATCATTTTAATAGTTAGTTGTGAACAAATATTTTTTTATTTGGACATTACATGGATTTTTTTTTTTTGTAAACAATGACCTTCATATTTTTTTATCAACCACAATTTAATACACAGGCATTGTCTACACAAAAAATAAGCATCCATGTGTCTTCCAAATAAGGATAGTGTTTGTTCACAACTAAACAAGAAAAAAAAAAGCTAACATCGATCATGAAAAGTGAAATTGACTAGAAGTCATGATCAATTAAGAGAAAATGATCAAACGCAACAGCAAGAGTTTGCATAAGACTAGTAGGTTTAGTCATATTTAAAGTAGGAGTTCTCACCATAGTAAATTGGTCAGTGTTATAAAGTAGGTAGGATTCATGTGGTTATACCAATAAGGACATAAGATAAATTTCAATTGTATTATGATTTATTATGTAATCTCAATATTTGATATGAATAAGTTTGTATAGGATTAGATTTAACTATTTTCATGAAACTCTAACACTATAACAATATAAATAGGTCATATCATCTACCGGAAAAGATGACCAGCTCTACATATACAATTTCAATACAAATTCATCTTTTTCTGTTTTTTATTGCTTTATTTACAGTTTTATTTATTGTTTTCTTTAATTTATTACATTTTAATCCTATAGCATCTCTTCCTCTTCTTCTATATAAAGATATTATTTTCACTATATGTTGTTGTTGTATAGCAAATAACCTTTTCACCACACTCCATTTAATTTTACGAGGCTGCTACTTGTTTTTTATTGAAATTAAGCTATTATTGTGTAGTATTTCATTCTTAAAAGTTAGACAAAATTAATTGGTAGCATATTAAATAATAGATTACTTGAGTGATCACCATATTACTCTTGCTACTATGCTAATCACCTTTCTTTAGTCAACCATGACCCTTGATCAACCATTAAAGAATGCAAAAGTCCACATATTATGACTTGGCAGCTCATTTGATATTAAAATTTTTGGATAAATTCATTATTTGTGTTTTGTGTTTTCATCGATTTATAAAAAAATAAATCATTTTATTATTAATTTAATAAAAGTATTATTTAAATCAATTAAATGTAATTTATCTAAATTGATAAAGGAAATGCTCAATAAAAAAAAAATAGTGAGTGATGATATTAATAGAGATGAAAGTAAAGTTGATGATAATGTTTGATATAGTAAAGTTGATGATATCAATTAAGGGTAATCAATTAGTCATTGTAAATTCTTGATTTTTAAAAATTATACTTAATAGATTAAAACTGAAAATGTATTGATTTATTTAACTGATTGAATTAATAATATCGGGATACTTTCGAAGAATTAGTGACAATATAAGGTGGACATATTTGGCCTAGCCAAAAATGAAATTTGACATTAAAAAACTTCTTCTATTTTAATTTTAAATTAACAGTATTTCCCACGATCAAAAAATTTAAACAATAATTTCCCTACTCAAAAACAATAATAATTTCATTATTATTAATCAATTTCCAACCCCATTTTTTGAACCCATTAATTAGTGGGCTAAAACAAGAAGAGTTATTTTTGTGTTTTAAAAATTATTTTGAAAGAAATTAGTTGGAACTTCATAACCACTGTAGGCCCATTTTTTAACAATGTATTCTATTTATAAAGAAAGAAAAAAACAACTGTTTAAATTACTGTTATCACTTCACTAGTGTGCAGTATGTGTTCATATACTCATAGGTCATGATTTTCAATTTCTTAAAATAAAAATATAGATTAAAAAAATGGAATTCTATTTTCAAAAATTCCAAAAAATAAAAATAAAAATAAATAGAATATTAAAAAAAATGGTACAACAAAAATTGAAATGTTTAAATTATTATTTTTTTTACTTTCTAAAATGTTTTCAAATTTTAATTTTATCTTTCAAGTATACTGCTTATGTGTTATCATTTCGTAATATACTAGTTACATGACCCGTGCGATGCCGCGGGTTAATTTGTTTTGCATAAAAAATATTAAAAAAATTAAGATTTAAAAGTATTAAGTTTTTCTGCAAAACTATATCCAAAAGTCTTGAATTTGGTTGCAACGTCTGGCCTAAGAGTAATATTTATAATATTAATAATAGCATTAAACTTGCATGACCCAAGTTTAAGTGGGTTTGGCTGCAATACCAGACCCAATAGCATTGGATGTAGGTCTGGCTGCAAGGTCGTGTCATAAAAGTGTGATAATTAAATAGATTAATTAAAAAGAAAAAAATAAAGAAAAAAACAACAGAAAGAACAAAAATAATGAGAAAAAAGAAAAAAATCTGAATCAATTGGGTTAACTCGCCAAATCAGGTTAACCTGTCAAACCTGAGATTCATGTCATGAAAGTGTGATAACTAAATAGAAAAAAGATTTAATATTAATAAACTAAATTTTTAAAAAAATAATTAAAAAGGAAAAAGAGAAGAGAAAAATACCTACAGGAAGGAAAAAACTAATGAAGAACAAAAAATCTGAATCAACTGGGTTAAACCATCAAACCTGAGATCCGTGTCATGAAAGCCTGATAATTAAACAGAAAAAATTTAATATTAAGAAACTATAGAAAAAAAAACTAAAGGCATAAGCTTTTTCACTGTAGATTGCACCGTGCTATTCAAAGTAAAAGGCTTAAAAATAAGGAAAAAAAATAAAGGCATACGCCACGAGTTAATTTTTTTTATTGCATAAAAAATATCAAAAAATGCTAAGATCTAAGAGTGTTAGGTTTTTCTGCAAAGATATACTCAAAAGTCTTAGGTCTAGCTGCAACGCTTGACCCAAGAATACTATTTATAATATTAATAATAACATTAAATTTACATGACTTAAGTTTAAGTGAATCTGACTGCAACACCGGACCCTAGAGCATTGGATGTGGGTCTGGCTATAAGGTCGTGTCATAAAAATATGATAATTAAATAAAAAAACAAAGGAAAAAAACCAGTAGGAAGAAAAAAACTAATAAAAAAAAGAAAAAAATCTGATTTAACTAGGTTAACCCTTCAAACCAGGTTAACCCGTCAAACCTAGGATTCGCGTCATGAAAGTTTGATAACTAAATAAAAAAAAAACAATTAACAGGTTTACCCAAAATTAACTGGGTTAACCCGTCAAACCAAGTTAACTCGTCAAGTCTGGGATACATGTCATGAAAGTCTGATAATTAAATATAAAGAAATTTAACATTAAGAAACTAAACTAAATGAAAAAAATAAATTAAAAAGAAAAAAATCCGGGTTAACTCGTCAAACCAAAGTAACCCATCAAACCCAGGATCAAACAAAAAAAAATCATTAAAAAAATTAAAAAAACAACAATTTAGCGTTTTATTTAATTTTAGTATACAATATAATATAATAATTAATATAATAATATAATATATTAAAAATAGGAAAGTGAAAGGCATGGGAAAGCTACAATAGTTTTCCCACTTCTTTTAAAATATTACTTAATTTCTTAACTAAGTATATGGTTATAGAAACAATCATTTAAAGGCAAGATAACGAATAAGATTATGAAATAAAAATGTATTGTTTTCTTGAAACTTGCTTTTGTGATTTATGTAATTTGTTTACCAAAAATTATATTTTTTTTTATATGAAACGTATTTCATTGGGAGGGGCGAAGCAATAGAAATTATATATATATATATATGAAAACTAGAATGACTTTTTGAATTTTATTTTTATCTAAATAGTAGGTTTACATAGAACAATCAACAAATAATTACTAATATTATTAAATAAAAGGCTCAAATATTGTTTGCAAATAAATATCAAATTGATTAATATCTATCTAAACATCTTAAATACAATCCTATTTATTTAATTATAAAAACTAAATCACAATGGACGGTAAAAATCAAATAAAAATAAAACATTATCGAGAGTTGATGTACTTGTTAGACATGAAGGTAAAAACCTTCTTTATGGAGTTCTCCTTCTATAAATGAATCCATATACACCGAAATAATAATAATTAGTTGTAATTTGTTTATCAAAGAGCTTTCTCTCTCATTTCATAACAGCCAGGGATTGAAATGAAACATAAATAAAGTTTCATAATTAAAATATAGAAGTTAAAAAAATAAGGATCAAATATAAAAAAAATAAACTTGAGGGACCAAACTGAATTTTTTGACACATATTTTTACAGCGTAAATGGAAAAGGCTCTATTCATTTCTTATATTATCTTTTGTACTTTATCTTTTATTTTAGTTTTTTACAAAAACCTAAAATTATATTTTGTAAAATCTATCTTTAATTTAATGAGAAATATTATATGACATATCATACATAATAGAATATGCAAATCTAAACAAATCATACAACCTAAAATGATGTTAACATAATTTTAGAGGATGAAATTTAAAATATATAAAGTTTAATGATCAAAATACAATTAATAAAGTACAAAAACTAAAATTCCGAAAGACTTGGAAGGAAAAAATAGATATGAATAGTTTAGTGAACAATTTAATGAGAGTGAATTCGTATTTTATTTTAGTTTGTAGTGTTAATAAATGATTAATTAACTATTTAAAATAAGTTTAGATCAATACTTATCATGATATCATATTAATTTAATAATAATGAAAAAAAAAGGAGTTTAATTAATTGAAAGGATGGTGTTTTTATAAATACCTAAAGGTCATCAGTCTAAATACCTATTACCCTTTCTAAAAACAAAAAAATCTTTGTTATTTGACAATTCACTTAATTGTCTTCTTATTTCAGATTAATCAATATGATAGCTGTGACATTATATAATAAACTAAAATATATGGGAGAATTGCAATAAATAAATTGACTAAGGATTTTTGGTTAGGTTTTTCAAAACACATAATATAATGAAAATAGAAACTTAAAATTTTTCTCGAGAGTCCCAAAGATCCTATTAGACAAACTAGGATCATATAGGGTTTAAGTAAAGATTACTTAAATATTAATTCCTTTTTTTTAGGTTTGATAAACTCTTTATGACTATATTATTGAAAATCACAAGTTGTCTAATTGTTCGACCTCTAATAATAATCTACACAGATCACTAGATCATAAATATCATGAAGGCATTTTAAAAGAGAGGGATTGCTATGTATTGAGAGCTTACTCTTTCTTTTTGTGTTTTTATGTGTTTTTGTACTATCCAGTAAAATATTTCTCTATAAATACCGAGGCATAACATTCTACTTATTTGTTAATCCGATAACCTTATAAATTGTAAAATATTACTTTGTATCCTGAATAATATCACATATTTTATTTCATGATAGTTTTATAAATTTATGCAATCAAGTCATCTCTTGATTTTTTTTAGGTCTATAATTATAATACCCTATATAAATTATATTATAGTTGTAAACCCCCGGTCAAAAAAAAAGGTATGAAAAGTGCTGGTGTTTACACCAGCAAGAAATCGACATTGTTGTCGTGGCATGGGAATAAACCATGACTAAAAAATGGAAAATAAATATAGTAAAGTGGCTCCGATGAGATAGTAAAATAATTGGTGCTTAATGCGGGAATGGAATAAGGAGATTTTGATTTTTGGAGAAAAATCATAAATAGACTAGTTTTACGTTAAAAATTCGTAACTCTCGATCTGGTTCTCAGAAAAATCTGAAAATATTCGTGGAGACTTATAATATATTTTCTTAGCTTGGGTTAAAATTTCAGAATTTTTGGAGAAATTGAGATTTTTTAGAAAAATTGCAATTTGACCAGTTTTGCGCTATCGCGCATAACTTTTGATATGATTGACAAATTGAGTTAAAACTTTGTGTGGAGCATTCTAATATATTATTTTACCATGGGGTAAAGTTTCAGAATTTTTAAAATATTATGTCTAGTGACTTTTAGAATTTGCGCGAAAAAGTACCGATAACCGGGTAAAAAACATATATATACCGGAAACACATGGTGATATAATTAAAAGAAAGATGGAATAAATTAGTTGAAATGTCAGCCTTTAAAGGGCTGTTTCCAGCCAACCAAAAGGAAAAAGAAAAGAAGAAAAGAAAATGACTCATTGGGACTAGATAAAGTTAAACATGAAAGGCAAGGGCTTAAATGTAAATAATGAAAATTTTACCATATAAACCCCAATTTGCTTGGAGTGTCCAGCGGGCTACATGGAGAGAAAGGGAAGTTAGGGATTTTCTAACATTTCTCTACAATTCTCTCATCCATTCTTGAAAATAATACATGATTATGGAGAGTTAAGATAATTAAGAAGGTTTATGGTGAGCTACACTAAATATTTGAGTGATCTAAGGGTTTTAAAGCTAGTGGAGGAAGAATAAAGTGTGGAGAAAGGAAGAAGAAGGAGGGAGATAAAAGGGTGGTTTCACCTTGAGGTTTCTTCTAATTAAATTCCTTGTTATCTTATTAGTAAATATGATTGTATTGTGTTGATTGTAGAATTACATACATGTATGCTTGGGTGATGATGGACTTGATTATGGAACTTTGTGATTAGCATATTGGTTGTAGTAATTTGTGATATTGTGATGAAATTTTATTTGTTGGCATGAGAATTGAATGGGTTAGTGTTTAATTGAGTAAAAAGTTGAAGAAATTTCATGCTACCCTTTACTTGAAATTTTGGCATTGGTAGAAAAATATAGCGAATGTATGTGATTGATGAAAAGGAAAATTATCATGCTCAAATGAATAAAATTAATCATAGATGAGGTTTAGAAAACTAGAATCAAAGAAGAATTGATCCTCCTTGGATGTTTTTTTTTAAAAAATTCGGCAAGGTTAAATGATGGAAGAAGAGGAAAATTGTATTTGACTAAGTTAGAATTTTAGTGTGAATGGAAATATATTTAATAGGGTTAAGTAATGCATAAACAAGTAGGATGCAAAAAGAAGAAGAAGAAGAAGAAGAAGAAGAAGAAAGAAAATAAATGCCATCCTTACTAAACTAAGAAATTTGGCAAAGTGAAGAAAGAAATAAAAGGATGGAATGTGGATGTGGGTAATGATAAAATTAGTGTTGAAATATGTTAAGAAACATGGTGAGAAGGATTGAATTGCAAATTAAATAGGATGGAAGAAAAATCTTAATTTTTCATCTTATAAAGGTTTGACCAAGTTCATGAAAATAAATGAATTGAGTTGTTAAAGTTGGTTGTTAAATTATGACAAAATCCTTGTTTAATCTTATTGTTGTAATATATAAGGTTGGGGAAAATAGTGGAATTGAAGTCATGGAATGGATAAAACAACCAATTTATTACTTGGATAGACCATGGCGATAAATGTATTATAAATAAAATAATTGATTATGGGTAAAGTAGTTTATTAGTGATTTTTGAATGTGAAGTTTAAATTTAATTTCGCGATGGCGAAATAAATATAAATTATTTCAGAAAGAAATAATTGTATAAGTGATTTAGTAATTCTTGTTGGTACAAGAGAGTTGCCTACGGGAGGACAATATCAGAGTCGTGCATTCCGTGACTAGACTGCGGGTAGGTGCCCGACACCTAATCTATTTAGGAAATTTTACGAATGTTAAGATGTAGTAATTTTTCTTATAATGCCATTTTAAATATGAACATTGATGTGAAATTATTATTAAGAAAATTAAAAAGTTATAGTTGCCCAGTGAGGAATTGGCGGTGGCAGAACCGATTGAAGGATTGTAATGATTGATACGAACAGTATCGTATATTTTTGAAAAAAGATTGTAGTGTTTTTATGCTTTTAATTGATAATAAAGTAATTTTGTGATATTATTATGTATATTATGGTTGTGCTAATTGTGGACAAATTTATACGTTGAATCAGTGCCCGGGAAAATGGGCGGGCAAGTAGTGACTTCGGTAAAGGGGGGTCCACCGGAAAATGGGCGGATCAATTAGTGACCCGGTAAACGGGTCAGTGCCTGGAGAAATTGGGCGAACGAAGTAGTGACCCGGTAAAGGGGGCCAGCGCCTGGGAAAATGGGCAGATGAATTAGTGACCTGATAAAGGGTAGTGACCCCGATAAAGAGTTGTGACCCGTAAAAAAGGGGTCACCGGGGAAAATGGGCGGTGAACTAGTGACCCCCAAAAGGGCGACGGATGAATTAGTGACCCGGTAAAGGGGTCAGCACCTGGGAAAAATGAGAGGATGAATTAGAGAACCAGTAAAGGGGGTCTGTGCCCGGAGAAATTGGGCGGATGAATTAGTGACTCGAAAAAGAGTTAGTGCCCGAAAAATTAGGCGGATGAATTATGATATGGTAAAGGGGGTTAGTGCCAAGGAAATTAGGCATATGAATCAGTGGCCCGGTAAGGAGGTCAATGCCCGGTAAATTGGGTGAATAAATAAGAGACCCAGTGATGGGGTCGATGCCCGAGAATTGGGCAGATAAATAAGAGATCCAGTGATGGGGGTGGTGCCGAGAATTGGATGAATGGATTAATGACCCGGTAATGGGATTAATGTCAAATGTTAGATGGTTGGATTTTTGGATAGTCAAAAGTAATGGTCTGAACCTGGGGTCAGTGCTGAGTTTGGGTAAATATGATAGATGCCTGGTAAATGGGCATAATGGGAGGAATTACTTGTCTGGATGTTTGAGACTAATATCCTGGTTAAAGGGTTACTAATATAAGCAATTATTGAGTGGATGATTGGTATACGCGGTATAATGTTAACGTGGAATCTTAAATTGTTTTTTTTAAAAAAACATTTTATCAGAAAAAGAAAACATGTATTGTGATTGAATACGTGAAAATAATTGGGATGTCTTGATAATTTTTGTTTTTGAATTATTGCAGCATTATACCCCGTTTTGGGCGGTGAGCATTACTAACTGGTGAAGGTCGAATGCTTGTGAGGAGGAATGAGAGTGGTTGTCTGATTAAGAAATTATTGCATGGCTTGGATTGAGGAAAAAAAATGTTCCTAAATGGCTGGGACAGGCTGAATAGAATTGTTAGGGCGATCATGGACAAGGATTTATTACTTGGTATTGATCAGTTAGTGCTGGTACATGACACTATTTACTGGAGTGATATTGTTGATTAGTGTCCAGGAATTACTGATGACGTTAATGAAAGGGCACCAGGGATCGAGGCTTTAAACATAAATTCTAATTGAAGGTTTAGATCGAAGGGTTTGTGCCTTAGTCTATAAAGTTGTTGTAAGGCATTAGTGACTCAGACAAGGAGAAAGGAACCGTAATTGATGGAACTGAATGGGAACCTAGTTCCTTTCATAAGAACTAGTGTTTATTCAGTGTTCGAAATGAAATTATTAGAATGGAAAATGTGATGTGATAACATAAGGTATAAGCAATGGGGAGTACTCACGTTAAAACTAACGGTTAATAAAACAAGTTTATGATATTTGTTAGCAGGATGACGTGATCGAATGAATGAACGTGTAGATCTCAAGATGGACATTCAAGATGATGCCGAACAAAGTAATTGAGATAGTCATTGGCATAGCAATGAATGGATTAAAGTGATTAGTCGATTTCACTATTAGGAAATTTGAAATAAATGGGTGATTCTGCGTAAAGATAAGAGATAATTGTTTTAGAAAGGATGGGTGGTATACCAAACTAGCATGAGCAAGAGTAAGTGCAGTTGCGCAAATATAGAGGTGCAATATACTTTAATGAACTGAGATCTTGTGGACAAAACACGTCAAGGTCTTGCGAACAAAGAGCATGTTGTGACTTATAACCTAACGATAGCATGAAAGTGTAGGGAATCAGTGGTTCTACTTTTATGTAATTATAGTTGTTCATATTTACATAAATATGAGTTCTATGCAGGACTTCAGCCATGAACGACAAGAAGAAACTTTCCATTACGAGACAGTTGTTTTAGGAGTAGTTCAGATAGTATTAAATTTCTGGGAGTTGTAATCACAGAGAAAAAGTATTTATGTTTTTCTCATTTCTTAGTCATTATGTTTCTATTATATCAAATGCTAATTTATTTTCCTTAACCATTTATTATTTATTATGGTACATTGTGTGTGGAACTAAGATGTTATAGATATCTAAAAAAAAAAATCCTCATTTTCCTGAGTTCAAGGCTCATGGGAATTGTATTTATCATGAAAAAAATCTCGGGGTGTTACAATAGTCCTTAATTTATAAAACTTATTTGCAATAAAATTAAGAAACAATTCATTATCCTAGGTGAATCAAAGAAAATGTTCAATTTGTTCTCAAATGATATCGATTGTGAAATCATTGGCCAAGGTGGAATGAGATTTGAAAATAGTTTCAAGTTTTATTCAAATAATTAATGACTATAATATCGAGAACTAAAATGATTTAACAAAGTAAACACACTCCATGCTATAATGTCTAAATCAAAAATTTCTTGATGAAGAGATCATAGTTACATTGAAAAAATGGTAACTGAAAAGTTAAGTCGAACTATTTATGACTTTTCTAATATTTTAAGGATCATGACATGTTGTTAAACATTGTACGTAATCTTCAAATATAAATAAATCAATTATTGAATTAATAATAAATTAGATTTTTTAATTTATTTAATCATATTTTATTTATGATTATAATTTATATTTAGACCAATTTATTATGAAACCTAATCGTCACACACATAAGAACCATTTGTTAAAATTTAAAATGAAATTATTAATAAAGTGTGATTTGATTGTAAATAAATTTTAGAAATTAAAAACTAAAATGTAATTAATACATGATATTATAATCCTAGACCTAAAAACAATCAAGTAAGGACTTGATTAAATAAATTTCTAAAATTAGATTAAAATAATATACATGATATTATTTAAGGGATAAATTGATATTTTACCATTTATAGAGTTTTTTAGGTTTTCATATAAACAAAAAGTTATGCTTCTTATTTCCTGCTAGTAAAATATAGTACAAAAACACCTAAAACAGAAAAGAAAAGATCTAGCACTTAAAGGTATAATAATTTCTCTATTCTAAAATGGTTTAAGAGATTTCTCACTAGTGGTTCGTGTAAATTACCGTTAGAAGTTGAACATTTGAACGACTTGTAATTTGCGACAACTTAGCCTTGAAACAAATACTCAAAGCTAAAAAAAAGAAGAAGATAATATTCACATAAACCTTAAATAACTCTAGATTTGTCTGACGGGATTCTTGAGACTCCCAGAAAATTTTAACTTCTAAATTTTTCTATTATGTGTATGTGTTTTGAAAAATCCGATAAATAGATAATCAACCATGAACATTTAAAAGTGATATTTTAATGTGTTAACAATCTTATAATTATAACAACTTTATAATTTTATTTAAAAAATATTTTTTCTCAAGATTATATATTTGTTTTATTTTTACTAATAAAATATAAATGAGTTTTAAAGATAAAAAATTCTTTATTAATAAAAATATGTTTTTTATATGAGTAAAACCAATATTATGTATAATAAGTATTTATTTGGTATTGTGATGCAATATGTTTTTAAAATTATTTACCACTTAAAAACAATAATGAAAATGATTGTTTTTTAGTTTTTTAATTTTTAATATTAACAAAATAATATCTTAAAAAATATTATATATATATATAATTTTTTTTTTTGGATTGAAGATAAATAGAACACAGGTGGAAAGAGTTTCCAAAGCAGCAACACCCTATCTTTCCCAACGTTACATCAACCACCCACCACCCTGTCTGTCCAGATGTGTGTGTATGTCTATATATATATATATATTCCCATCCCACATGTCATATCACATCCTATCACTTATCTTTCTTATTTATTATATACTCCCATATATGTCATGTCATGCATATCATGCCTGCATTGGCAGTGCCTGATGATGACGTGGCATTATTTATTGCCACTCTTAGGCTTAAAAATAAAATATACTCTTTAATTGGAATTAAAAACAAGTTCTTGTTCGGGCTGCCATGGACCATGGAAGGAATGTTTTTTATTTTATTTTATTTTATTTTTTTTTATCATTTTGGTTTCAGCTTTAAAGAATGAATCGAGAGAGACGCATGCAAAAAACTCATCATGCTGTCCTCTGCCGTGCCTTTATGGTTGGTTGGGTTCCTACTGCTCTTTTTCTCGTAAGCTGCCCCCCTCCTCCCATTCGCGCATTTTATTACTCTCCCTTTTCCTTTTGCCCCCCTCTCTATCCCTAATTTACTCCCTTGCCATTGACTTCACCAGCTTCTTCTCTCTCCTGATTGAATCCACCTGAAATATCTGCCGTCGTCTGAAGACCCTTTTCAGGTTGATTTCGGCGATTTAAACAATAGTCAATTTGTATTTAACATCAACGACAGCCTTCGATCCCATCCAGGTTAGAAAAATATATAGAAAATATTATTTACATTTTAAGTTAATGTTAAGGTTAGAAAATATACATTTTGTATTTTTAAATCGATTTAATATAAATAGGTGTTAAAAATAAATTTTAAAAATAAAAAATATTATTTTAATACAATTATAAATAAAAAACATTTTAAAAACCACACATTCTTAACTAGCACTAAATAATAATAATAATAAAACAACGCACGTGGAATAACAAAGAAACACAACCAAGGGAGGCAATCATAAACAAATTAACCTAAAACAATTTTTAACTGTCACACCAAAATGATCCGAAAGGACATATCTGTCATTACAAAGCTCAGCCATCTGAAAAGAAAAAACAGAACTTCCCATTTCTCCACACAGTGGAAAGGAAGTTTGAAGAGTGAAAGAAAAGTCTATTCTCTCTCTTCTCTCAAAGGCGAAACTGACAAACCAATGAGAAAGACACACATAATACACAGACAGACAACTTAGCAAAATCCTCAAAAGCTAAGTCACTGCCCACCACCACCACCACCACCACCACCACCGCCTACTACTACTACAAGTACTGTTGTTGTTCCTCCCTTCATTTTTTCCCCCTGGTTCCAAGTTCTAATCCTCTTTGACGAACAAGGTTGTCCTTCTCCTCTTCCTCCCTTCCTTCCTCTCTTCTTCAACAGTAAATATATTTAGAGAAAGAAGAAAACAAATTCTACAATTACATATTGCAAAGCCACCATTAAAAGGGAATCAATTTCCGTTTTGTTTCTTTCTTTTCTTTCCCCAATGAGGTGAGGGCCAAAAAGGGACTGTAAGGAAATGTTTCAGCGGTTAGGGACGATTGCTTTTCAAGTTTGGATCGGCCATACGGTGCCGTAAAAGGAGAGATCTCTCTCTGGCTAGTGAATGTTTTGGGGTTTTGTGGCTGAGACAGATCGTTTGGTGTGGAGCTCTGATCTCGAAAGGTTTATGCTCTTCTTGTGTTTGGGGACTGTCTGATAAGTAGACAAAATACAAGGATGAGGAGGATAACGATGTATCCATCCTGGACGTCGTTGTCCCTTGTGGGTTTTTCTCTATCTTTACGTTTCACAATCAGCAGCCATTAAAAATCCAAAAAGCACTTCAAATTCTGGTTAAGGAAGAGAGACTAGCTGGGCTTAGTTTACTTTTATTTAGGCTGTCTGAGTTTTAACAAGTGTCTCCCAGCTGTATGTGTCTGTTTGTTCAGGCCCTGCCTTTCCTTTCCTTTCCTTTCTTTAATCTGGTAAAAGTGTTGTAATCTATGATTAAGGGAGGTTACGTAGGTGGATTTAAAGCTGCACAAAGTTGGTTCAAGGTGTGATTAAGCACAAGAAGGTAGTTTGGTTAGAAGGGGCACTCAAGGGGTTTTCTTTGGGATCTTGTCGGGGCTTAGAAATTTAGGAGCTTGAAAGGGAAAGAACCCGCCCCACTTTGTGTGGTTGTTGTGTTGCAAATATATATTTGGTGGGTATTTGTGAAGTTGAATTTGAATATGGCAATGTCCTGCAAGGATGGTAAGCAGCCTATCATGGACAATGGCAAGTATGTCCGGTACACGCCTGAGCAGGTCGAAGCCCTGGAAAGGCTCTATCATGATTGCCCCAAACCCAGCTCCATTCGCCGCCAGCAGCTCATTAGGGAGTGTCCAATTCTCTCCAACATTGAGCCCAAACAAATCAAAGTTTGGTTCCAAAATAGAAGGTATAATAATAAATTACTGGTTTCACAGCCAAGAAAACAGATTTTCGATTTTTTTATAAAGTTTTGTATTTGTTTGACATGTTAAATTGACTTTCTTTGCTTGTATAGAAGAACAAAAATGGAAAAGGTTTTTCTCCTTTAACTTATGTACTACGGCTTGATTCTCCTTAATGGACTGTGATTTTTGAAATTCTGGATTTGCTATCTTTCCATGATTTTATCTTTGAATTCTTTTGTAATGCTTGTTATATTCTTCAGATGTCGAGAGAAACAGAGGAAAGAGGCGTCTCGCCTCCAGGCGGTGAATAGGAAGCTGAGTGCAATGAACAAGCTTCTGATGGAAGAGAATGATAGGTTGCAGAAGCAGGTGTCGCAGCTGGTGTATGAGAATGGCTACTTTCGCCAACATACCCATAACGTGAGAATTCTGCCTCTTTTTTCTTGCTATATCATCCGCTGCACATCATAACATGCTTGGTTACTGGGAACTTGAAAGGGACAGTAAATTGAAATTTTGGAATTGCTGATGAGATGTGGAAATTTTTTTTCTATTCGCTATAACTTGTTAGCAATCAAGGGGTGCGCAATGTAAACGCTTTTCTTTTTGTTAGAAAAAGAATTTTTATTGTTTATTTACTATTGAATTATGTGGAAATTGAGATAGAGATGGTTTGTTTTCTTTCAGACACCGCTTGCAACCAAAGATACAAGCTGTGAATCAGTGGTGACAAGCGGTCAACACCACCTGACACCTCAGCATCCGCCAAGGGATGCTAGTCCTGCAGGGTTAGTGGGGTTCTGGTTGTTAGGTCCTTTTCTGTTATGGTGCTTTGTGACCACTTGGTTGTGTGTATGTGCGAGCTAGTGTGGAATTTCGAATTCATGCTTTGTATTTTTTTCTAGGCTTTTGTCCATTGCAGAAGAGACTTTAACAGAGTTTCTTTCAAAGGCTACTGGAACTGCTGTAGAGTGGGTCCAAATGCCTGGAATGAAGGTATCTCTCAGTGCTTTTTTTTTCTTTTTCAACTTTCATAAATTAAGAACTGTTTTATCTTATAAAAAAAATTGCAAAATTTAATCAGCTAAATTATTTTATTTTATTTCTTTAATGGTTTTGCATTTAAAGAAGTATATAAATATGCAAAGACGGAACTAAGTTGATCTCCTCATTACAAGCGTCTATAATGTCAGGCTACTGAATGCTAGAACTTTCCATTGACTCTTTTCTAAACGATGGTTTGATTTGAATTTCTTGATCTGAAAATACATGTTTTGTTCTTTGTCCTTTTTTAGCATTATGCGTGAATTCCACCAATTGATTTTCACCAAGTTGAGTTTTTCTAATCTGTTTCTTCATCACAATTTTGTTTTTTCAAACGTGTAGCCTGGTCCGGATTCCAGTGGAATCGTTGCTATTTCTCATGGTTGTACTGGTGTGGGAGCACGAGCTTGTGGCCTAGTGGGTCTTGAACCTACAAGGGTAAGTGCACTTGGTTTGCCATACCATTTTCTACTGAGTTGCCAAGGTTATGTAATAGATTGTGTTCCTTCCAGGTTGCTGAAATCCTCAAGGATCGGCCATCGTGGTTTCGTGATTGCCGAGCTGTGGATGTGCTTAATGTGCTGCCCACTGCAAATGGTGGAACCATTGAGCTGCTTTATATGCAGGTAAAGGACTAATCATCATGCATTTGTTGTTTCTGTTAAAACCCTATAGCTGCAATTATTTAATTACTTCTATTTTTTATTGAGGATATAGCTCTATGCGCCAACTACATTGGCACCTGGTCGTGACTTCTGGTTGTTGCGTTATACTTCTGTTTTAGAAGATGGAAGCCTTGTGGTATGCTCCCAAACTCTTAACATTTGTTATTCATAGAAAATTTAGAGGAATTATTTACTTTCTACTCATGCAATATTCAGGTGTGTGAGAGATCTCTGAAAAATACTCAAAATGGCCCGAGCATGCCACCAGTGCAGCATTTTGTGAGAGCAGAAATGCTCCCAAGTGGGTATCTGGTACGGCCTTGTGAAGGTGGTGGGTCAATCATACACATAGTTGACCACATGGATTTGGAGGTAGGATGTGCCGAACACAATTGTTTTTTTAATTTTTTTTTTATAAACTATGTGATGTTGAATTTCTATTTGACCCAAGATCATAACTCGATTGCTGATTTCTTCAACTAGCCTTGGAGTGTGCCTGAAGTACTACGGCCGCTGTATGAATCCTCAACTGTACTTGCTCAAAAGACAACAATGGTGGTAAGCAATTTTTCGACTTTTTATGTCATGAACATTTAATGGATGTACAGAAACACTGATGTAGTTTGGGTGATGCTAGTGTAACTTCTGAACCAGACGGGGACTAATATTTCAATAATGTATATCCTTTCCATTCAGGCTCTACGCCAGCTGCGGCAGATAGCTCAGGAAGCTTCTCAGTCTAATGTGACCAACTGGGGCAGACGACCTGCAGCTCTACGAGCACTGAGCCAGAGGTTGAGCAGGTATTAATATCTTCTGTATTAATATCTTCTGTTGTTTGATAGTATCTGATTCAATCCATTAATGATCTGCCAGTTAGAATCTAATGTAATTTTGGCAGGGGTTTTAATGAGGCTCTCAATGGATTTAGTGATGAGGGATGGTCAATGATCGGAAATGATGGCATGGATGATGTTACTATCCTCGTGAACTCATCTCCTGACAAGTTGATGGGTTCAAATCTTTCCTTCACTAATGGGTTTCCAGCTGTCAGCAGTGCTGTCCTGTGTGCTAAAGCATCGATGCTTTTACAGGTAGGGATATGTTTTGTCCTAGGCTTGTGGAAAAAAGTTGAAATACAAATATATGCTATAAGACTTGGTAAATTGTGCACTATGTGTCTTATATGTAACTTCAACAATTAGGTACTTGCAATAGGGAATTGTATTGTTCTTTATATATGGATTTTTTTTACAGTACCAAGAGATAGATACATAGTATATCTCATAAAATTGAATACAAAGAAGGCTGACAATTTGTTTCTAATGAAGTCATAATTTGAATCTTATTTTCCTTTTTGTTTATTCCTGTGCCTTGTCATTGATTTGTTGTTTGTCATCTTTTCCTCATGCTGTGCACTTTACTTTTTCAGAATGTCCCTCCTGCAATCCTTCTCAGATTCTTGCGAGAGCACAGGTCAGAATGGGCAGATAACAATATCGATGCCTATGCAGCTGCAGCGGTTAAAGTTGGTCCTTTTAGCCTACAAGGTTCTCGAGTTGGAAGTTTCGGGGGTCAAGTTATACTTCCGCTGGCTCACACTATTGAACATGAAGAGGTGTGCCATTTGATCATGCTTTTACAGCTTGGATAATGCCTTGTATCATAAATTCAACATGGGTGTTATATTTATTATTTTCACCTTTGTCTTGCATCTGATAAGCTCTGTGTTCATTAGTTCCTGGAGGTCATAAAACTGGAAGGTGTTGGTCATTCTCCTGAAGATCCAATAATGCCCAGAGATGTGTTTCTTTTGCAAGTAAGACCTTTCTTTTCTATGCTCTCTGTGTTTCTCTCTTAGGCAAGACGAGCTCGTTTTTCCTGTCCCAAGTCAGCAGATCAATCATCAAACAAAGCTATGGAGTGAGGGAAATCAGTGAGAGTTCTCATGAACTTTTGAAATGGACCCACCATGTAGTTCTATTTTGGAATGAACTACAGAATTTGAAAGACAGAAATAGTTGTGTAGATCTCCGCCATTGGCCATTTTTTGTTCAGATAGGAATTAGTGGAAATCAGCTTTTCCTTCTTTTGAAAGATCACATTTTGGTTTCATAGCAAGAACAAGTTTCTAGAGTAGAAGTTTAAAATGAAAAGAAAATTTGCTTCATGTTTCCAATTCTCTTCCAAAATATATTTTTGAGGTCCTGAATTGCCAATCACCTGGGTATCCTGGAAAGTATGGGGAATCTAGGTACCCCTGGTTTGGTTTATGCATTATGAGTATCCTTAATTAGACTTGGGCTGAGATTGCACCACTTGATTCATTTCAATCTTTTATCTCTTGATGACATACATTATTCTTCCGGTTCTCTTCTTATTTGCTCCACTTGTTCATCTCTGACAGCTCTGCTGTGGAATGGATGAGAATGCTGTTGGAACATGTGCTGAACTTATATTTGCTCCCATTGATGCTACTTTTGCTGATGATGCACCGCTTTTACCTTCTGGTTTTCGCATCATTCCCCTTGATTCTGGGAAGGTTAGCTTACTTGATTCTGAAGTAGCTTATTTCTCCATGCCTTTTTATTAGGCTGTTAATTAATGCATTGAAAAATGATGCAGGAAGCCTCCAGTCCAAATCGTACCTTAGATCTTGCGGCTGCTCTTGAAGTCGGACCAGCTGGAAACAGAGCATCCAGTGATCATTCTGCTAATTCTGGTTGCACAAGATCTGTAATGACAATCGCATTTGAATTTGCATTTGAGAGCCACATGCAAGAACATGTAGCATCAATGACTCGGCAATATATCCGCAGCATTATATCTTCAGTTCAGAGGGTGGCATTAGCACTATCTCCTCATCTTGGTTCACAGGCTGGTCTTCGGTCACCACTGGGTACTCCTGAAGCACAGACACTTGCTCGTTGGATCTGCCAGAGCTACAGGTGCGTCGGTTGTTCCCTCTCATAGATGTTATCTTGATCAGAATGGGTCATTTTGTGACCTGGGCGATAATCCAGGGCATTCAGCTTAACAAGTCAATTTAATTATCTGAGAGATGTTGCCTGATGACCAAGTGATTCTAGTCAATGTCTTCTCCCACGAGAAATAGATTTCTTTGTTATTGAATTCTCTTTACTTTTGTTGCATAATTTTAAAATGATAATGAATTTGAATATGTTGATAAAACTTTTTCTGGATTCTAATAGGATCTTCTCATTTGTATACACAGGAGAAAATATATCTGGACTGAAAAAGAATTGATTTTTTGTTTTGGTCAAAGGACAAATTCTTTCAAGTTTCATGTTGCTTTTAAAAGCTTTTCTATAATCTATGAAGCGACTACATTTTCCAAAGAAAAAACATTTCGAACTTGGACAGTAGAGATATTTAATTGACTGAACACTTGTTACTTTATTTAATACTTGGTCACAACTTTGCAGGAGCTATTTGGGTGTGGAGCTACTCAAATCCAATGGCGAAGGAAGTGAATCTATTCTGAAAACCTTGTGGCATCATTCAGATGCTATTATGTGCTGCTCACTGAAGGTGTGCATGACAACAATATATCCTGCTTTCCATCTGCCGTTAATGATAGAATACTTGGACAAGGATTTAGGAATTATGGGGACCGACACAAACATGGTATTAAATTGAACAAAGGCATATCTGCCCGTGAATGTTCCCTGTTACCTTGCAAAGGAGACACTTTTATAATATGGCATTTGTTCTATCTTCTACTATACAGTTACTTGCATGCATAACTTGAAGTTTTTGGAGTCTGTTATAAATGATTATTTGTGGACATATATTGTCGTATTTGTAATGTGCTGGAAAACGTGTTGAACCAACAAAATATTATTAGCATTCTCATGTTCCTAGAGTGATTTTTTCATGCATATAATGCAAGTTGAATAAATATTGTCAGCTTTTTTGTTTAACATGCATTGCTATTTTGTATTCAGGTCTGAATTCAAATGCCATTATTATGCTGAAGTACTACCTCAGCTCTGTTGCTAACCTTTTGTATTCAAAGCAATTTGGTCTTGAACTTGGGTGAATTTTGCAGGCGTTGCCCATCTTTACTTTTGCAAACCAAGCTGGACTTGACATGCTTGAGACAACCTTAGTTGCACTGCAAGACATAACTTTGGAAAAGATATTTGATGATCATGGAAGAAAAACTCTCTGCTCAGAATTCCCACAGATTATGCAACAGGTTTTCCCTTCTCTCTTAAATCTTAGTGAAGGAAAAATGGATCCAGGTTAAATTGAGATTTATATTCACCAAATGCCACCACAAAAGGACAAAATAATTACTATGCTTAAGAACAAGACTTAGTTTTCATTTCTTCCAGTTTATTATTTATGGTTTCTCATTTATCGCAAGTAGTTATCTCCCATCTAATTGCTTTTGGTCTTACACTAGTGTTTGGTTAAGGGCCACTTTGCTTTGAAAGCAAAATACATAGCATTTTGAAAGGAAATTGCTTTGTGTTTAGATCAAAGCAGGTGCCTTGGCTTAACAATAAGCAAATGCCTTGGCTTAACAATCAGCAAAACTCTTTATTTTGGGGTCTATTTTATTAAGTAAAAATATAAATTTTTAAAAGCTCAGGAGCCAATTACCCAACACTGCTTCTACAAATGCTACTTTCTCAACAAATTGTGTACCGCAACACACCACAACATAACAGTCAAAGCAATCACAACATTGCAAGACCAAATTGGCGTGTTTTTGTATATGTTTGGTAGCAATCATTTACATTAATCTATCATTTAAAACTTTCATTTCCCTAAGATGCCTGTATTTGTTTTTTTTTAAAAAATTTATTTCTATAATTCTAGATTTGTTGATTTGCTTGAATAACCTCGGTTTATTTTGAAAGAAGATGAAGGGAGGAGATTGAATTTCCATCTGTCATGTTAAATTACAAATTTGCCCTTGTTTTTTTCTTTAGGTTTCTCATTTTTTTCTTAATGTTTGGCCCGACTCAATTTGCACTGGCCAATTGGGGTTGACCTCTCTAGATACATGTTTTGTATTTTTTTTTTTATTGAAAATCAAACTCAACAATATACGCAAAACCTTTTCTTTCCCATAATTGCGCACTTCATATTTATATTTGGAAGTTTATTACCAAGCTGATAGCAAATCTGTATTCAAATCTAAGTTTATTCCGCATGTAGACCTAACATGTTCAGGCAAATGCACACATTAATCAATAAACAATGAACCATAATAATGTTTGTGTAGAGATTATTCTATCAATAAAGTACGTGTAATAGTCTGAAAAATAATGTAGTATTGAAGCATGATATGCTAAAGAATAACATCTTTTGCTTTGGGCAGTTTCCCCCTATAAGATATTGTAGTGGGGAGCCTGGCCTGGCCTTGGTAGATTCAATATCATCATCTTATGTATATTTTTCTCTTGCTAGGGTTTTACTTGTCTTCAAGGTGGTATCTGTTTGTCAAGCATGGGCAGACCAGTTTCATATGAAAGAGCTGTGGCCTGGAAAGTGTTGAATGAAGAAGAAAATGCGCATTGCATCTGCTTTATGTTTATAAACTGGTCTTTTGTCTGAGACTTGAAACCAGAATCTAGTGGAGTGGCTGATTTAAGAGTGAGAACTCTATACCTGTCTTATTTTGCTGGCTTGTATTTCTTTTATGTATAACATGTTGCAACCGTGGAGCACCTAGTTCATTTGCTATGTTATAAATTTGTGTGGGGTTCATTATCGTAGAGATTATGGACGAGACGATATAGTTGCCGGGGATCTTTTGTTTCTGACTGGTTTGTTCTTAAGTCCTCACCTGGGTCTGTTGATTATTGCAACCGAAATCTGTCAATTCTGGTTTTTTCCTGTGTTGCTTACAGAGTTACAGGGATGTTCTGTGGTGATTATTTGTGTCTGGGATAAGTTAGGCAGGTTCTTTCTGCATCAGCAATCATGGATTACCTAATGAATCTGTAAGAAACCTAGGTTGCTGTTTTAGATTTATTTGCAGTACGCAGTAGGTTTTATCCAAAAGACTTTTTAAGTAGATTGATAGGTGGCTGAATTTGTCCCCAGAAGTCCAGTCGTCCATGAACTTTGCTCCCTTTTCACCAACGAGCTTATACCTTTGTGCATCCTTGTAATCTTTAATGTGTTAAAAAGTCTTCCTTTATCATTTTAATCCTACACGTTACAGTTTTTATTCTTCATCGTCAAGGCTTTCGTCAGCAGGTGTTTACTCACAGCATGACAACGTTGTTAATGTGTATCTTGATCCTTAAAATTGTGTTCCATCAAGGACTTGTTTGCCAGGAAAAGTTTAGAATCGAAATGGACGTTTGTGTAAAAATTCATTTGAGCACATGACATAAAAATTTTGGGAAAATTACATTTATCCTATGATAGTTTAGTTGCTATTTTACTCTCGTTATTTATTTATTTTTTATGAATTATAGGTTGCATCTCATTGTTTATAGTATTTTACATCTTCATTGATGCTTGCAAAGAAAAAATCAACAAATATTTATGGATTATTTACATATTCTAATAAATAATTAAAGAGTTTTAATGTTAAAAAGTAAAAAAAAAAAAAAAAAAAACCTTTAACCGCAACTCTCATACCATTAATGAGACCCTGTGAATTCATTAACAAAAGAACTTTCTACAAGGAATTTCTCCTATCAATGATCCCTAATTTCACCTCAGACGATGCAATATTCAATTTTTCTTTCAATTCATTGGTATTTTCTATTTTCTATTAGTCATTCTAAGACGAGAGATTAATTTGTTGTTTGTTTGCTAATAATTTTTTTTTTAAAAGTGATTTTATAGAAAATAAATTATTTTTTAATATTTGATAATGTTATGAAAAATAAATTAAAAAATATTTAAAATTTTTTTGTTTATGATATGAAAAATAATTTATTAATGTTTTATTTTTTTAAAATAATTTATTAAAAAAATAAGGATCAAAATTGACAAATAAAAAGTTGAAGAACGATGAAATAAAAAAAAATAATTTTATAAATTATTTTAAATAAAATAAATAGCAATTGAAAGAATATAAATCAAATTTGATGAGTGAAAAAGTTGAAGGATAATGAAATTAAATTTTTTTAATAATTACTTTAAATAAAATAAATAACAATAAAAAAAATTAAGGACTAAATTTGATAATAAATAAATAAATAAATAAGGATCAAAATTGATATAAAAATAAAATTAAATTAAATTTTAAGAGATGTAATTGAAAATAAAAATAAAAATAAAGATTTAAAATAAAATATATAAAAATAAAAATTTGAAGACCAAGTTTGAAATAATCAAGAAATAACATGATGTTTTTTTTTTTAATTTTGTTTTTGCAATTTCTGAAACTTTATTTTTATTCAAAAAAAAAAACACTTTTGAAAACCAGATCAAATTTTCATTTAACTAAAAATATTTTTGATAGACCTACTTCTATAAACAAACATGTGAAAGTTTAGAAAATAATTTATAAGAAATTACTTTTCATAAAACAAACATATCCTAATAACTAATAACTATTAATGATGAAAAAAAAAAAAGGATAAACAAACAAAATAACTATTGATCTTGTGAGATTTATTTTTTAGAGAACTAATTGAAGACCTTACCTCATTTTTGATATTGTGATTGTAATTTTAAAAAAATAGTTTTAAAAAATTTATTTTTGTTGTGTTTGATTGGATTAAAATATATGTTTAGTTAAAAGTACAATTAAAGTTATTATTATATAAAAAATAATTAAAAGGTGGTGTTAAAACTGTTAATAATAAAATAACTAAAAAAAATATAGTTTTGTAGTTTTGAATTATGTTATTGTACACTGAATTATTAATAAGTTATTAATACAACAATGCAACATTAAAATTAATTATATTTTTATTGTTTCATTAATTACCTTTTTGTTAAAGATTTTGCTAAAGTAAAGTAAATTATTTATTAAGAGCTCATTCTGGCATGTCGCACGTGTATTGTCAATGGTCCTCTCTTTTTTGTTTTGTCGGCAAAGACAAATTGAAAGAAAGGTAAAGGTTAAGGTTATTTTGGTCTCACTGTATTTTCAACGGTTTTTTCTCTGTTTTGATAAAAAAAAAAAAAAGCTTGCAAAGATAAATTAATAACTGTGATCAAACATTAGAAAAAGCAGGTTAAAAAGTTGCTTCGCAATAACTGAGGTCATACCTCAATTATTTGTGGGACCTACTATTTAAACCACAACTTCTTACAACTAACTCTATATATTTTTATAGCTAAAAAAATAAAAATAAAAATAAACGCAAACTCATTTTCAAACGGCTTGTATGTTTTTGGTATTGTGATTTTTTTTATAGTTATAGTTTAAAAAAAGTTATTTTATAAAGTGTATTTTTGATTGAGGTTGGTTTGATATTTATATATATTTAGTTAAAACTGTGGTTGAAATTGAGATTAAACAAAAAGTAGTTTAATGTGTTTGGTTAAGAATGCTTTTAAAATTGAGGTTATAAAATAATTTTAAAAAATATATATTAATATTGATGGTTTTTAATTTAAATATTGTAGATTTAACTATTACTATTACATCATCAAATAAATAATACTTTATATAAAATATTTTTTATTGTTCAATTAAACAATCTACAATTCCATCACGTATGAAATATATCTGACAAGGACTATAATTTTCTTTGTTTCTTAAACACACAATAACATCAGGTAAAATATAATTAGGAATAAAATTGGCATTGCGATCAAATTCTGCAAATGCTATATCATCAAGCGATCTCCGTCTAATTTATGTAGTATCATTGAATAATATTAAACACTAATTTTTCGGATAAAACACAATAAAAAATAAAAAATAATTTTTTTTACTAGCTCTGACCCGGTTCAATGCATTTAGCTTTAGACCGGACCGGAACAGTAGAGATATGCTTCCTTGTTCACGTGAACAGTAGACATTGCACTGCTTTCAATGATCCTGTGTTTTCAACGCATATATTGATGGGACCCATAAACAATGAATTGAGTTTTATTAATTACCAAATATTAATGGTTTGTTTTAGAAGCAGAAGCAACCATGGAAACAAACGCGATCACTTGAAAGGGAGTTACGGTCGAATAAGCTTGGCTTGAGTAGGCTGATTACACAAGGGAAAACTAAACTTCACCACTTCATTCAAGTCAACATTTTCAATCCTTTCGTTTATAAACTTGAAAAATCAGAAAAAAAAGAGAGGGAAAATGACAACACAAATATAAAGCGAATTCAGTAGAACAAAGCTAGTTTAATAATGGTTGCATTACCGCACAAGCAAGAAGTTCACAGTGGAGGAAAAAGCACTACAATTTTGTGGGTCAAAACCACCACCTACAGACTCGAGCATCGATCTCATACATGTTAAAATAAACACTGGTGTATAGAAAAAAATCCTGCAAATCATGGGCACAAGATCATTATAATGAAAAAAAAATGTAATAATATACAAGGTTGATAAGAAGATGATAATTAATAGACCTTTTAAATACAATAAATTAACTGCAGAAGTTAATGGCATCATAAAGCTAATTACCTTCTGAAATATAACGTATTTTTACTCAACTCTTTTAATTACCTTCTTAAATGTAACTCATTTTTAGTCAACTTTTTAATAGTACTAGAAAAAGAGGGGATATTTTTTTTTATATATTTATTAACATGGGTATTTGGATCAGTTTGCACGCACCTCGACTAATCTCACGGGTCCTAAAGTTAACGATCATGTACGCCTCCAGCAGCTATCATATTAACAACCGCAAGGCTCAAACCTGAGATCACAAGAGAAACAAATCTCTTAATTCTAATATTTTATAGTTCAACTACCTAAGATGGTTAAAAAACAGGATTTCTTAATTCTATTTTTAGAGGGATGTATAGGGGCAAAATTATATCTTTATTGATACTCGACCACTAAATTCCTTCTGATATGATGGAAGTGGGTAGGTGCGGAAGTTTTTCACCATAAATAAATATTTTGTTCACAAGAAAAATAAAATTATAGAGAAAAATGAATGTATTTTTATTCCCCTTCTCCATAACATAGCTATAAACATATTTATAGTTTTAATCTTTCATCAAACTTATTTCTTAGAGTGCTTATTAATTAGTATATGGTATTCTCAAACCATAATTGTTGTTATGTCGTTCGGACCTTAATTATAACAGGTATTTGGGAATAAAAATTGATTTTCCTTAAATTCTTTTATATTCAAAATAATAAAAAATAATAAAACTTGAAAAGCCCCTTATAATCCCTCCCAATTACTTTTCTATCGGAGAATTCTTGTCTTTTCTCCTCTTCCTTTTCTTTACCATCACAAATGACATTCGCTTTTCTCACTGTAACCAACACAAAAAAACCCTACAAATTTAACAACTCAATATTTCAATTTCATAAAGTATTAAGTATTGTTAAGGAAATAATCAAAGTAAATATTCTTCATTATTTTCTAATTAATAAAAAAAAGAGATCAATGAATTAAATAACTCAAGACAGTTAATAAATTAATTATTTCAATCATCCAATCAAATCAAAGGAGATGAAAAAGCCTTTTCTATAATATGTTTTATTCTATTTCTTTTGTATCTTGTTGGGCGACTATATAAATTCTATATGAGATGATTGTAAACATATAATAGAATTACCAGATAATATCTTTCTCTTTTATTATAATTTTTTTTTTCATATCTTCAATGATCTTATTTTCAATTAAATATTTTATTTATTATTATTTTTCAATGATACATCAACTCGTGATAAGGAGATAATAAACCTCAATATAACATGGATTATCAAATGACATCCAAAGAATAATAATAATAAAAAAAAAATAAAAGTGTAAGATGACAAAGCCCTACAAGAGAATTGAGATCTTGCATCAATAAAAAAAAAAAACAAGAGAGACTTAATTAGTGGAAGTTGATAAATTTTCACACAAGAGATAAGTGGTACAAAAGAGACCACCATAAAAATAAAAGAAAGAAGGCATTCTTCCTAAAGAAGGAGATGAAAAAATGGTCAAGAAACCATGATAAAAAGGCATCAGTCTAATGAGGGGTGAGTCAAAATAAAATTAAAAAACCAAATCTTGAAAAAAAATATTTGACTAGAGAAATGTGGCAGCAACAATACGAGGAAAACAATGGCTAAGAATAACCATGTTTAGAAAAATAGAATTGTTGAAAATAAACAAATGAGGTCATAATGGTAATAGAAATGATGCATATCGAACTCATAAAAATTAAAATTATCAAGGGAAATACTCTTGATTATCTTTTTTTCTTTAAATAAAAAGATTAATGAATTGAATAACTCAAGAAAAACAGTAAATTATTATTTCAATCATCCAATCAAAAAAGATGATCAAGAATTTTTTATAATTTAATTTTTTCTATTTCATTATATGTCTTGTTGTATGTCTATATATATATAAACACTACATGAGTTGATTGTAAACATATAATAAAATTATTGAATAATATCTTTCTCTTGTATTCTAAATTTCTTATGAAAAAAAATAATTAGAAAAAGAGAAGAGTATTTGTTTTTATATATAGGTAGATCAATGGAAAGATTGTTGTTACTGCACTGAGTTCATGATTCGAGGATGATCCCTTTCAATAAATATTCTAGTCATCATAGGATAACATAAAAGATGGAGTAATACTAATACTGACTGCATGCGACCATTTTACATACATCAATGTTTTATTGGATATAATAAATCATATGGATAATAATGTCTTTAATGTTACCTAACAAAAGGGGCAAATGCAACTAAGACAATTAAATGTGGAAAGATAAAAACAAAAATATAGATTAAATTTGTTTCTAAAATAATTTTGAAATGATTTTACGCCATTTCAAAACAACGAGGATAAAAAAATATATTGTTTTTATCTCAATTATATATTTTTATCTTTTATATTTCGTGACAATAATCAAATACTACTCTAATAATTAATTATATTTTTATGTTTGGTGATGAGTTTTTCAAAATTGTAATATAATAGATTATAATTGTGGTGATTCATTATATTACATCATTATATATATATAAAGTAATGAACTGTTAAATGATTAAGAGAAATCGTGCATGGATTTAATTATAAAAGTTTTTTTTTAATCATAAGATTAAATTGTAATTTTTATAAAATATAGGGACCGGAAATTTTTAAATTAAGGGCCAATTTGTAAATAAAAATATATTATAGGGATTGAACAATTATATTTGAAAATAGCAAGCACTAAAATGAAACTTTATCAAAACCTCCATCACATTATTATATAGAAAAGAAAAAGTTGGGTCCATATTACGACAATTATCCGCTATAGTTTAGAAGTTACTATTTACAATTAATTACCTTGCTGAGTTAAATTAATATAAATGCTGGCAGTCCTCAACACTTTCTAAATCTAATCGACAACGTCTAAATTACCCTTGTTACATGCAGATGGCAAATTTAGCCATGCACACATTTAATTTAATTAGCTTGAGTTTGGCATCTACAGGCACTGCCAGTCATTGAAGAATGGAAGAGACGATCCGGACCAATCCCTCAAAAAAAAAAAAAAAAAAGAAGAAGAAGAAGGGAGGAGAATCTGATCACCTAGAAAACCCATAGAGGGTATATATATTTATTAAAGGTGGGGAGCAAAATCAACGAAGGGGAATTAAAAATAGCCCTTGATTGAGAAGCATGAAACAGGTTTGGATCAACCCAAGAAAACCTTGTAAGGTAGCAAAAAGGGTTGGTCCACCGAGCATAATCTGATACAAATATGTAATACGTGCAACGTCTGAAACCTGATGTGGGCACTGGAAATACTGTCATTCCAGATCAAAATACTAGTGGGGTTTGGAAATTAAGGCATAGAGAGGGAGACAAAAAGAAAATCCTAAGAGTTTTATGGGCTTGTTTAGAAGAGATGGGGACGAAGGTTGATAGATGTAGCTAGGCCCATGACCCCATTGAAGGTAAGCAAGCTTGGCAATGATCATTTTTTCAACTGGAGATCATCCATGTCCCTTGTAATCGCGGCAATGCAGCTTGAACTCCTTGCAATCCCGACCATCTTTCGAGCACCTTTAGGACCAAAGGATTTGGCCCTTAATGTGCTTTTCTTTAACATCTCCCTCATGGCCTCAGCTTGAGACAAAACTGGATACGCCCGGACAAACTTGTTGAACGTCGTACAAGCACTCATGTGTGCATTCAAAGCCTCCTCCTTGTGGCCTCCATTTTTCTCCATCTCTTCTTTCACTGCTTCTGTACACAACCCGCATATCCACTTCCCTAGAAACTTGTTCCGAACGCAATCAATATACTCAGGGGTGCACTCTTCACTCATGCCGCAACACTCACATCTTGCATCTTCAACCTCGGATATTGGTGGGAGATTGATATCAATTACTTCTTTAGTTAGTTCAAAAGAAATATCGGATTTTGTTCGATGAAGATTGTCTTTTGAGAGCCTTGGTGGCTCGGGGAAGGCATTTTTCCTGTTGTAAGCGCTAGCAATAGCCTCCCCATGTGGTGCCATATTAATTATGGTACGTGCCTTTTACAGATGGAAAACAACAAATCCCTAATGATGAGAAGTTAATTTGGTTCAAAGCTTCACAAAAACAACTGAAGAAAAGGCACTTCAAACAGGGTTAGAGTGATTGATAATGAAGAAACCTATCCAGACATAAAAGAAGAAATTGGAAGATTATGATCAGCTCTGCGGTGGTATCTATATCGTTCAAGTACAGGCACCATATTTATAATGGTTCACCTCTTTTCTTAGGAATCTCAACAGTGAGTTTATGTGGTTCTTGAAGATTCACATGTCAATTATCATAATCGTGAGTTAATTTATGCTAGATTTTCTCAAGAAAGTATAGAAAGAAAAGACGGTTCACGGCTATATGTGAGGAGCATCATTGTCATTTCATGGGAAAATGAGGATGTTTTGTACTTTCAACTGTCTTTGCCTTGGTAGATTAGGCAGGAGACGCGGGGCTGTTCCTCCACCATTGCTTTCTACGATTGGCTTAAGACGTAGCTGGTGTCAATTTGAGGTATTACATGCAAATACGTGGCATTTTGTAGTATCTTAAAGCTGGTTGAGGGTCCATAGTTGAACCAATAAAAATTACATATTATATACTCTAAATATTAGGTCGAACGTTCTATGTAATAAACAACTACCTCGAAGTTCTGCTTTCGGTCGAACCACTTAACTGGACTGAAGCTTATTTTATGTGAAGGATATTTTGCATAACACACAGCAACCTCAGTTTTTCCATCCTAGAATATAAATTAAAAAATTTTAAAGTCCATTTTATTTGTTTTTTTAGTTAATGAAGTGGGTTTTAATTTGTCATAATGTGATGATCGATGTTAGAAACCTCTATTAATTCTTCATTCAAAATAGTGATTTTGGGAACTAAAAAGATTAGAAAATGCTAAATAAAAATCGATTGTTCACATGTGGGTATATTCCAGCCATAGATTTATCTTGTCTTTTAATGCAGATGCTGCTGACAGAAACATGAAGAAAAGAGACTCCTGCTTGTACATTGCAGCGCATATATCAACCCGCTGATCTTACAACCAACCAATGATTTCACGAGCATATATATAAATGAACCAGTCTTTTGAGAGGTAGTGAAGTTTACGCATGGCAAGAAAGTTAGTGAAGACAAAATATAAAGTCTTTACAAATTTACAGTTGAAAGAGAGAGAGACAGTAAGGCTTCAAAAGCGAGGGTTTTGTAAGTGGGCTGCTACTTTATCTTCTTAAACAATAACTTTACATGCTGATAGACAGTGATAAGCTGATGGACATGCATGACAGTGGCACCTAGTGGTTTGATTCTTGTCTGTGCAGATGATAATTCTCAAAACAATAAATAAAAATAAGATGGATGGGCCAGTTAATGATCGATAAAATTGAAGTTATTAAGAGATTTTAGTGGCTTGGTATTTGCTAAAACTTGCGATGCATGCACCGGTCCTGTGATTAGAACACGGGAGCGATGAATAATGATGGAGTTTATTATAAGATAAAAAATATTTTAATTATAGGAAGACGCCTATAATATGTATTTTTTATTTATTTATCCATGTCTCCCATGTTAAAAAGTTACTGTAATTCTCAATATAATTGAATAAAACCAATAAAATAAAATAGGAAAATGAATATAGGTAAAAGTAAAATTAACCTAGGAAAATATTTATTTTTCTAAAAATATCTTATAACAATTTTTTCAGGTAATTCTTGAATTCAAATCTCAGTAAAAAATCGTAATTTACCACGAACATCCTTTAATGTGTGGTCTACATACAAGTATACAACACCTTTATGTGAGTCGGCAAGATTTTTAAAAGCAACATTAATTAACATGAACGAAAACAACATGCTCATTTCTGAACATATCTTTTCCCAGAAAAGATGTCCTCATCCTCTTTTTCACGAGCATACCCTAATTTGCGACTTGACTAGACTATGGTTAGTCAACAAAACACATATCAACTAACTATCATGAAACATTAAGTTTTGATACATGTTCTTTATGAACACTTTCCCTGATGCTTTGACAAAAACATAACAAAAACCACAAAGAATCTTTGAGTTTTGATACTTAGCTAACGTGGCTAAGAAAGAATTTTTTTTATTTATTACAAGTCAAAACCTATAAAAACACAAACATCATAATTATAAATAAACTCTTAACATATTTAATGTTTATTAAGATGTATCTCACTTGCGAAGATTCTATTACAACTTTTCATATAACTGAATAGAAAAACCATTCTCTTCAAACCAGAAAAAACTAAAAAAAAAAAAAACGTAACAATACATAATAGAAAAATAAATATAAAGAAAAAATATTTATTTTCTTTTTAAAAAAAGTCACTACATCATCAGATTAGAAGCGGCGGAATCAATGAACCAAGATTCAGAAACTGATTTTCATTCGTCAGATGCCAGCGGTAGATATGGAAGCTGGCAAGGTTAAAAGTAAAGTGCTCTGAATCTTTTGTGGCTCATCATTGTGAGAAAGGGAAGCGTCATTTGTTGGTAGCCTTTGATTCTATGAGCCCAATGTGTTTGAGGCATGAAAAGCTCGATGTCCTTTTCGGTTGTAATTTCTTTCCAAAGTTGAAAACCAAAAATAAATTGGCCAGACATTTTTAGTGGTTGTTAAAGTTCCTCTTTCTACTATGTGATGGAAGCAATGGCGACCCTGAATGTCGGTCGTCCTAATCAGAGGTGGAACTAGAAACTTAGGATCTAAGGTGGCTGAATTGCTCAAAAAACTTCAAGAGGATTGACATGCTTCAAAGCGTATTGGAATCACCCTGTCCATCAGTGAATAAATATCTCTCTTACTCTGACGCATCCTTGCTAGATCTTGGCAGCAAGGAGCCAATCCACTATGATAGAATCATGAAAACGATGCCAAGACAGTCTACGAGGCAATCATCAACTGCACCTTTCACGTTAATGCATGAAATTCACATACTTGAACACCTTCAGGATCAGCTTTGGGAGGAAGCAAATCGAGCTCTGAAAGTTCTACAGAAAGAGGTGGCTTGTCATAGACTAGATAACCAGGATGCAGCTGATTCAACTGCTAAACTGCAAGCAAAAATCAGGGAAATAAGCACTATATAAACCAGTTCCAAAAGAAGTTGAAATTGGAAGTGTCGTAGCTCCTAACAAGAGTGTCAGTGCTGATCTCAATTTTGAGATTAGGGGTGCCATGGCACCTACAACACAGGATCGCCCTTGATCCTAACCTTTGGGTTAGCCCAATAACAAGAAGGAAGGAAGACCGAGCTCGTGCTTGAACCAGTGGTATCAAGTGTGAATCAGTTTATATTTAAGATGTGTTTCTTCACTAAGGAAATCAGAAATGGTTTGCATCAATACTTGGCTGATTCTTACAACTTAAAATGTCAGTACGAAGAATTTTGAATTCTGATAATAGCATCATAAGAAATTGCATAGCTTGTTTTGTTTTCGGCCTCAAAGGTTGTGACTGGAACATTGACAGTAGTAATTATATCTTGTTATGCCCACAAAGAAATAATACCTGAATAACAAGTCTGAACGTCTTTGTCATCCTGTTGATAGTTTGAGTTCAAACTCCAACTCGAATTGCCTTGCTTGACTAGTCTGAGAGAAAACTCTCTCTCGGTGTTTCCACATAGCAGTAGCAGTTTGATAAGGCCTAAGACTCAAAGGGATGTCGTTGACAGGGTTGGTTATCGAGGAGATTAGTTATCTTCCACTGTGCCTTCTGCTTGTCATCTACAGGTTCGGGACTAGAGCCATCAAGAACGCCGAGCTTATCTGATAAGTTGAATTTAGGGAGTGAGAAGAGAAGCAGAGAAGTAAGAGAGGAGACAGTATTGGATAATTTTCGATACCTTTATTGGATGCCACCAGCCCCTTTTATACATGAATTGAATAACAAACAATGCTAGAATTTGGGAAACTATCTAGAAAATGGGAAACAAACAAGGGATCCTCCGAGGAATTCTTATTAACTGTTAATACTAAAAATAACTGGAGAATGACTAATTCCATAACAAACCCCACTAACAATCTGGCGACCAAGCATGATCCACGTCCAAGTGTCTTCCACGTACCACGTGCGCTACTGCCACCTTCTAGTTTGTTGTGGTTTGCATGCATCTTCATGCACGTATCAATCCTTCCCCCTTAAGAATCCTTGTCCGCAAGGATGAAGGTGGGATAGGTCTTGATAAAACGCCTTTCATTCTCCCAAGTAGCATCTTCCACTGGTGCACCATCCCATTTGACCAAAATTTCATGTTTTGGATGATATTTCCCATTGTTAACTACTCGTCGGTCTAGGACAGCCTCGGGTTGTGGAAGAATATTGGCTGATTCTGAAACAGGAGGAAGGCTCGCCACTGTTGATGTAGGAGGGAAGGGCCCAAAGTATTTCCGTAGCAAGCTAACATGAAACACGTTATGGATTTGGGAATCCTGTGGTAGTGCTAATTTATAGGAAACTGTTCCGACTTTAGCTAGGACCTGGTAAGGCCCAAAGAACCGTGGGGCTAACTTCATTGAGCTACGAAATGCCACTGAGGATTGACGGTAAGGTTGGAGCTTTAAATACACATAATCTCCAACGTCAAAGGAGACATCCCTGCGATGTTGATCAGCTTGGCTCTTCATCCTGTTCTGGGCAATCAACAGATTTCTCCTCAGCTCACGAAGGAGACAGTCTCTATCGCGCAGATGCTCATCCACGGCTTGAACATTTGAGGTTCCGGGAACATAGGTGAGTAAACTAGGAGGGGGAACACCATAAACCACCTCAAAATGGCGTCATCTTAGTGGCAGAGTGGAGCGAGGTATTGTAGTTGAACTCTGCCCATGGAATCCAGTCGAACCATTTGCGTGGCTGGTCACCTGCAAAGCACCGCAAATACTGTTCGAGGATGCGGTTGACAACTTCAGTCTGACCATCCGACTGAGGATGGTAAGCTGAGCTCATGCATAACTGAGTGTCTTGGGACTGAAAGAGGGTGCGCCAGAAGGAGCTAATAAACACCTTGTCACGATCGCTCACAATAGAGGCTGGAATACCATGCAGGCGGACGATGCAGGAGATGAAGGCTTTGGCCACTTCATGCACGTATCATTATCTTTTGTCCTTTACAAGAACACGGAGATGGGACTCTTACTCTTAGGAGAAAAATTCTTCCTATCAACCTTAACAAATAAAACCTGATTATTATGTTCCATGATGCACTAATTAATTGATTAGTCAATTAAGAAATAAGAACCTCAATAAGTTCTCAAGAGAACAACAGCTAGCGGAAGTTAAAAGATAACAATAAATATAGAATATAAATATTTGATGAGCGAAAAAGATTGTCGATATGAAAACAAAATTCACAATTTTATTCTTTCTAAAAATAATACTAATGAAGTCTATCTCCTTGAAAGATTTACAAAACCTTAAGATTACGATATTTGAGAACCTAATAGTAGCGGTGGAGCCTGCATTAGAACAATTAGAGTAATTTGATTGCTTATTTTAATTGTTATTGGTGTTAATTAAAAATTAATTTTACATGTGAAATAAATATTTTTTTTCAAAAATTCAATTTTTTTATCTCATAATTTTTTAAATTAGATTTAAAACAAAATGTTTTTCATCACTCGGTTACTATTCTGGTCAGATCTGGATGGAATTTCCAGATTTGGCCGGAATCCGACCAAGGATTGGTTGGAAAAATCATGTTTTTCAAAAAAATTTTAAAAAAATTCTAGATACTGGTTTGGCTAAATCAAGCGGTATTTTTTTAGGTTTAGCTAGAATCCACAATTGATTTTTTTTAAAAAAATTAAAGTTGTGCCTCCACTAGAGGTGGCCCTTATATCCCTGGTGCGACTGGCCTGTGTTGCGTGCACATGCCAGATCGCTGGAGGTTGGAGAGGTAGCAACTAAGGGTTGTTACCTTTGCAATGCAACACCAGTTTGACTGACACTACTTGAGATGCAGCACCAGATAGTAGCCTCGTGTGGCTGCACGCAACAACTACTATTGTTGTCGCTACTAATCGCTGCTACCAGTATGGGCAGCCCAATCCAGCAGCAACAATAGCAGCAAGAAGAAGAAGAAGGGGCATTAATTTATTATTCTATCCTTGCAACTTATATCTAACTATTTTTAGATATATTTGGGGCTGAAATTATGATTTTAGCCCTCCATATATAAAATAATAATTTTTTTTATTATTAAAATTGAAACAATAAATTAAATTAATTCTAGAATTACCTTTTCTAATTGGATTAAGATTGAGTTAAAATTTTTAATTAAAAATTTTTGAGTTTGGTTATATGCTAATAGGTTCAGGATTTAGTTAAAATGTTTAATTAAATAATGTTTAGAAAAATAGTTTTTCACTTCTTTTTCTAAAGTGAATAGAGTTTTGAAACTAAAATATTTTTATTTAATTGATCCTGAAATAGTTTAGGATATTAATAAGAATTCTAATATGATTAATTTTTTTATTAAATTTTGAAAATTGGTTTTTGAATAAAAGAATCTATAAGAAATAAAATTTATTATATTTGGGAAATTATCAAATTTGATTTGAATTTAATATTTATAAGAGTTAGAAATATTATAAAATCAATAATTAGAATTGAAGCATCCAATAATTTTATTATACATATTAATATGTTCTTATGCATGATGAATGATTATGGACATTAAAGACCAATGTGATTGTGTTTTTATGGTTGAATGATTATAATATTAAATAAGATTTGCGTGTTTTGTCTTATCTCTATTTTTCTTCTACATTGTAAATTCTTCTATTATTTAATTCCACTCGAATGTAACTCAAGGTTTCTTAATTAATTATGTAAATGTTATGTAATTTAGAAATGTAGGAATTTAGGTAAGAAATTATTTTGTAATCCAAGACGAAGAAAGAAATGGCGATGAATGATACAATTGAGGTGCTTGCAAAGGACTTATGAAGATTTACAGTAGCTATCTAATATCTAACCATCTAATTCCCTTCATTGGCTCAAGAAAATTAGCATAAATATGTTCATAATCATCCAATTAGAATGATATGTTAGGGGTGTATGTTTATATATAAATTGTTATGTATGAAATGTATATCTGTTATGCCATGTTATGTATGAGACCTTATTAATTGATAATAAATCTCTCATTAATATATTAAGTACATGTTAAGAACATGAATAGTTGCCTTGCAATTTTATATGCGTAAAACCAGAGTTTTATTCATGGATAACTTATTGAGTCACTCAAGGTTACCGTTAATTGAATATGTTTAATGCTATAAAATTGGTTATACTGAACTAACCTATATGATTTGGATGAGTCACTCATGATCATGTAAGGTTAGAGACAGGAGTTAGGCAAAACATATAAGATATGTTTAGATAAAGAGTTGTCACCTAACTAATCTAGGAGTCTTATAGAAAAGTAATTGATAAATTATGTTATCTACCTAATTTATTTTATTTCTTATTTGTTGAGTCACTGAAAGTCAGATAAATTAAATGAGATCCTAACTTACTAGGAAAGTCTAAGAGAGATTTCCTGAATTAATAGGGAGGGCTATTAATTTGCAAGAAAATAGTGGAAGATCAAATTAGAATTAAAGACCTTATATAAATTTAGAATTTAAATATGTATGCATGAAACTAATACTCTCTATCTTTATAAAAACAGGTTGGTTAATCAAAATGAGTAGTAACATATCCCTACGAAACATATTTGATGCTAATAAATTGACTAAACTAAATTTCTTGGATTGACACTAAAATGTGAGAATTGTTCTCAAGCAACAAAAGAGATTGTATGTTATAGAAAATCAAATTCCAAATGCCCCTATTGAGGATGCCAAAGAAGAAGTTAGGAATGAACATCAATGTTATGTTAATGATGATGACCAGGCTATATGTGTGATGCTAGCCAATATTTCAACTAAACTTCAAAGGCAACATGGGAATATGGATGCCCATACTATGATTATGCATTTTAAAAAATTGCTTGATGAGGCTAGTAGGATCGAGAGGTATGAGACCTCTAAGAAATTGTTTCACTATAAGATGATAGAGGATTCTTTAGTGAACACCCATGTTTTGAAAATGATTGACAATATTCAGAGATTGGGCCAATTGAATGTTTTCATGGACCATGAGTTAAGTATTGACTTAGTCTTGCAGTCATTACCCAAAGCTTTTCGTAACTCATTATGAACTATCACATGAACAAGTTGGATAGTACATTGCCAGAATTGCTTAATATGCTTGAGACTGATGAATGAGCTTTTAAGAAGAAAAAAGACATAGTTCTTCTAGTTTAGTCTTCTAAGAAGAAGGATAAGAAGAATAATGATGTTATCTTTAAAGTAAAAAAACTAGTGGGGGCATCAAGAAAGACAAGAGCACTTGTCATTATTGTGGCAAGGAAGGACACTAGAGGAGGAATTGCAAGGAATACCTTGCAACCATGAAGGCAAAAAAGCTTATACTTCAGGTATGTTTATAATTGAAAACTATCTTACTACTTTGTATTATAGTTCTTGGGTATTGAATATCGAATGTGGTTTTCACATTTTCAATTGCATGTAAGAACTAAAGTAAAGTTGAAGATTAATTGAAGGCAAAATGGATCTATAACTTAGTAATGAAGTAAGGTTTGTTGCATTAACTATAGGAACTAATTATGCATTAGTTTTAGGAATTAATTATTTTCTTTTGCCTAATGAGTTGATACTAGAACTTTGTAATTGCTATTTTGTTATATTATTTTAAGACATTGATTCCATTTCATTTAGTATTAAATGAATTTAAATTTATTATTTAGGATAAATATTATTCTTTTATAATAATGATGTTCTTATGGACCCCATAATTATATGAATGGTTTGTATATACCTAAATTTAATATGTTCGGGTTCAATATAAACTATAATAAAATTGAAATATAGATTGGATTAAGTATTAACTTTTATTGGATCAAGGTGATTGATATTTGATCAAATATTTCAAGAATTATTTAAAAGAGAATGAGATTCTTTATACCTCTTAGAACATAATATCTAGATGAAATATATTTTCAATGCTAAAGAAAAACAATATCCTTATAAATTTGGTAGGATATGTCATGCATCAATGATATAAGGACCTCTCATGGAAGTTGTGAATGCCATGTTGCTTATAATTGATGATCCTACCAATTACTTTGAATTAATATATAATATTTATTCGAAGAAATGACTTGAAGCTATGGACTTCATGTATAAACCAAGTTTGGAACTTGATTGATCCACTTGAAGGGATAAAACTTAATGGATCTAAGTGAGTCTTTAAAAGAAAGATTAACATGAAAGACAATGTACAAATATACAATACAAGCTTTAAAAAGTAGGAATATCCAATTTTCATGGTATAATCAACAGATTTAATTTCATAAAAAAATAAATATGAATAAACCTTGTGTTTACAAAAAGGTTAGTGGGAATGGTGTTGTTTTTCTAATATTTTATGTAAATGACATATTATTGTTAAGAAACAATATGTCTTTACTTTAATCAAAAAAGTTTTGGTTGTTCAAGAATTTCTCCAAAAAAAAATTAGGAGAAGCAACTTTATATCAAATACAAAGATTTGCAAAGATAGATCTAGAAGTTTTGCTTAAATTGTCTCAATCTATGCATAAAGACTGGATGCTAAAATAGCTTAGCATGCAAGAATCTAAGATTGAATTCCTATCTATTTTGCATGGAAAACCTTCCTCCAAAGACATGTGTTTTAAGATACAGATTGAAAGATATATGATGAAAATGGTATCCTATACTTGGTTATAGGATCCATTAATGAAAAAGATAAACTAGAAGTTCAAAATTGTTTGGATTAAGATTGTTTCAGTGAAATGTTGAAAAAATAGTAAATACTAGTCAAAATATGTTTTACTCTAAATGGTAATGCTCTGAGTTGGAAGAGTTTCAATTAAAAAAGCACAATTAATTCTACAACTGAATAAGAGTACACCTTCATGTTTGAAGAAACAAACAAGTTGTTTAGATCAAGAAGTTCATCAGTGAACTAGGTTGGTTCCTAACATTATTGATCTAGTTGCCCCGTACTGTAATAACAATGGAGTCATTGCATAAATAAAGGAAACAATATCTCATCAATGATCCAAACAAGTACTTAAGAAATTCTATTTGATTCAGTAAATCAATAAAATAAAATATGTAAAGATATAACAAGTACCTACCAAAGAGAATATAAAAGATCCTCTTATTAAGTCATTATCCATACAGAAGCATTAATGTTATATAAAGTAATATGTTATTAGATACATGAGCGATTGATTTTAGTGTAAGTGAGAGATTGTTAGTTTAAGATGCCCAGTAGTTAACCAATTGGTTACACGTGTCATTATTATATTCATGTAAATACATATTTGTTATTAATAAAAACTTAATTTATCTTTAATATTCATATAATATTAGATTAATGAATTTAATATTTAATTTATGAATCTAGAGTAAAGATAAAGTCCATGGGACAAAAATGCTTTGCAAAGAAAATTATAACGTTGTTATAATTATAAGATTCCTATTATATCAAAACATTGTTTCTAAAATATTTTTGGTCGATGCTCTCATAAATATTGGACATTTATTAGAGTCGTAGAGACTGATACATATTATGCTCTTTCCTTTATGAAATGAAGCAGTTATTCTCATAAGATGAGGTATAAGAGATACTTAGAACTGATATGTAGGTGCTTGTCATAAGACAATTCATTGACTCGCATGAAAATTCTATATGGAGAGATCACTTATGTCTATAGAAAGACTCACGTGATGGTTGTGTAAGTGATTCTTAGACTTGAGATCACTAAATTATCTTACATAGAGAATATTATGCTTTGATTCTATTACATGTTATCTTAATCGAGGTAATAAAAGGGTAGACATTGGATATAATATGAATTATATGAAGGTATTTGAGTGATCAAGAGAGGATTCATCACCCTAAGTAAATTAGGAAAATGTTTTTCATCTGTTCTCAAATAGTATTGATTGAAAAATCATTGATCAAGGTGAAATGAGATTTGGAAAGAGTTTCAAATCTTATTCAAATGATCAATGACTATTATGTAGAGAATAAATATGATTTAACATAGCAAACATACTTCAAGCTTTAATGTTAAATTAGAACATTATTGATTAAAGGATATTAATTACACTGAAAAACTGATTATTGAAATATTAAGTCAAACCACTAATGACTTTTCTAATATTTGAGGGATCATGACACGTTATTAGACAGTGCACCTGATATTCAAATATAAATTAATTAATTATTGAATTGATAATAAATTAAATTATTTAATTCTATTCAATTAGAATTATAATTTATATATACCAACATATTAGGAGCCTAATGGATCACACACATTAAGCCCTCGTTTGTTTGGCGGAAAATGGTTTCCTGGAAACCACTTTCCAAACTTTCCTGTGTTTGTTTGCCATTAGAAAACTTGATCAACGGAAAACACTTTCTAGTTAAAGAAAAATCTGGCTTGATTTCCAGGAAAGTGTTTTCCTTTTATTTTGGGCAGAAAACACTTTCAAAAAGTTGTGAAAAAAATTAGAAATATCATATTATTTGCTAATTATAACAAATTTGGGCCTCAAACTTTTGATTGCTATATATTTTGTTTTGAATATTTTTTTTTCAATTTCACCCTTTAGAATTTGATTTGATTTGATTCAATTTGATTTTTATATTAACTTTGGTCCTTATTTTTATGATTGTTATTTGCTTTTCTTTTATTGTTTTTTTATTTAAAATTATTTATATATATCAAATTTGGTCCTCATTCTTTTGATTGTTAATTATTTTATTTGAAATCATTTATGAAATTGTAATTATTATTGTTTTAATGTCATCATCTTTTAATTTTTTTTATCTGTTAGATTTGATCTCTATTATTTTGATTGTTATTTATTTTATTTGAGATAATTTATGAAATTAGATTTTTTTTTCAATCTCATTCTCATTCAACTTTTTAATTTGTAAGATTTGTTCTTTATTATTTTAATAAACTTGAAAAAAAAATATTAATAAGTTATTTTCCAGCTCATTTTTCATGACATAACCAAACACTGGAAAGTGTTTTCCAACTTATTTTACATTACATTACTAAATATCAGAAAATAATTCACTTTCCAAGTAAACCATTTTCCAAAAGGAAACTATTTTCAGCAAACAAACGAGGCCTAAGAACCATTAGTTAGAAATTAAATTGAGATGATTTAATTAATTATGACTTGATTAAAATATATTTTAGAAATTAAGTATTAGAATATAATTAACACAAGGATTATATTTCTAGACCTAGAAATATCAAGTAAGAACTTGGTTGAGTTAATTTCTAAAATTATTCTGAATTAATATATGAATACTATTTAGGGGAAAATTGATATTTTGCTAATTTATATGGTTTTTTTTTTTACATTTTTCTACAAATAGTAAGTCATGCCTCTTATTTTAGTGTGGTTATCTGTTAGATATAAAAAACTATGTAAGTCATAAAATAAAAAGCTAACACTCTATGCCTGGTAATCACTTTCTTCTAAGTAGGAATTTAGGAGATTTCTCACTAGTGGTTCATATGGATTACAATTGGAGGCTAAACAATTGGCTGACTTATGGTTTGTGGCAACTCAACCTTTAAAAAATTATTCAAAGCCGAAGAAGATCAAATCTTCACGTAATAAATCCCTAAACAACTCTAGATTTGTCTAACGAGATTCTAGATACTCCCAAATAATTTTGTTTTATTGTTTCCGTTACGTGTATGATATTTAGAAACCCAACACTTATCATATAACTCTCAATAAAGATTAGTTAGACAACTACAAGTTAGTCAATTATGATTTTGTTCTTATAGGTAACGATGATCCATGCAAAGTTATTGGAATAAAAAATATCAAAATTAAAAAGTTTGATGATGCTGTTATAACTTTGTGTGATGTTAGACATATAACAGATTTAAGGAAGAATTTGAGTTTCTTAGGCATTTTAGACCGTAATAGGTGCAACTTTGAGTTTGAAGATGGAGTATTGAAAGTGAGTAAAAGAGCTATGACAGTCATGAAGGGACAAAGATTGTCTAGAAATATTTATAGACTGTTAGGTACCATAGTTGTAGGTGGAGCTACAATTGTAGAATCTTAGTTAGGTAACACAATTTTATAACACATGCGATTAGGCCATATAGGTGAGTGTGAGATGATGGACCTTCATAAAAAGAATCTATTGAAGGGTTTCAAAACATACAAACTTGATTTCTGTAGGCATTGTGTTCTTGGAAAATAGAATAAGATGCAGTTCAAGACAACCTTACATAAAACAAAAAGGATTCTTAACTATGTTCATACAGATGTTTGAGGTCCAGTAAGGGTAGCATCATGTTGAGGATATATATATTTTGTGATTTTCATTGATGACTATTCACGAAAGGTTTGAATGTACTTCATGAGATATAAGTCAGAAATGTTTGCCAAGTTCAATGTATAGAAAACAAAAGTCAAAAACCAAAGATGGAGGAAGATCAAATGCCTCATGTCAGACAATGGTATTAAGTGCACAAATTTGAAGTTCATAGAGTTATGTGAGCATCATGGGATCAAGAGACACTTCACAGTATCCAAGACATCACAACATAATGTTGTAGTGAAAAGGATGAGCAGAACAATAGTTGAAAAAGTATGGTGTCTTAGGCTCAATGTAAGGCTTGCTAAGAACATATGAGTAGAAGTAGTGAATATGTTATGTTTTTTTATTAATAGATCACCTAGGGCAAAACTAAATAGGAAAGTAGCAAAAGAGGTATGGATAGGCAGTCCAGTGACTATTCTAGTTTGAAAGTGTTAGATGTCTAACCTATGTTTATGTTTCTAGTGATAATAGGTCAAAGCTTGATGTGAAGTCTAGATAATGTATCTTTCTGGAGTATCAAAAATAGGGTGAAAGGTTTCAATCTCTAGGATCCGAAGGCAAACAAGGTGGTGATCAGTAGAGATGTGTTGTTTTGATGAAAAAGCCATGTTACAACGTACTCAGGAAAAAAAATGCCAAAAACATTACAACAACAATGACCATGAGATGCATATAGAGTGAGATACTCATATTAAGGAAGAACCATTAAGAATCCAAGGAGTTCTAGTTCAAAAGACCAACAACATGATAATATAGCTTTATGCAGGCTTAAATGCACTTCCAGGCCACCCTTAAGGTATAATTTTGAAGATTTGGTCTCTTATGCACTTATTACTTATAGTAGGGATCGTACTACTTTTCAAGAGGCATTACACATTTAAGATAAAAGTAAATGGATGAGTTCTATGAAAAAAGAAATGGAGTCTCTGTATAAGAACTAGACATAGGAGTTTGCTGAACTTCTAGAGAGGAAGAGGGTGATAAGATGCAAATGAGTGTAAAAGAAGAAAGAAGCAATATCATAAAAGAAAGGTGAGAAGTTCAAGGCTCGTCTAATAGCAAAGGGTTACTCACAGAAGAAAAGAGTTGATTATGAAGAGATATTTTCCCTTGTAATCGGATATACTTCCATCAGTATAGTGTTAAGCTTAGTAGAACATTTTAATATGCAATTAGAACAGATGGATTATAAGACAACTTTTCTCCATGGTGATTTGGAGGAGCAAATTTACATTGTATAGCCAAAAAGGTTTAGTCAACCTAGATAAGAACAGTTAGTCTGTAAATTGAGGAAGTCACTTTATGGATTGAAATAGTCCTCAAGATAGTGGTACAAATAATGGCTATTACATGATCAGGATTGGCTACAAAAGATGTGAGTATAATTATTATGTTTACATAAATAGCCTAAATGATGACTCTTTTTTTTATTGCTTTATATGGATGATATGCTAGTTGCAACAAAGAATATGAGTGAGGTCAAAAATTTTAAGACTTTATTGAGTAGAGAATTTGACATGAAGAATTTGGGTGCTGCTAAGAAAATTCTTAGGATGGAGAGTCATATAGATAGAATTACCAGGAGATTATAGTTATCTCAATGTAGTTATGTTGAGAAGTGTTGGACAAGGTTCAATATGGATAATACAAAACCCATGAGTACACCTTTAGCAAATCATTTCAGATAATCTATTGCACAGTGCTCGAAGACAAATGATGAAAGGAAAGGCATGTCAAATGTCCTTTGTGCTAGTGCAATTGGGTGTTTAATAAATGTTATGGTTTGTACAAGACTAGATTTGGCACACACAATTAGTGTAGTGAGCAATTTTCTATCAAATTCAAGACAGTATTGGGATGCACTCAAGTGGATCTTCGTATACTTGACGGGTATTATAGACTATGGTATCATATTTAGCATACATCATGGTAATCCTTCAATTGTGAGATATGTAGATGCAGACTATACATGCGACTTGGATGATAGGAGGTTTACCATATGTTATATATTTACTCTGGTAAAGAGGCCTATTTATTGGAAGTCAATGGTTCGGTTTCTAGTTGCATTATCTACTATTGAGTCATAATATATAGTAGTGGCTAAGGCTACTAAGGAAGCCTTGCGACTTATAGATTTGGTCAAAGAGCTGGGTATTCAGCAAGGTGGAGTTTAGTTGTATTATGATAGTTAGAGTTTCATTCACTTAGCAAAGAACCAAGTATATCATGCAAGAACCAAGCACATAGATGCGAGGTTTCATAGGATTAGGAAATTGGTTTTTTTTAGTGAACTATTGCTCGAAAAAGTTCACACTTTTAAAAATACAATAGACATGTTGATAAAGTTTATTGCCACAAATAAATTCAAGCACTGCTAGGACTTAATTAGTATCTCCATATGCTAGATGGGAGATGTCCCAACCTATTGTTATAGGTGGAGTTTTCCTTATTTTTCTCATAAGGGGTGGATATTCATTGGCCAAGGTGGAGATTGTTGTAGTTTGTTATTCATAAGTAGATGTTGGAGTAGAGTGTACCGAGCGAAGTAGAATGACGACATTTTCCTCTTTAGGATTTATTTCCTGTTTTGTTTTTAGGGATGATTAATAGGTTGGGGGTGCAGGGACAACACCCCCGCTGTACGGTAAAGGAGTATTAGAAAAAAATATTAATACTCATTGGATGGTTAGGATTCCTTAGGCAATTAAGTTTTCTTGGATGGTTTAGGGTCTCCTATAAATACATACCATGTAAGCCTATTTCGGCATAGTAAAAAATAAAAGTTCATCGCTCCTATGGATGTAGGGACATTGCCGAATCACATTAAATCTTATGTTGTTTCTAATTTCTCCCCTATTGCAACATTCATCTATAATTGCTACAGGTTTTTCACAACAAAATTTCTCATACCAAACTAAACAATCTTAACAAGTTCATGACTTAATACCATGACAGATTTGAGAGAGCCAAGAATATTAATCTGACAACTTCATATATAGTTTACAGTCATACAAGTTTGGCAAAATCATCTAACCGCATTAACTAGCATATCACAACACACACACACACACATATGAGTTAGGAAGTTGAACCTACAGATCTGGTGGAATCCCAAAGGATATGTGCCAGATATTTATAGATTTAATGGATGATATGTGCAAAATATGTATAAATAGGGGTTTAATGAAAAATAATGGATTTATAGAATCAAGGTATGGTGATGTTTTCGGGAATCATTTGGATCGTACTCTATGTGTTTTTCCAGCTTCTACTGGTATAATAGACAGTCCAGTGAGATGGGAATATTGACATGCTTAGATAAAAGTTATCAAAAACTCATAGCCATTCAATTTGTGACATTGTTTTAGAAAATAGAAAAATAAAATACTCAAATTAATATTTAACAGCTAAAATATTTGGAATTTATTTAAGATTAAGATTAAGACTAAAATCTACAGTTTATTTTTAAAAATCAAAGTTTTTATTTTAAGAAATGAAATATTTAGGAAATAAATAAATATAAAATTCTTAGCTATTAATGTTTTCGAAAACAATTAAATTCTTGTACATTTCCTTAAAAAAATTGATTTTTTTTCTTGGAAATCTTAAAAATTTTCAATGGCTAAGAATTCCTGAAATTTTTATAGTTTCATTAATAAATTTACTATTTTATTTAATAAAAGAAAAAAATTTTGAATTTTTTTTAAAAAAACATTAAATAGACGTCCATTTAGAATTTGAGATATTGGACCAAAAGAAAAAGGACTTGTAAAGATATAATATAACTAATTTTTTCGTTTAAACTAATTTCATGGACGATATGTGTTAGAGTAAGGTATTAATTTCAAGATTAGATTAGACAAACTCCTTCAACTGATTCCCCCTGTTTTTTTTTTTTGGTAATGTTCACTCCCTTTTATATATATATATATATATATATATATATCTATATATATATAGACAAAATTGAATAGGAAGGGGAAAATGTCCAACTTTTTTTTATCATTTGATTTTTTTGGATCATTTAATTCTTTTGCATTAAGTTTATTTAGGATTGGACTTGATGATTTGTTTTGATTCTTTAGATATGAGAATCCTATGATATCGAGAAAAAAAACTAGTGCTTGGTTTAAAAAAATGAAATTTACTTTTATTTATTTATTTAAATAATTAAAGCTTTAGGGACTTGATTTAAAATTAAAACAAATATTCAACCCCTTTTCTACTAAGTTAGAGACTAAAGTGAATGTGTTAGGGGAAACTAGTTGGCATGTGGGTAGGCAGGGAAAAATTAGCTCGCGCGTGGGTTGCATGCGCTAGCATAGGAGGGAAGTTGCCACACTATAATGGAGTGTGAGACTTCCTAGAATCTCAAAATCCCACATTTCTTAGTGGTGTTGGAGTTGGAAGCTTTTCGGTGAGATCATGCTTGGACAATGATGTTTAAAATATAATATAAAAACACTATTTATGTTATATTTGATCCCTATTATTTTGATTTCTAGTTTTTAACAACCATTGTAGTTTAGTTTCGCAAAACTTACATTCAATGAACCATGGAATAATTTTTAAAATCGTAGACATGTGAGGAATGCGAGGTGGAGGAAAAATTGAAAAAAAAGAAAGAAATGCAATATATGAGGGAGCACAATCCACTATGGATTATAATAGTTGCCCATATTGTTTTTTTTAGTCTTTTGATTTTTTTTGTCACTTGGTTTTTTTTTTCAATTTAATCATTTTACATTGAGTTCATCTAGGACTGCGCTTGATTATTTATTTTGATTGACTTGATGTGAGGTTCTCGTAATGTCAAAAATACATTTAGATGTTGGATCAATGCTCAATTTGGTGGAATAAGAAAAGATTTTATCAATTTTAAACAATTGAAGCTTTAGGGACAAATTTAAAATTGAAATAAATATCTAGTCTTTTTTTTTTCTTTGTTATCCCTGAGTTCCATTTTAAATTGTTTTAGTCCCTAAAATCTTTGAGTTTTACATTTTTTGTCCCGATTCCTTTAGGTTTTTAGACACAATCTAGTGATAAAAAAAGCATTCTTAATATCAATGAGTTCTTTTTTTACAGAAAGGATTCCAATATAGTGTTTTTAGCATAAAAAAGTTTATTGGGTCGTTTTATTTTTTAGAAAATTAAAGTGTAATACAAGATTATGAACGAGTTTATTAAGATCTTAATAATGCGTTTTAAGTTTTTTCAATTAAATAAAGGGTTGGAGAAAGGGTTTCTTAGGTGAATAATGTTGGGTTATATATATATATATATATATATATATATATATGTTGAACCTTTATTGTCCTTGGGATTAAGTTAGGTCATGAGAAGTAAGAATTATTCTTTAAAGTTGTAGACTGAATATTTTATAAAAAGAATTATCTTTTCTCTCTCCTTTTATTTTTTTTATCACGTAATCATCTATAATCATCTATGTAGGTATTTCATTGACTTTTCTTTATAGATTTTGGTAAAGAATATGACTCTAAATAGGCTTATATCTCATAGGATCCTTCTATCTGGTTTTTTTTTTATGTGTAGTTGACAAAACTTGATTTGGACTAAGTATAATCAAGTTAAAAGGGATTTTACTATTTCAAAGCGTTAGCCAGTTTAACTAGCCACTTTGTTAAGGTTAGGTTTTGAGTCCTGAATTTTTCAAGGTAACTCGCTAGTTATGTTGAATTTTACAACTATATAGATAATTATCAGCAGCTATTATTAAAAGACAAAATTGTGATTTTAAAAAATATTGATTGTTATTCTAAGTAATATGTGATTTTCCTATATTTGAATTACTTGTATTAGTTTTTAGTATTAACTATGTCATTTTAAATAAAAAATAATATTTTAAGAGTAGTTTAAACAAATAAAAAACAAAACAAGTTTAGAAGAAGCTATTTTCAAACATGGATAAAATAGTTAATTTAAAACAAAATATAGCAAATTATGATAGATTACAAGTGTTTTATAGATATTATTGATTTTCCATCATCTTGATGATGAGATTATATATGTTTGTCTTGAATAACTTTTTTAACACTATATCTATGAAATAATTTTATAATGTTTGTTTTGATTCAGGTCTAGCAATTTATTTGTTCAACTCGTTCTATATATATATAGCCTATATTGTCCTGATCCAAATTGATATTTAGGATTTAGTTAGGTAATAAGAAGCAAGAATTATGTTTTAAGATGATCTATGTGGGTATTTCATTGACTTTTTTTTTCTTTTCTTTATAGAAGCTGAAGAAGGATACAAGGTAAAACAAGCCTATCTCTTATTTTATTTTTATTTTAATGGGATATTTTTCTCTGCAAAATTGGAATGTTTACTTGATTTTAATATGGGATCAAAGCCAATAAAATACCAACTTGTAACTTTTTTTTTAGTGGAAAATTGTTAATCAATTCATTTAGCTAATAAAAGCATAACTAAATAGGAGAAGAAAAAAATACCCAAAAATATTTTTCAAACTAAACATGAAGCAAGTAAACTTAACTCACTTACCTATTAAGACAATAAAATAGACAAATTAAGTAAAATATAAATATTTGAAAGATGACTATAACCATACAACCAAATCAACTTGTCTATGAACTCTTTGTTTAGTCAAATACTCTGCCATAAGATTACTTTTTCTATTAACATGTATAAAAATCATGAGAGAGATATCAATGGAAAAATTAGCTTGTTATATATTGTGCTTAGCTAGCCTCAATCTCAATTTTAGAAGCAATAAATGGATACTAGTGCCTACTAGTAACTTTCATACAAGTTAATTGTCAACTAGAGATTAACATGATGGTAAATGACTTAAGGTTATGTTAGAATGAAAATATATTAAAAATATTAATTTAATATTTTTTTCATAACATAGACTATTAATATCAAAATCATCTGGAAAAAAAACAATTTCAAATATATTTTAAAAAACATTTTCAAAACATAATGTCAAAAAAAAAGGGTTAATTATGCCCTATGGAAAGATTATATTTAAGTTTCCTTAAAATATCATACTCCATCTTTGCACTTTTATTAAATAGATGGTAGGTTGGATTTTAGGTTATATAGGAGGTATAGTGATGAAGTTGTAAAAAGACTTTATATAGATATGGAGTTTTTCATGGGCTTCGATCCTAGGTCTATGCTTTAAATACAGGCTTTGTTTCTAGGCCTAGTAATTGGGTTTGTGCAGTGGCTGAAAATTCATCTAAAAAAACATGTTTTTCTAGTGGAATGAGAGACTTTTTAATACTTAAATCAGTGATACGTGTAAGAGAGAAAATGCATGTAATAGTGAATTGTTGTAGAATGAAAAAAGTAAAGTCTAATAAATTGTTATCTCCTTTATTTGTCTTGTGTCCTAAAATATTTATAAACTTTGATCATTTCAGTTCACCTTGAAAAGTTAGATGACAATTGATTGTTAAAAACATTGGCAGTCACCATTGATTATAGTGTTTAACATTGTTATTGATAAAGTGGTTCATGAATATCATTGGCATGTTAGCTAGAAATAATCATTGGTTAAGAGAAAAAGTGATTGATTTGTATAAAATAAAGTAATTGTTGCAATCTGACCATTAGCTAAAAATATCATGTCAACCTATAAAAGTGTCTACTTATAAAGAATTTATTAATAAAATATATAAAATTTTATGTGTGTGAAAACTTGAAAAAATATTTAGGTGGAAAAACAATATTTAGATTTTGGTTAAAAAAAATATTGAACAATGTGCTGTGGGCCAATGCTACAAACCCAAACTTAAATTATTGAAAATAAACTTATAATTAAGACTTTTTTTTTTTTTTTTAAAATTATAAAACAAGACCAACCCATCAAAAATATTAAAACAATAATTTAAAATAAATAAATAAATAAAATTTATTTTTTTTTAAAAATACTTTTAAAATATAAAAATAAATAGATTATATATAACTGATTGCAGATCATCAAATTGTTTAGCCTTAATTGCCTTACAAAACCGGAAGACAAGCTGTAACTCGTCTATAATAAATTTAAATGATTGAAAATCAAAAAAGTTGTATAAAAAAGTACTTTTAGTTAAGGTTGATTTGAAAAAATCTAATAGTTAAAACCGGGTTGAAATTGAGGTTGAAAAAAAATAGTTTAATGTTTTTGGCTTTAAAAATGATATAAAATAATTTTAAAATATATATATTAATATTCATGGTTTTAAATTTAAATTTTAGAATAACTACTCCTATTACATCATGAAATAAATAATACTGATATAAAATATTTTTATTATTCCATTAAACTATTTATAACATTACACCCATCCAAAAATATTAAAAACAATAATTTTAAAATTTTGTGACATTAATAAAGATAAAATTTATTTTTTTTTAAAAATACTTTTAAAATATTTAAAATATTTTTTTGCAAAAAAACTTAAAAAAATTAAAGATTAAAAATAAACTGATTGCAAATCATCATATTATTAAATGTTTACTGGTAACACCCCCTCAAAAAAAAAAAATTTCCCCCTTTTAAAAAGTCCTGCCGCATATAAATAACGGGATCCATGTATTTTAATTAAGATGACATTTTTAACCTGTGAAAATAACTTGAACTATTCACGTGAATAATACAATTCACTAAACAGTGTGCCTATCACAAATTAAAACTCTCGTACAAAAACAATATTTTGTTTCTAAAAAATCATGGTCCTGCCGCATATAAATAGCAGGACCCATGTATTTTAATTAAGATGACATTTATAACCAAACGGCCATCATATGTTTTTAAAGAAACACGTACGCTAACGCGTTCCCAAACGGATTCAAAATCTCTCCACCCTCTTCACAGTTTACTGCCTAACTGCCTCCTTCGTATTACACATCGAAAAAATTTCGAAAACTCTACATGATATTAAATAAAAAAAAAGCAGCAAAAAAACCCACAAAAAGAAACTTAAAACCATGATGATGAATGAGCAAAAACTGGCACCAGCAGCAGAGGTGGCAGTGCAGCTGCCTGAGTCGAAGGTAGCGGCTGATAATATCAGTGGAACCATGAGTGGGCCCCTTGTAGGTGCTTCAGGAGGGGGAACGACCGCTGCTATGAGGCCTTTTGGGCGGAAAGCTGAAGTTATGCACGTGTTACTCAGGTTGCTATGCATAATAACGTCTGTGGCAGCACTGTCCTTTATGGTCACAGCACAACAGTCCAGCACCATCTCCATCTATGGCTTCATGCTCCCTGTTCAATCTAAGTGGTCCTTCTCTCACTCATTTGAGTAAGTTACTCTCACTATAATTTCGCAAATGCCCTTGTCCCTTTTGTTGTTGTTGCTGCGCTGCTTAATTGGTTGCTGGAAATCCGATGGAAATTAAACGGCAGAGAGAGGAAGTTTTGGAGCTTCACTTAATTGTTTGTTAATGGAGGGTATTATCTATTTAATCATGGGTTTAATTAAAAAGCTTTTGCCTCCCTCGCATTTTTCAAGCATGCCATTGTGTTCATTTTATACTCATAATGAAAGTAATGTCCAAAATCTATAACTTAATTTTCTTTGGCCTCTTTTTTTTATATATTTTTATTTGATTAAAGGAGTCTTAATTTGTGGTTTATTAAATTGAATTTCTGGGCGGTGCAGTGTTGCCCAATCCAAGCTTAACCGACAACCGCAGGGTATGACCTTACTTGTTTGTCATGTTGTTTTTTGTGTTTACGAAATCGCCCTTGGTTTTGTTTCTTCTTAGTGTAACAACAAATTTTTGGGACTCCCACCTCCACTTTCATGGCATTTGAATGAACAGAATCAAACCCGTGACTCTTTTTTTGGTTACTTTAGTATTTTCCTATACGACTCTTGGTCGGATTATTATTATTGCTATTATTGTTGTTGTTGTTGTTTTCTTACTAATATGTAAGAGAACTTTAAGGCTGTTGATGCTGACATGAGTGAAGAATAATCTGGGGAAGTAAATTTCGTGTAAAAAGGAGTTGTTAACCTGAGTGACTGTGTTAATCCCTTCCTGCAAAGCACAGCAGGACAGGGGAAGGCCTCATGTTGAAGTCCTGCCTTGCCACTTTATGGAGGACATATATTAAAAGGAGTTGTATTTGTGTAAAAAATTGGATGATCTAACGTTAATAGTTCTGTTATTTGGTGCTGAACAGATATCTGGTTGGAGTCTCTGCAGCTGTTGCCGCACATTCTTTGCTGCAATTGCTGATTAGCATGTCAAGGTTGCTTAGGAAATCTCCGGTGATTCCATCAAGAAGTCATGCATGGCTTATTTTTGCAGGAGATCAGGTATATACAAAAATTCTCATCTGAAAAGCACGCATGCTGCTAGCTAATTGTCTCTCGGATTGGTAGTTTCTGAGTAGTTTTGGTTTCAGTGAGCAAAAGTGCCTTCCATATGTATCGTTTGTGCATTTCTGAAATTTCTCATTTGTTCACGCAATTCCTTTTTTCAATATGCGTTGGTTATTAATGATGTGGAAAATCCACAGAATTTAGCTAACTCGTTCTACTAATTAAACAAGGTAGCTAGCTGGGAGAGAATGAAAACGTGTCCCACTCTTCTTTATGCCATAGAAGTCTTGTTGGAAACTGACATAACATGTGCTTCCTCATGTTTCATTGGGAGAATTGAGGAGGGCTATACTTCTTAATCTCTTGTACAAAATGTTGTCATCACATTGTCAAGAAATCAGGCCTCTGGAATTTGCATCCATTTGAGCTTCTTCAGCTCCTTATCAGTGAGCGCAAATTTAAAATGATGGCCATATTGACATCCCATTCTGGTGGAAAGGATTCTAATTTTTCTGGAGCCGTTAGTGCCAAAGGTGTCAGATTATTGGAGTAAATCCTGTTGCTTATTTCCCTACCTAGCTGAAATTATTAATCGATTATCTCAAGTCAACTTGGCTGGAACTAGGGATGCTTGTTATACAGAGTTTGTACTGGTGCATCTTCAAATACTTGGTTTCACCTCATGCATTGATCTAGTGCTCTACTGAGGTCTCATTAATTTTTGAGTTGCAGGTATTTGCATATGCAATGTTAAGTGCAGGGGCTGCTGCATCAGGAGTCACCAACCTCAATCGAACAGGAATCCAACATACAGCTTTGCCAAATTTCTGCAAGCCTTTACAGAGCTTCTGTGACCATGTTGCTGTCTCTATATTCTTTACTTTCACGAGCTTCTTCTTGCTTGCTGCATCAGCTGTTCAGGAAGTCCTGTGGCTCTCCAGATCCAAGTATTGAAGATCCTTGCCTCCAGACAGATATACTTGATGTTATTCCTTCCTGGACAAGCACATGACTTCTATGAAAAAGGGTATATCCTTTAATTAATTCCAGTGATATCTACTACCATTACTGGAAATTTTGTGATAATGGCTTTTTACCCTTTGTAAATAACAAAGGCTTGTCTATTTTGTTACAGTATCATGTCCCCATTTAGAGCTATCTATGACCAGTGGGCTTAAAACTCTTGTTCTTGCTTTTATACGGAATGGATGAGCATATATATCCATTGTAACTGGCAGAGCTATTCGTATAACATAATAATTGGTTAAACTGTTTTAGACATATGCTGAAGCCATCTAAAATTCGGAACTATCAAAGTGGTGAAGTTTTGAGGCTTTGAACTGGTCTTATCATCGAGATTTGTGTAATTTAAATGATAGAATTTCAATTTCCCATTAGATAAATGTCAGTTTGCCCAAAGGAGTGTAATTGTGGTCATCTTTTAACCTTTTATTTTATTTTTTTTCTTGAAAATATATAAAATTGATGTTGTTTTTAAAATATTTATTAATGACTTTAACATGAAAATATCAAAAATTAAATAAAAAACTCTAAAATAAATTATTTTTAATTAAGAAGTATTTTTGCAAAAAACAAAATATACCACATTAACATACACACACTTAATCTTATGTATGTTTCAAAGCTATGCACTTCATAAATAAAATTACACTTGCTAAATAGTTTCAAGGATATAAAAAAACAACAAATTAAAGACCCTGTAAAAAACAAAAAAATTAGTGTATATAACTTGGGAGAAAATATTCTCTCAATATCCCGTCTCAAAATCAATATTTGTATCGAGAATTCTTTCTTCAGTAAACGATCGAATTCCTGGCCTGACCCTAGCCCTTTTGCTAAATTCTTTGCCGTTGATAGAAAGAAAAGGTAGAAATTGAAAAAAGAAGGCAAGTAATCACTTCTTAGCCCTTTCATCTGATTTAACAAAACATGTGGTATTGATTTATTTATTTATTTTGATAAATTTAACCTCATTAAAATTAGACAAGGAACAAATCATTTCCCTCCAAATATATATATAAAAAAAAGGGGGAAAGAAATAACATACTTTCCCAAATAACCATTGGAATTCCCATTCAAGCTCATGCAATTTGATTTCTTTATTCTACTTCATCTTCGATCTTAAGAAGTGTACCGATGTGTGTTAAAGAAAAAAAAATTTTGATTTCTTTTTTCTTGTTTTTTACCATACATGCCATATTTTATTTTTCTTTTTATTCGGTTTTGATGGTGTTCATGAAAAAATGATGGGATGTTATAGTTATTAAATTTGGTCTGGTTTAGCATGTTGACCCCTAGTGTGGAATGTGATCTTAGTTATGATCAATTATTGATCATTGAAATTTTCATTTTCCCTCAAGTGTGAGGTGTCATTCTATTTAGGATTTTTAGAAAAGAAAACATATTTAGTCTCAAATGGAGACCACGAGGGATGTATTTTTAGAACATAAAGGGATAATAAAGATGGCATTTCATCATTTCAAGCGCAAACAATTAGGATCGATAAATTTTATCCTCATCTAGTGTAATGATTTTGAAACTTTTACAATAAGACTGAGTTTTTTGAATCAATGACTAGCAAACGAACTATAAACAATTATGCATGCTATTAAAATATGTCCCAAGAAACATAAAATATGAGTTTTATTTTTTGTGTCTTGGTTCAAAATTATTTGGTCACATCAAAATGAGAATTTCTTGAATGAATCGTTTGCCACCTTACATAAGAGTGTCTAAACATTATTTTAAGCAAACATCAAATTATTTTTGAAAAAAAAATAAAAAGCAAAAGTAACTTTTCAAAATTATTTTGGTAAAGGGGTTTTTCACAAAATTAATGTGGTGAAATATTTCAAATAAAGCGATGAGATCAGTCACAAGGGTCAATTTTATGAGATTCAAAGGGGTTGCCTCTTAGTGTTTTGCATGGCACACCTTAGGGTTCGATCATTTTCGCCATTATATTTATCCAATCATGGACAACAATATAATGCTCAATTATTACTTTCACTTAATATCTTTTGATTTCAAAACAATAAAAAGACTGAAAAGGCATGTTTCATTAAAAAAATGTGATGCAATTTCAAAATAAAAATGCAAACGAATAAAATTTCATAACAAAATGATTGACAATGCAACACCCTTCTTAGATCAGCTTCCCTAACATTATTTGTGTCTTGTCAACGTTAACCAACTATTTGTTACACTAAAGATGATCCAATAACATTGTGGTAGATGACATTATCTTTCACAAACTCAACTTGTCTCTTACTCATTGGCTTACAAACTTGATATTATAAGATTCTTGTGATTTTCAATTGAGTGGTCAAGGATCCCATCATGATATTCACATTTCTAATTTGAATTATACCACCCAAAGAATGGTGGTTATGTGGGATCTGATGGAAATATGCTCTGTTTGATATTGTGGTTGTTGTTGTAATTGTGGTTTTAAAAAAACAGTTTCATAAAAAGTTTTTTTTATGAGTTTTGTTTTTAATTTTGATGTATTTGGTTAAAATTATGGTTGAAAAAAAGCAGTTTGTTGTATTTGGTTAATATGCTTTTTGTATGAAGTTTGATTGTAAAATTACTGAAAAGGACATTTTATATATATATATATATATATATATTAATCTATATTAAACGCACTTAATCTATTAATCACACCAATGAATAAAGAACTAAAGAACGAGCACTTAATCTAGTAATCATACCGATGAATAAAGAACTAAAGAACTCGGCTTTGAAAATGGAATTGTTACATAATACCTTATATTATTTAAGTTAGGTACGTCGTTGACATATAATGTTTTTTAAAAAAATACATGATATAAAATTATTTAACAATTAATAAATACATAATTAACTATTATACATATAATTTCTAAATATAAAATATGTCTTGAACGATATATATATTGAACAAATAATAGGAGAGCTTTCATGTGTGAGATGTTGTCGTGTTAGTTATGGCATGAGCTTGACTTTTCAACTTGTAATAATGATAGTAATAGAAGAGCTTATATTGGTGTTGACCAAATAAAAATGAAGAAAATAATAGTGATAATAAATGAGTGATGAGAAAAATTAGAATCAATCAACACGTGCATAGGGAACAGAGGACATTAGCTTGGGTTGGGAAAGTTGTGTTAATTAATTAGCAGTGTTGGTGAGAGAGAGGAGAACACAGACAGAAAAGCAATTATAAATTGCTTTTCAAAAACTGAGGTTGAACCTCAGTTTTTGAATGCGACCTACGTGAAATAAAAGTGTGATTCAACATAACCAAACACTTCAGTCCTGCGTTTATTTCTAGCCGCAGTGCAAAATGGGCACTTAGTGTTCAGAAGATGTTGGAAACATCTTTGAGTCTTTTTAATAAAGGTGAAGATATTTGATGTGATTTGTAGTAAATTGTAGTGGATATTGAGGCAAGACAACATGAATCTCTAAATGATCTCGGTGAGGTAAACAATTTGCAAACTTTGATTAATCAAATAAACATCTAAAACTCTCTTATGAGGAGGGAATAGAAAGGGACAAAGAGTCATGAACTTTTCAGTATTGGCTTCGATAAGTTGTTTTTAGAGCAAATGGTTCACTTTAGCAGATTGGGTAATTAGTTCATCTCTCTTCTCATAAAGTTATCTTGCCTTTGTCTATGTTGAACTCTCTAATTTGCCTCTTGTAGATCTTTATAGGATTTGGCATTTAGGGTTGGGCCCATATTTCTTTTACAAAAGAAAATTTATGCAATGTTGCAAAATAAATATGGTATGCATGAAAAAAAAGAGAGTATATTGAATACAAGTTTGCTTTTCAAGAGGTGGCAAATGGTTGTCACCTAGTGTTTTACTACACTGACGAGGAAATTCATATTCATCTCAATTGATTTATAATAAACTAGACTCTTATAGAATCTATATTATGACTATTTGCCACCCAAAAGTCCTTGAATTCAGGATGTTACATGTCAAACTTTTCTTAACACAATTTACAGATGGCACAAACAGCCTAAAGATAAGTTCTAATCTTTAAGTGAACATAGGTAGATTTTCTACTTAGTCTAAAAAAAAGTCCTAGATCTGCTCAGTGACGATCATCATAAAGATAATATAAGGGTGTTACGAGGAATGGTGAAGGCAACCCAGCATTACCAAGCAGATATTCAGATATGAGTTAGGTGTTTCACGCATCTAAACCCTAATCAATAGTCATAAGGTAGATCGTTAATTCATTACATAAACTAGAATTTATATGTGTTTTCAAAAATTAAAGGAGGTGATTCATAAAGGAATTAATTTACAAAACATATAAATGCATGAACAATATGTACAAAAATTAAATCATATAAACAATATTTACAAATAACAGGTTAAAAATAAATACATAACACATAATTTAAACATAACAATCAAACAAAAAAGCAAAGCTTAGTCCATGAGTTTTCTCAGTGGAATCATCATTTTATTGCACGTGTGCGGCGTTGCGGCAATCGTGCTCCCAAGTCAGGATCACTCTGATGTCGGGGGAGAAGAGTAAGGAATTCTTGTTTCTTATCGGTAAAAAAAAGGATGGAGGCACCACCTAGTATTTTGGTCACTAGAAATCCTAATTGGACTTAGAGTTTAGATAAGGGAACTGTAGGTATATAGGGAGGGCATATCACCCCTAGTACACCTTACTTAAGGTAAGTTGCATTGTTTGTTTATATGATATAAACTAAGGTATTGTTGTGTTTATAGTTGTTGGTCAATATAAGGTTTAAAGTTAGTCCACTCCAGCTGAGTGGTTCTGACTTTATGGGTCAAACTTAATTATTTTAAAGTCAAAACATATTTTTTATATCAGAAATACATCTTACATATAAGTTTGTAATCTTTGATATTTAAAGAAACAAAATAAATTTTTGGTATTTTTGAAATATAGGCTAAATTCTCATGGATTTAATAAACTAGTTATTAAATCCAAAAATGCATACAAAGATAAAAACTATTTTTCTTGAATTTTTGGTATTTAAAAAAAATGCTAAGTTATGCCATGATATTTTTATTTTTATTATTTATGCAAATATAATTTTATTTTTTTTAGACTTGGTTATATGCAATTAAAATATTAAATGTTTTTTTTTAAGAAAGGTTTTTTGTTGTTTTTTTAACAGAAAGAAACAAATTTATTTAATATTTAAAAACACCACACATGTATGTCACAATTTCAAATATGGAGACAAAAAAAAAATCCTTAATTAGAAATCACCAAAAAGATAAAGACATAAAGCTTGAAAATTTCCATGGGCCTGTTTGCCAAACAAGCTTTAAATACCAAAAAATGCATTCTTTTCTTTGATAAATTTCACTCTTATAAAACATAGCCTTAAGCTTTAAAAGCTTAGCCCATTTAGCTTAGGTTGTACAACACAAACCAAACACACATGCTTATATTATAGCCTATCTCATGCTATATATATAAAAAAAAAAACCCAAACAAGCTTGGCTATAAGCTAAGAGAGGCCAACCCAAATTAATAATAATAATAATAATAATAAAGCCTTAACTATAAACAAAATAAAGAATCAAAGTTTGCATTTGATAACTTTTTCCAAAATTGATTTAAGATCTATTAATTACATGCAAAAGTTTGTCATAGACAAAGATTTTTCCATACCCCTATTTTAACCATGATTTGAAAAACTCTAAAAAAAATGTTTCTCTGGAGAAACATATGAAATTAACTTTCTCACGAGCATACTTAAACCAAGGAATAAATATTGATCTATGATGAACAGACCAAATATCAGACATGTCATTAATAACTTGAACAAAACTTAGCTAGTAGTATAAACAAAAAATGGTTTCTAACACAAATTCTAAATTTCAATCACTGTTAAATATCACTATAACAAACTTGAATTATCATTCATAATAAAGGTTTTTCATGCATTTAAATTTATACAATGCAAGTTATCCATACATCAAAGCAACAACTATGTGATTACTTGAGACAAGTTAATGACATGCCATTATGGACTATATCAAACAGATAGTTATGAAGTTGAAAAATTAGAACCGGAAGTAATGGAGCAAAGGTGGTCACAGAAGTAATAGTTGTTGCAGAAAGAGTTGAGCAAGGCTTGAAAGTGGGAAGGATCAGGAATGCGGTAACAAGTCTTAACACTATGACAGATGATGAATTGAAAGAATTCCATCTGAGAAATAGGTATCAAATCATCTTATACCTCAACATCCCATTCATCCATCTCGGACATTTGTCTATTTTTATGTCACCAATTGCTCTCGCACCTTTGTAAAAAAATTATATACTCTTACCATTCAAAGATGTTCACCAATATCTTCTGAACACCGGGTGTATTACCCTAAATCCATCAGATTCCATACAATCACCATTCTTTAGGTGGTATAATTAAAATGAGAAATGTGAATATCATGATGGGATCTTTGACCACTCATCTAAAAATTACAAGAATTTTAGAATATCAAGTTTGTAAGTTGATGAGTAAGGGACAAGTTGTGTTTCTAAAAGATAATGTCATCTTTCATATTTTCACCAAATCATTTTCAGCATAACATGTGGTAAATGCTGACAAGACATAGATATTTCTGGGGAAGCTGATCTAAGAAGGGTGTTGCATCGACGATCATTTTGTTATGAAAATTTGCTATTATGCATTTTTGTTTTGGGATTGTATCACCTTTTTAGTGAAACGTGCCTTTTCTATCTCTTTGTTGTTTTGAAATCAAAAAATATTTTTGTGAAAGTAACAACTTTGCATTATATTTTTGTCTATGATTGGATAAATATAATGGTATAAATGATCGAACCCCAATTTATGCCATGCAAAATGCCAAGTGACAACCCCTTTAAAACTCATAAAATCAACCCTCATGACTAATCCCATGGCTCTATTCAAAATATTTGACCATATCAATTTTGTTAAAAACCCTTTTTGCCAAAATAATTTTGAAAAATTGCTTTTGCTTTTTTATTTCATAAATAATTTGATGCTTACTTAAAATAATGTTTAGACACCCTTTAATAAGGTGGAAAATGATTCATTCAAGCAATTATCATTTTAAGGTGACCAAACAATTTTGAACCAATAATTGAAAAATGAAATACTCACGTCCCATATCTCTTGGGTCATACTTTAATGGTATACATAATCACTTGTACTTTCATTTGCTAGTCATTGATTCATAAAAACATAAGTCTTCAACTAGAACAATTCGAGCTTTTTGATTTGTCATTGCTATGCAAAATTGGCTGGCTTTGAAATATGGTTGAAACCTTCTTAAACAATTTAAGCATGGCTTAAAAGAGGCTTCAACTAGATCTAACTTTCAAATAATGTGGATGAGTCAGAAAGAGAATATTCTCTAAGGTCATCAAAAATAGTAAATTCACTCTTTTATGGTTAAAAAAAGTACCCGTTATCACATTTATTATATTTTCAAAGCTCTGGTTACTTGATCAGTAACTCATCAGTTTATTCATAAAAGGTAGTGGTTGTTGCAGAAAGAGTTGAGTAATGCTAGAAAGTGATGGAGTTAGTTGTTGTGTTATATATAAAGTGGTCGATAACTTGGTATGGTCTAGATATAGAGGAAACTCCGCCAAAATTTTGGTAGAATAATTGACATGGACTTTAGTCACCTGCACATATTCTAATGCCTAAAGAGATTAAGGTAAATTGTGTGGCATAGTTACTCTTAGATGGTGCCTAGACTTTGTCGGCTACTATTAGGACTCGGAGGATAGGTGAGGAGATGAGTTAGGCTGATTTTTAGAGTTTGAGACTAGATATTACTCCTTACAGCATCAATGGAGTAAGGAGCATGAGTTATTGGGGTTAAGACAGGGGGATATGATCGTGAACAGTATGAGAGAGATTTTATGAGCTTTTTGTATTTTGATCTGCCTTGCTTCGGACAAAGCAGCATAGAATAAACATATTTAAAGAAGGGCTCGGACAGGAGCTGAAGAGGGGATTGGTAGCCCTACAGCCTATAACAGTTGGTTGAGTTTGCTTAGACATTAGAGGTTGTGATTGGGGATAAGGAGCCCTCGACTAGGAGACATGATCGAGTGGATTTATGGAAGAGGAAAGAGTTTGCATCTTCTACAAGCAAACCCTCTCTTCTTAAAAGAAAAGGATAAGGGTTTCAGCAGGTTCAGTCTTTTTAAAGAAAAAGTTTCTCTAATAGGGGATCAGCTGGCAGGTTTTCATAGTTTAGCAGGGGATGATTTATTCCTAAAAAAGGACGAGCTGGGGTAGCACGTGGTGGTAGTTCATCAAGGAATGCTACTTAGAGATCATATGTGTTCCCTCTTTGTGATGTTTATAGACAGGTACATCTAGGAGATTGTAGAGTGACTGTTGAGAGGTGTTTTATTTGCAAGTAAGAAGGGCATCAATAGGAATTGCAGGCAAAAGAGGCATCAATAGAATAATTGCGTTTCCGAATGAATTGCCCACAATGGACTCAGGCATCGAACCAACAACAGTTAGAGACAATGGATAAGCTTAGGGGACAACTTAGATGACGCACTCAATCAAGAGTTGGTACTAGTATGGGTCGAGGCTAAAGGTAGAGCAGCAGGACTCAAGGCAGAGCATATTATATGGATCAGACTACTGCTAAAGCTTCACCAGATGTAATGGCATGTATGATTACTATGTATGATTAGAGGGGTTATGTGTTATTTGATCCCAGAGCCACACATTATTTTATATTATGTAAATACTTTGAATGTGCCCATACGAAAAATGGCTAAAAGGTTAGTTATTAGCACAACATTAGGAGAGGAAGTAGAAGTAGATAAGGTATATGAGGGTTGCACTATTTTAATAGGGGGTTATGAGTTAAGGGTAGATTTAGTACCGTTAGACATGTTTGACTTTGATATAATTTTAGGAATGGATTGGCTAAGCGTATACCATGTTAAAATGGATTGTTATAATAAGGTAGTTATTCTTCTTATGCCAAATGAAGATGAAGTAATATTTAGAGGGGAAAGGAGGTGTATAATGGGTTGATTTCCATGATTATTGTCGAGAAACTAATGAGAAAAGGGTGTGAGGCTTTCCTAGCATATGTCAAGGATACCTAGAAAGAGGAAAGAAGTTAAAAGATATTCCTGTAGTATGAGACTATCTTGATGTATTCCATGAGAAATTACCAGGATTACCTCCCAAACGAGAGGCATAGGTGATTATTAAAGTGTTGTTAGGTACTGCACTTATTTCTCAAGCTCTGTATAGGACGACTCTTATTGAATTAGTAGAATTAAAGGTGTAACTGCAAGAATTGTTAGAAAAAAGGTTCATTTGACTTTAGGGAGCTCCTGCTTTTTTTTTTTAAAGAAAAAGAATACTACTCTTCGACTTTGTATAGATTATAGATAGTTAAATAGGGTGACCATAAATAATAGATATCCATTTTCTAGAATTGATGATTTGTTTGATCAACTCAAAGGAGCATAAGTATTTTAGAAGATAGATTTGCGATCAAGATATCATTATTTGAGAATTAAGAAGCAGGATGTGCAAAAGATAACTTTTAGGACTCAATATGGGCATAACATGTTCTTAATGATGCCATTCAGGTTAACGAACGTTCCAACAATGTTTATGGTTAATTAACAGAGTTTTCAAGCCTTATTTGGTTAGATTTATGGTGGTGTTTATAGATGATATCTTGATATACTCTCGTTCTCAAGCAAAACATGAACAATATTTGAGAATGTATTGAAGACTTTGAGACAAGATAAGTTGTATGATAAACTAAGTAGGTGTGAGTTTTGGTTAGATAAGGTGGTTTTCTTAGAACATGTGATATAAAAAAAAGGGTATATATATGGATCCTAAGAAGATAGAAGTGGTGCTTAAGTGAGAAAGGTCTACGAATATGACTAAAATTTATAGATCTTAAGAAGATAGAAGTGATGCTTAAGTGAGAAAGGCCTATGAATATGACTAAAATTTGTAGTTTTATGGGGTTGACAGGATATTATAGGAGGTTTATAGAAGGATTCATAATTATAGCCTCTCTATTAACTTGATTAACCAGAAATGATGTAAAGTTTGAATGGACAAAGGATTGTGAAGAAAGTTTCTTAGAATTGAAGAAGAAATTGACCTCTACTCCAATATTAGCACTTCCAGAGGGGGTTGATAGATTTATGGTTTATAATGATGCTTTCATTAAAGGTTTAGGTTGTGTACTTATGCAACATGGCAAAGTAATTTCCTATACTTCTAGAAAACTAAAGCCATATGAAGTGAATTATCTAGTACGTGACTTGGAGTTAGTTGTTGTAGTATTTGTATTGAGAATATAGAGGCATTACTTATATGAAAATTCATATCTATATGTCAACATAGTTATGGATACTTTCTCATCATTTTAAACTCTTTCCCATATTTCTTCTTCAATTTAGGAATTTCTCCATAAGATTTTCACCAAATGAACCTTCTTGTTTCTTAAGTCCTTTACATTGTGATTCAAAATCCTCACTAGTTGCACTTCTACAATCAAATCTTCTTAAATCTCTATAGGCACTTGTGGCAATACCTTTGTGGGATCTAGCTTCACTTTTAGAAGCAATGATACATGGAACACATCATATATGTGCAAAGTGCGAAGGTAATCCTAACCGATAAGTAACATGACCAATCCTTTCAATAACTTCAAAAGCAATTTTTCCTTGAAAAATTATTTTCATTTAGTTTTTATTTATGTTTTTGTATTTTTTGGCTATTTTTGTAACTTATTTTTTAAAAACTATAACTTAAAAATTTTATTTTAATTTCTTTCTTTTTCCATTATCCTCATGAGTTAATTATTCCTTTTACTCATTTATCATAATATTCCCTTCATTAATTTTACGAGTTTCTTTTCAGGGGTTTACACCTATTGAAACAAAATTCTTTGATTGTAAATGACTGAGTTCTGAATGTTTGGAAATATAAAGAAAAAAAAAGATTAAAGAAATGGAAGAATTTATTGGCATCCGTGAAGGATCACCAGATTGATTGACTACCAAATAGGCTAACTAGAGTTTTGGCATCCAGGTGGATAGCTAGATTGATTGGTAACCACATAGGTTTGTCGGATTTATTGGCTTCCGTGAGGGAATAGCCAGATTATTAGCAACCAAATAGGTTAGCTGAAGTTTTGGCATCTAGGTGGGATACCGGATTGATTGGCAACTAAATAGAAGGCATAAAAGAAAATTCTCAATCATCAAAGCTACCCATGTAAAGCTGGGGCATGATAAAGAAAATCCAAAAGATCCAAAAGATTTGAGCTTCTCATAAAAACAACTGAGGTGATTATGCTCAACTAAACAAAATGAAGAAAGCAAAGAGAAAGAGCCCAAACCCGACACTGGGGGGCATGGAAAACCATTTTGGAAAGAAATTCAAAAGAAAAGGGTCAGGAAACAAGCACAAGTGATCTTTAGGCTCTTTCTTTTGAATAAAATGAATGCTTTGAAATCGGTTCTCTGTAACCTTCAAATTGAATTTTGAACCTTTTTTTTTACCAACAAAATGTCACTTTATATTGTTCACCAAAATCAAAACAAAAAAAAGTTTTCATCACTTCTGAAAACCTCTCCATAGGAATTACTTGAATTTATTCAGAATGAGTTTTGCTTTGAATCGATGTCAAAATGATTTTTGTGTCTGGAATAACTTTGAAATTCCAAAAAAAAAATTCTGCATGAAAACAACTCCTTGTCAAAAACCAAATCTTCCTTCATATAGCCTCATCCCCAAACCCGAATTAAATACTTGGGGGCATGATCAAGCTGGGGGGCAATCAAAAACTCCTGGTAGGGTTGGCTTTATGATTCCCTTTCTAAGAAAAATGTCGGGCAAAATTGGCAACCCTTGAGATAAAAGGTAGAGGACAAAGAAGTATGGTGATATCAAGCCCTTTCCAGAGGTCAAGATCACAAGAGATGACTCGAGTAAATGAGAGCGAAAAAGCCATCAAAGGTCACTACCAACACTCCAACTTTTGAGAAAAGAAAGACACCATGAAGAAATGGGGACCTATATTTCTCAGGTAAGTATACATGCATATCAATAATAATATATTGCTTTCATCATTAATAGATCGGTGTTACACCACATTTCGAGTGCGCCTTTGAGCCCTCACTTCTCAGGTAGTGCGTTTTCTAACCCTACCTCTCTCTTTTTTTGAGTGCGCCTTTGAGCCCTCACACCTTCATTTTCTGAGTGCGCCTTTGAGCCCTCACTTCTCAGGTAGTGCGTTTTCTAACCCTACCTCATTTCGAGTGCACCTTTGAGCCATCACTACATTTTCGGGTAGGTGACCCATTATAACTTGACCATTCTCCATGTTTTTTTATCTGGGTAGGCCACCCGTTACAATGAGACCATTTCGCCACCTGGGTAGGTCACCCATTACAACTCAACCACTCTACCTTTTTCATTTTTCGGTAGGTCACTCATTACAACTCGACCATTCTCCATGTTTTTTTTCTTGGGTGTGTCACCAATTACAATTTGACCATTCCTCCACCTGGGTAGGTCACCCGTTACAACACGACCATTCTTTCTTTTTTTCCATTTTTTGGTAGGTTACCCATTATAACTTGACCATTCTCCATGTTTTTTTATCTGGGTAGGCCACCCGTTACAATGAGGTCATTCTTCCATTTGGGGAGGTCACCCATTACAACATGACCACTCTTTCCTTTTCCCATTTCTTGGGTAGGTCACCCATTATAATTCGACTATTCTACATGTTTTTTTTATCTGGGTAGGTCACCCATTACAATTTGACCATTCCTCCACCTGGGTAGGTCACCCATTACAACACCACCATTCTTTCTTTTTTTTCCATTTTTTGGTAGGTCATCCATTAGAATTCGACCAATTCTCCATTTTTTTATCTGGGTAGGTCACCCATTACAATGAGACCATTCCTTCACCTGGGTAGGTCACCCATTACAACTCGACCATTCTCCATGTTTTTTTCTTGGGTATGTCACCCATTACAATTCGACCATTCCTCCACCTGGGTAGGTCACCCATTACAACACGACCACTCTTTTTTTTTTCCATTTTTGGGTAGGTCACTCATTACAACTCGACTATTCTCCAAGTTTTTTTTCTGGGTAGGTCACCCATTACAATGAGGTCATTCTTCCATTTGGGTAGGTCACCCATTACAACACGACCACTCTTTCCTTTTCCCATTTCTTGGGTAGGTCACCCATTATAATTCGACCATTCTACATGTTTTTTTTAATCTGGGTAGGTCACCCATTATAATGAGACCATTCCTCCACTTGCGTGGGTCACCCATCACAACACGACCACTCTTTCTTTTTCCCAATTCTGGGTAGGTCACCCATTACAATGAGACCATTTCTTCACCTGGGTAGGTCACCCATTACAGTGAGACCACTCTTCATTTTTCTACTTGGGTAGGTCGTCCATGAAAATAGACCAAGGTAAGCATGAGTGTGTGGGCTGGTTGCCCCTAAAAATAGACCACTTTGAGTATGTGTGGTCAGGTCGCCCATGAAAATAGACCAAGACTAGTGTGAGTGTGTATAGGCAGGTCGCCCCTGAAAATAGACCACTGTGAATATGTATGAGCAGGTCGCCCGGGAAAATAGACCATTTTTGTTTTTTCTTTACAAGCGTATTATGCAAAGCTCGAGGAGTTTTTTTGCTTCGTAAGCATTGTAAAGAGGGGGCAATTTTGCAATGAAGAGGGAGGCAACACAAAAAATAAACCCTAAAAAAAACTTAACTCTTTCTTCTCCCTCACCCGAAAAAGGAGCGGCGCCCCCTATTTTAGGAGATTTTTCCCTTCTTCTCGCTAGAAAAGCTTGGCTCCCTGAGCCCAAACAAAGCCGCAGTTCCCATCTCCAGCCATCTCCTCCTTCATCACAAGCTCCCCTCTCTTAGCCTGAGACCTCAGCCACTCCGCCCCCACATTTCCCCCTGCCCAACGCCATTTACTTCTCCCTCTCCCAGCCGTGACTCACTCTTCTCCATCCTTCATATCCCAAAATCAGCCAAACATCTCCCCGTCATCTACCTCTTGCAGCCACAGCCGTCCCTGCTCCCCCTCTTGCCAGCCAAAGGCTTTTCTTCCCCTGCCACCCGAGGGAAACTAGCCCCTCTCCTTCATCTGCCTCACTCGCCTTCTTCCTCCAGCAGCAGCCTGCATACAGCGGCGCCAACGGAAGCAGCCCCATCGCCGGCATTCGTAGATCAGCTCCCTTTCTCAGCCGGCCGTTCCTCAGCTCTTCCCTAGATCTGACTGATACCTCTCTCATCTTCCCCACCCGACAAACGAAGCCGGCCACCGTCGGATCTGAAACCAGTAGAGAAGAAACGAACCAAAAGGAAGACAGAAAACAGAAGTGAAACCAAGGAAATAAAAAACTTAAATCGACTGTTGTGTGCGTTTCTTTTCTTGTTCTGCAGGTCACCGACGGTTTAGGAAGACAGAGAAGGAGAAGTCGTTCGCGATCCATTGCATCCCAGTTCTTTCCTCGCGGCGGCGTGTGAACCCACGCACCGCCAGTGGTGCCGGCGCGTGAAGGAGATGCATCGCCACTGTTCTTGCAGTTGCAGAAGGCCTTCCCTGCAATTTCTAGATTTTTTAGGGGCTATTCTGTAAATTTAAAATTTTATAATATAATTTTTGTGTAGTTGTTTTGAATTTGTAATTTGTAGTGTGGATGTAAAAGAAAAAAAAGAAAAGAAAAGTATAGTGAAAGTGAATGTGTTGTTTGTATTTTGTTTATGAATTTTTTTTTAATGATAAAATTGTAAAGAATAAAGAAGAATTTAATATTTTGATTTGCTCATGGTTAAGGATTATGAACTTACACGTAAGTTGTATTTCTAATACTTGATGAAAAGATAATTTTTAAAACTTTTTTAATATATCAAAGCCACGAAGCAATTTACCTCTGGTGGGGTGCGTTAGGGGTGCTAATACCTTCCCTAACTACAACCAGTTCCTTACCCATGAATCTTTGAAAAGACCAGTACATCCGGGTTTTCTAGTAGCCCTCAATTAAATACTAAGTGGCGACTCCCAACGAATCAAAGTAAACGAGAAAAAAAATTCCAAGCCGACGCCGCGCGGGAGACGTGTGACAGGTTTGCAGGATTTATTAGCATTCATAAGGAGATAGCTAAATTATTGTCAACCAAATGGGTTAGCTAGAGTTTTGGCATACAGGTGAGATAACTGGATTGATTGGTAACCAAATGAGTTTGCTGGATTTTTTGGCATCCATGAGGGGATAGCCGGATTATTGGCAACCAAATGGATTTGTTGGATTATTGGCATCAGTGAGGGATAGTCAAGGTTATAGACATCCATATAGGATGATTGAGATTAAGTTGACCTAGTTAATGATGATTGGAATTATTAAATTATTGAATCAAAGAAATAGGTTGAATATCTTTTAGCGATGAGAATAAGAGGTTATTGTTGATATGTTGCTCATATTTTAATGCTTATAATGGTACTCAGACATTTATGATGTTAATTACTTGAATTAAGGTTCATCTCAGTACAGTCATAAGCAGTAGATCATTAGTATAGTATCTTTTATAGATAAGTGATGATCCCTTGGGAGGGGTATGTCACTGATTTGAATCTTAAGGCGTGTTTATTAAATAATTTTATTTTGATGTGTATACAAATTATAATTTAAGTATTTAGTTGTTCATTAAGTTTATTGTTAATATGGAATTGATTTGAATGGTGGAATATTGATCATGGATGAATATGATGAGGTAGCCATGAGGTCGTCATGGTGTTATGTGAGAATAGGGTCCATAATGACAGGACCGAAAATTAAGCATTGATTTGTATGTGTCAATAATATGTATCTCCAAACATGGAAATGACTTATTTTAAGAAAAAATTTACCAAGATTGCACTAGACTAAATGAAGAAGATTTGAAAGATGAAAAAGGAAGGAAATGCAAATATCACAATAAGTATGTAAGATGAGAATTTGTGAAGACAATGGGTAATGATAAATTTATAGGAATTGAAAACTAAAAGGTTATATGAAATGTTGTATTGAAAGAAACACTAGAACATGTTGTTAATAAATAAAATAAATAAAGGGTATGAAAATTTTGTGAATGTGACAAGGGGTACAAAGAAATGATTTCTTAAAAGAAAAATATATGGATGAACCAAATGGTATGAGTAATAAGGGAGAATGGGAAATAATATGGGTAATGTTGAATTGCCAATTTATATGTATGGATTGGAAATGATACGGCTAAGTCATATGTGATGTTAAGTATGTTGAAACAATCTCAAGAAAGGTTGATTGTTTGAAAACAATAAAATGGGTAAAGAGATACTTGAATAATCATTAGAAGATTAAAATAGGATGAAATGGACATTAAAATAAAATGTAGAAGTAACGATCATGCATATTCAACGGTAATTGTGAGGAATTGTTGGAAAAGAAAGCAATTAAATGAGTTGTGAAATGTGAAGATTGAGAAATATAATTAGGGTTGAAATCCATTTTGTTAGAAATAAGATATTGTATAAGTTAAATTGTGTTCGTGAGATGATGAAATATATGGAATGGATGTGACTTGTATGGGAAAATGATATGGAAACACTATAATGGAATTGAAAAGAGAATTCAATCGAGGTTGGTGAGTATATGTTAAATTTGGAAATGATATAGATTTTAAATTGTTAAAGAAAATTGATAAGAATGGTATCTCTGGTATAAGTGTTGAATGTTAATAACTTGATAACTCGAATGTTTATTATATTTTCTGTGATTTTATATGTGCTTTAAAGTAAATGCCTTTAAAGGTTGGGGATCTAAAAGAAGCGCTATTGAGTTATTTAATTTTCCATGTTAGAAGGTATTAATGAAGTTGGAGAATAGATGTGTGATTTTATAGTAGAGGTAAAGGGAAAAGAAGAAAGGCCACCAATCAGTGAAATGAACGATTTGAATGGAAGTTATGGTATTAATGGAAACTTTTTTAAGGATAATATTTAAGGTTATGTCATTTCTACAGTTGATTTAAATATTCTGGTAATGAATATGAATATGTATGAATTTCACTATTGTGGTTATCTTTCCTTAAATTAGTAGAAGTTCTAGTGATGATATTTATGGATATCAAAGATATATGACCTATATTAATTATGTATTTAAGGTATTTGTCCTTTGATTACCTTAGTTTTTTTTTTTTTTTGGAGGAACCCTGAGCTATCTAACCTTTCATATTGAGGGGATTGGTGTATTTCAAATTATTACTTTAAGAACAATTTTTATGTATATCATTTAGAAAGTAATGTAAACGTATATATGTGTAAGGAATAATGTATCATTGTATTCGTTGATGAAATTGTTGATGGATGAGTTGGGATTGTTCTTGTATATAAAAAACATTCATCTATATTTTTACTTACAAGATTGTAGGAATTAAGTATAAATGCATTCGGAAGTGTAAGGCATTACAAATAAAGCCTTAAGGATAAAATATTCATCATTAATAGCAATAAAAGTCTCATTACTTTAAAATGCTTTAACGAGTAAATACATTTCTTTTTTTTTAATTTAAGTATATATTTTATTATTATTATTAATAGTATGCATGCTAGGACTTTGAATTATTATCAATTGTAAGTTTGGATATATGCTTAGTATGCATGGTAGTATTCTATTATCATATTTATTGAAGACATGTTGTTATGAGTTATTATTTTGCATGCTTATAGATTTAAAATTGTGTGAACTCTAAAATTTTCTTGAAAACTTTCTTATGTTTAGCATGTCTTGCTATGCTAAACTAGACATCATTGCTCACTAGTTTAATATATATAGACACACACACACACTAACTTTGATTCTATAGTAAGAGTTGTTAAAAAAAAATCATCTGGTAATAATATAAGAAGATGAGTATAAAGATAAATAATATGGCATGTGTATGTGTTTAGAAAATTATTTAGAAACAGATTTCTCATGAGCGATTATAAAGACCTAGAGAAATATCCCTAATTCTACTAGAGATATGTGGTCACAGAGACTTGGAGGTAAGTGGTCACGATAACTTGGAGAAGGATCCTTTATCTATTTGGAGATAAATGGTCACGAAGACCTAAAGAGTTTAATGGAGACCTAAAGATAAGTGATCATGATGATTTGGAGAAAGATCTCTGATTCCTTTGGAGATAAGTGGTTTCAAAGATTTGGAGAATTCAATGAAGACATAGATATATCGCTATGGACATTTTATTATAGATATAGAGATTTTTTTGTTGAGACTTTAGAGATATGAAGAAAATAATGCTTTTAGTTTAAAAGATAATGGCGATACATGTTTTAAAAATTCTTTGATCTCGAGTAATGCATTATAAAGTTTTCTCCTTGTCTGTTTAGGTTGCATCTCCTTAATCATAAATTATTAAAGGTATCCATTAAAGATCAATCTTTCCATCTTTTTTTTAGGGTATGAAATTAAAGTGATAAAACTTGTCAAGTCCTTGTGTTTGTACCACTTTTCATAAGAAATGGGTATCACACAAAAACCTCTTTGAATGATAGCTAATACCTTAACACATGCAGTGCTAAAATGTGTGATCAGAAGCTCAGAAAATATCAAACTACCATGAATGGATCCTTGATGCTCCTCTTAGATTCCTTGGTAATAGATTGATGGTACTAAGAATATTTCTCCATCTGGAAATGAGGATGTTCTTGTTTGGTCACACTTGTTCTTCTACTTGAATATGATTCTTCATTGCTTATTTCATATTGAAGAGAGATCTATCAGGGAGAGTATGCAAGCTTCTCATAAAGAGAAGTTATAAACTCCACTAATTAGAGCTTTAGTAGTAATAGGTTCAAGTAGATCTTTCGTATTAGTATTTATTCGGTAAATCATTAGAGATATGTTATAGTGCTTTCATCTTTTTATTGGTTGATGATGAAAAGCTTAGTCGTGTTCTTTTTAGCTAAAATACTAGTGTTAATATAAAAGATGAGCCTAACATAGAGATCGTGAAAGTCAAGGATGGAGTTAAGTTCAAGGATATGATACCATATCCTAGCATATGGGGAAATCTTGCAAGTACCCCCACTCTTTTTTATTACAAGCTCTATGATGTTTATGATGTTTTGTATATGTTTTCTGAGATTTATAAGGCCATCACAGTTATCTAAGATGGCATTTGTAGCGACACGGTATTTGAAGAAATGAGTGTGTAACACTTTGTGATAAAGTGGAGAGTCTCCTAACTCATGGGAATAATGTTCATTCTTAATAGCTTGTGTAGTTATTAATCTCAACTCGCATCTAGGTCTTTTTCTTCAAAGAGCATATGAGTGAGATTTAGAAAAAGATTGATGGTGACAATCATGCTTATACGTGTTTTATACTGTTTCTTCAGGGAACTAGAGTGAATTAGGTGTCGAGGTTTTTTTTAAAAAAAATTCAAATGATTCAAATTATGGACTTAACAGGTTAACGTTGATTGACATCGTTTTTTTTTTACTTGTTTTTTTTTTATCATTCTGCAATTTTTTTTCCTTTTCTTTAAAATGTGCTTGTGTTTGCTTAATATCATTTTATAATTTATCTAACTCATGGTGTGTATATATCGTACACTTACCTTACTGTGTGATGTAATTTTCCAAATCCAATTTGCAAAGCTTATAATGTTTTCTTAAAAACTGTAAGAGCCGAGAGGGTTATGTTCCATGCTGCTGATACTGTGCGAGTGTCCCCACAGTTGGGGCCTTCTCATCCCATAATCTATATATATAAGGATTCAAACCCAGGAGGTACTCCTGCCAAGATTTCATTCTTTCAACACAAGTAAATCACACTGGATGGAGTCAGACATTAATAAAATGCTTTAAATTCAATAGCAATAACGTTTCTTGGAAAAATCAAAGTACAAACTCCTAGCATATTAGATCCAACAATATGCAATGAATGACTGAAAAGACAAATGCTCAAACACAAGATTCCAACAGCGGGAATCAGATACTAAGGTTTTTTTTTTTTTTTCAAGAAAACCAACCTATATGTAGCTAATAACAATTGAAAAGGAAAATAGGTTATGCTAAAAACCATAACAAAGCAATCAATGTGGCCATAAGAGCCATTGACAATGAAGCAAGTGTCCCTGAGACTGATACTCCTGAACTTAGTTGTGGGGATGGTGCTAGGTATCCAGGTGGAGCTGCAATAAATGGAGGAGAATGGTGGTGGAGACCCATCACTTCAACTAGCAAACGCTGGCCATTCTTGCAGTGACTTGGGGTTCCACTAATATAGTAGAATAGTCCTGACTTGTCGAGCTTGAACACTCTATTTCCATTGTTGAAGGCAACAATATGTTTGCTAGCGTCGCAGTGGTAGTATCCCCGCTTGTCTACTTCAATAACTGAGTCATTCTTATAATCAAAGGCTGCAAAGAACGAAAACAACAGGACGAATCATAAATCTGAGAACGTAAATGTTACTACTGGCTGCACAAAAAAGAAAACACTGTTTTAAGCTAGTACTCATTCTCTTGCAAGAACAGTACAACTCTTTGGTCATAAATCATTCTTATCTGGTTTCAGAATTATGATGTTTACACAGGACAGCCCATATTTCCTTCTTTACTTTCTCATAATCAAGTAGAAGAACATCAAAAAGAAATTTCCTGGTGAAAGAAATGTTTACGTTTCTACCATGTAAACATCAGTAACCGAACAACGGTTACACACCAAGTAAGATATTTGATAACCAGAGAAAATCATACAATCTTAACAGCATTCAAAAAACTTAGGTGTAGAAGTAGAAAGCAAACTGTATAGTCAAGATCTAGCTAACTGTAATGAACTCACAGAGAGAATCTCCAACTTGGAATCTGTTCCTAGTAGCCCACTGAGCATACAACGAAGAGCTGTTTTGTCCAGGTTCTTGCCATCCAAACACATCCCCAACTTTGAACACTCTTTCTGCGATAACCAAACCATTCATGGACGCAACAGTGATGATAAAACAAATGCAAAAGAAAACCACAAGAGATGTCATTTTGGTGATGTTCTTTGCTGTCGTCTGCATGTATCTGCTAGAGGGCTTTATATATTTTAACCAAAAGCATGATCGATATGATGGGTGTGGAAAGTAGTGGTTGGTAGTTAATTCAACTCAGAACGTGGAGGATTTTGGCGGTTACATTAATCGAGTAATGGATGGTTTGCGAGATAATCGAGTATGGATTAGTGACAATTATGACTTGAAGAAATCTAGAATTGATTTGACTCTTTCAAAAGAGGACTTAGTGGGACGTTATTTTTTATTAAAATAATATTTTTTATTTTTTAAAAATTATTTTTAACATTAATATATTTATCTTAAAAACATTAAAAACATATAAATTTAAAATAATAAAATTTTAATTTTTTTAAAAATATTTCCGAAATAAAATGTTAAACACTACTATTATTAATAAAGACAATTTATATGGTTATTCAAGCTATGATATATATATATATATATATATATATATATATATATATATATTCAGTAATTTATAGTTATTTAAAATTATAGTACAATTACAACCGAAAAAATTAAATTATTACCTTGAAAAAAAACTTGGTAACATGGACAAGTCGAACGTAATTATGAAGTTATGAAAAATTAAGTAGGATTTTAATTAAAAAATAACTATTTATCACCTTCAAGGAGTACATATTATTATTATTAAAGGAAATCAGTTTTAATTTATTGCTAATTAATGTATTCGTTAAATCGTAAATTTAAAATCTCTGGAATTATAATAACTTCAAATATAATCATATCGCGTTCCTTTTATTAAAATCACGTGGGATGAAGTAATAATACTGGCATTGCTACTATGAGTATGTTTGGCAATATAGTTACGGGTACTTTTTAAATATCTTTTTATATTAAAATACATGTTAAAATACATGTCAATAATATTTTTTTATTTTTTAAAAATTATTTTTGATATGAACATATCAAAATCATCCAAAACATATAAATCATATTAAATTTTAGTAAAAAAAAGATTAAATTTTTTAAGAAACGCAGCTACAGCCGCGTTCCCAAACATTCCCTGTATCAGAGACCACCCCCAGCAATTGAAACTTCTTTTCCATTGGTCCAGGAACATTACTTTAGAATCTTCGATAGAGTAAATACTGGCCTTGCCACTAAAACTAAAAACATTACTTTAGAATCTTCGATGGAGTAAACAAGTAGAATGGAGAACTTGAAGAAGTTCTAGACGCAAAAGGCCTGTTTCTCGCCATTTTACAAGACAGTAGTAAAATGAAATTTTTAGAACCAGAGTTTTATGCAGCATGGTCGGCGAAAAAACCTTGTGCTAAGTTGATACAAATGAAAGATTAACTAGCTACTTGTAGTTGGTTTTAGACCAAAACGTTAAGACCATTCTGTACATGGAATTGAAGATCTACTTCTAAACTTAATGGAAGGCAGAAGCTCTTGAACATGTAAATAAACAACACAGCATCCATCATGAGAGAATCGCACATCTGACCATTACAATAGAATGCACAGGATGTGAAAAAAATTTCATTAGCAATTCAGTAAAACTCGGCAGATATAGGAATGGCTTGGCCTTTGAGGGCACAACCAGTTAGTAAGAAGCAAATACAAGCTAACTAAAGCCTATTCGACAAAAAAAAAAATCATAGTATGTGAAGCAAAACAGAAAATGATTGCAGAATATATGAGAGTTCAGAAAAAAGGTAAAAGGATGAAGCACCATCAAAATTTCTCCCCGCACGTAACTTGGACTTCTGTGTGCCTATTGTATCAGCTCATCCGTGGTAGATCAAGGTGATGCATGACCTAGGTTTATCATCAAGAAGTTTACCTCACAAATTAACATAATTTGCACGATTCACAACTAGCCGTTCATTTTTACCATGCAATCAAGGTAACAGCTGCTGCTTCCCATGGCTAATTTCCTTGGCTAATGTTGCAGCATAAACAAAGATCGAGTTCCATGCTAAATTGAGCTCTCTTGGCATGTTGCTCTTGCATTGCTTGTTATAGATGTTTCATTCTGGTGCACCAACATTTCTTGAAACTGTGCACGCTTGGCAACCCTGATGTCGAGTATACTTGGTGGCATAGGTTTGATCACACCATGCAACTTAACTAAGTTAAAAAATTCTTGTTTGGTCAAACTTTTCTTTCGGACAAGTTCATCAACAACAGCATCCATCAGTTTTCGGTTCTGCTGCAGAATCTGACACAGACAAATTGTTTGCACAAGATAAGGATATTGGGAAGTTGCAACTAAGACCTTCTTTTGCATTATATTAAGTACCTCTTTTGCACCATCATAACAAAAGTTCATAACTCGTAGCGCCTCCAAATCAATTTCCTGAAATTTGCAAATTTCCATCTTAGAATGCATTAGTGCAATAATTAGCATATAATAGAGATGAAAATGTTTGCATTAGCGTGTCATTTCAACTAAAATATTGTAAATTTGCTCTATATAGCCATCTTCAATCCACTTTCAGCTTGTATAAATGGCAAGGGAACAATATAATCATGTTAGTCTATATGGTAATTCAGGTGCAAAAAAATGCGTGGTGCATGTAACCATGATGCAAAGTGTAGAAAAGATCATGAATCCCTACATTAATTCGATCTGCAGCCCAGAAGTTGGATAAACCATGATGTTTCTCAGAAAGGCCACCAAGAACATAGCTCCGTGCTGCTGACCTAGCATTGTCTGCTGTTTCAGCCCATATTGTACTCAACTGGAATAATTTGATGTATCAAGGCAAGTATTAGCATACCAGTTAAGATATATACAATACAAAATACTAATCCTGATACACAGAACAATCAACTTACACGACAAACCACATATGATGATATCAAAAACACAAAACTACGTGAGGGTTTTGATATTACCAATTACAATAGGTTTCTCAAAGCCTGAATGTTAAGAATTTAGGTGGTCCAACTAAAATGAAATAAAAAAACTGTTTGCTTGAGAAGCTGAAAAAAAATTTTCTAATCAGTATAGTATAACAAATTGATGCAATATTTCATTTACATCATTCATCTGTTTTTGAATTCATGGTCGGATGCTTTTTTATGCGAATTGTTCTGGCGTGCAATAGCTTGTAATTAGTTTAATCAACAACTCATCAAAGAATGAACATCATTTGACTTCGAGTCTTCAGATCTTAATGAGTTAAATCAAGCAAATGACTCGGAAGACTGTTTGTTTCTTTAGGAAATGCAAAAAGACCTACTACTGAAACCAATAAAACAAGACCTTAAATGCTAACAAAAGAATGAATAGCTAATATCCAACCATCAATCACAACATATATCCAATGACCTACCGAATCACACATGTTAACAAAGGTTTATTTACCTGACCCTCACCATACCAAAGCTCATCAGCTGCGCGTGGTGCCAGTTGAACAGTGATATGGTCCAGAAGGGATTGCCGACTGCATAATACAAAGAAACAAGAGGGTATCTTAAAAGAAAAAAATGAGTCCATAAAACAATTTCAACAGTAAAATTACTGCAGTAATCGTAACACAGTGCTATTGTATCAATCACAGTTTGGCATGATTGATATTTGGCTATCCTTTGAGCAATAAAAGACATTGAAGAGTTAAAGGATATATATACCTAAGCATTCCTTCCTTAAATTTGACATGATCCATTTTCATCCGAACATAACCAAGTTCCCTGCCAGCTCTGGGAGCAATTGTTACCTAATCCAATAAATAGATAAGTATAATCCTATAATTTTAAGGTTCAAAGTACATATATTATACAATTTGTGATATATACTAGCACAAATACCCAACAAGTTTAATTTCTAGGTAATCATGTCAACAAAGTCAAATATTTCAATAGCAAGCAGAATAAAAGGCAAGACGCTGACATTCCCCAAGCTAAAACAAATGACGAATACAAAGATGTGATGATTTTAAAATATTTGAAACACTATTAGAAAACCAGAAGGATAACCACTAGAAATTGAACTCCTGTTGCAGCCTAGAAAAGCCCTATCCCTATAACAGGGAAGATTCAACATGTAAAAACCCAAGAACTTGCCATAGTTTTTGTAGAGTTGTTTTGATCATTTATAATGTTTTTCCTAAAAGTTAAAACATCATTTTGGGCAAATGATAATGAAACACCATTACCCCGAAGTCACAGCAAAGACTAACACCATACTATAGAGTCCAATGTTTGAAATATTTCTGCTTCTCTGTCCATGGTCATGCTCTAGAATTTCACCATTTTCTATTAGAATTTCCAAGAGTTTCCAAGAGTTTCCAAGAATATGAGAGAAATTTTTCAATGTGCAATATATATTATTAGAAAAAGCAACATCCCCTTAAAATCAAGGTTACAAAACAAAGAACAGGCAGAATCTATTCTCTTTCTTTCTTAAATCTATTAGTCTGTCCAAAGAAAAATTATTTAACCACTCAACGGCAACAAAATGTGAAATAAATTTGCTGACTATCAAAGTGTTCAGCTGTCAAAATGCATACAAACCATCAACTTATGCCATGAATTTGATTCATCCTCCCCAATCTTCAAAGAGTTCAATAAAAGGTGTCTAACTAATCCAACTTATTTTTTGAAAAAAGCCAGCAACTTCTCATTTTTATTGTGCTTTGAAAATCAATGCCAGTTGCATAGAACCACAACTAGTACTCAAAAGGCTTGAGCAAATATTCATTGACTCAGAAAAGTGCATAAAAATTATGTGGTACATTTAGGACCGATTTTAAAAATGATTAGGCGGTTATTCTGCACTCACACGTTGTCTACACATAGAAACAAGCTATGAATTGTGCCCTATATTCTCAATCTCACACATAAAAAACGGCATTTCAAGTAAACATCATGAGATTTAACTTAAAATCTCTCTCTAAACAAGAATATAAGTGAGTCAAGGAATGCAACTGAATGAAAGAAACAGTACTATGAGAAAACTAATAAAAATGAATTTAAAAGCCATACAAACTCGATATTTCTGAGATCAGGAAAGTTCACAGCCACAACAGCCATGGCTGCTTCATTAATAGCTACTTGCTTCCATGTTGCAGGGCTCCTTTCCTTTCTATCCAGCATTCCTCTTTCCTCTATTTGTGCAGCTTGTAATAAGTCATCAGTTGTAATCTGCACAGATGCAATAAATTATTCACTGACATTATGCTATACACAAAAGTAATTATTAAATTATAAATCAAATCATTTGGGCAAAAGGTCACCGAGAAGACTGTATAATATAACTAACAAATTAGCCACAGGAAATAAGCAAATATCCATTTTTTTACAGCTAGGCAAATAATATTTCATTAACATTTCAATTCTTCACAAAAACAAACAATATTAAAAAAAATATGCAAACTAAAATAAAATAATTTATAGGATGAAGTAGCCGAGGCAGTAAAGGAGGATAAAAAATTAGATGACTCAAAATCTCATGATCATCCATGTTGTGGAATGGCCAATATTAGAGGTGGTTGGTCACATCCAAGTAGTGGCTGGTTTTTATCTACATGGAATTCTTATATTCCAAATTTTGAGGACTAAATAGAATGTGATTTTTAGTGTGATCATAAATTATAAGCAAACTTAAATCTACGAAGGTGTACAAACCATGAGTTGGTCCCAACAGTAGTTAGCTATGTCGTTACCACGAAATAATTCCTAGGAATAGATAGAAAAACAAAATGGACCTCTCCTGACCATAACAAAAGCAGACACTTGAAGTTTATTTTGGTATAGGATGTGGCTATGAACACATTATACTTGTCAAGGTAATATTTGGGGCGGAAAATATTGTCTCCTAGATTGCCAAGACAAAGAATGTTCTGAATAGGAAATTGAAGTCTCAGTTCCATTTTTTTTTGTGCTCCCTTTTTTTTTTTTGGGGAACCTAAAAGGGAATTGAAGTCTCAGTTCCATCAAGTTTTATGGGAGACCTCCCAGTACGCAAATGCTTTTCTGTCTACTTGGTTCAAAGAACATTAAAAGCTGCCTAAAGTCCAAATCATCCCATTTCTCACAGCTCCTCTTCAGCAATTCAGGTCTAGTGACATGAAATCATACTGGCAAATGGAGTAAGATTTTCAATTTACAAGAATAGGCAATACCTCAGTCCTTCCATCACGCATCATATTAATTGCAGCAACCTCAATTATGTTGGCCAGCTCTGCACCAACCATTCCATCTGTCATGCTTGCAACAGCCATATAGTCCACATCATCAGCCATGGGTTTCTTACGAGCATGAACCTATTACCAAAAAAAATAAAAAATAAAACAGGATAAAAAGAAGCTAAAAGGCTTGGAATGGCCTAGTTTCTCAATGCCATAGAGAAAATGACAGGAGAAAAAAAGAGGAGAACACAAAAAAATGATGGAGATCGTAAATCATTACCTTCAGAATTTCCATGCGGCCTATGAGGCCAGGTTTAGGTATAAATATTTTTCGATCAAACCGCCCAGGCCTCACAAGTGCTGGGTCTAGAATGTCTGGTCTATTTGTGGAAGCAATAGTGATCACTTCCCCTCTACCTTCAAACCCATCCAAGGATACAAGGAGCTGGAATTAGAAAACTGAACATCAATCCTCAAATGCAGGTTTATCATAAAATAGCAGCATTGAAGTCTAAAAGTACAGGTTTAGGATATGCCCCAACCAACCTGATTAAGAGTGGCATCACGTTCTTGTCCACCAGAACCTTTAATCAAACCACGCTCCCTTCCAACAGCATCCAGTTCATCAATGAAAACAACAGATGGAGCCTATGCAAACAAAAATAAGTATGATGACATGTGAAAAAGATTAAAGTTCCCAGAGCTTGAAAAAGAGGTGTTGCATTCTGAACAATATTCAGCTCTATATTTGAATTTGAAAGCCTTGGGGGAAAAAAGGTAAACACATGTCTAAATTCATAGTGAGAACAAGTTTAGAATTTAACATCAGCAATACCACTCCAAGCTATCATGTGAAGAACCTTGATAATAGAGAAGCTAAAGAGAACACCTACGTTTTCCTTTGCCTCTTGGTAAAGTGCTCGAACTCGAGAAGCACCAACTCCAACATATATTTCCACAAATTGAGATGCAGAGATGGAGAAGAAGTTTACACCTGCCTCACCGGCCACAGCTTTTGCCAGTAAAGTTTTCCCCACCCCAGGGGGACCACAAAGAAGTATGCCACCTGATTGAAAAATGGATTCAGGCGGACAAGTCATGCACACAGGATCACAAGCATAATGACTTCATAAAAATAATCTAATTGGCAATAAAAATTCATAGGAATCACAAACATAAATAAAACATAATTCTTCGCTCCATATCCCTTTCATCTCTTGCTTTCAAAAACATTTAATAGCACAGAATACTCTATCCTCAAGAATCTCCAGTAAACTTCAACTGGATCAAATCTAGTGTCTGTAATCATCCCAGAAATTGACCAAAAGGAAGATTCATACCAGTATATGAGGTCATGCAATTTGAGATGCAACCAAAAGAATGTGTTGGATAGAACTTACATAGTGAATGTCAAGCGTTTAAAGAGAATATCACAAATAGTCTATGATAATTTTGCTAAAAGCAAGCTGTTATTTCCAGTCCTTTATGCCCCTACGACGTTGTCTGTAAAAGTTATGTTTGAGTTTTTTTTATTACTTAATACTCATGAAAGAATGAATGCCTGCAAGGCAGCATATTAGTGTGAAATGTTAATTTGCTATGATAGTTCAATCTGTGCTGCTTTTTTTATCTTTTAATTTTATTTACACAAGTTCTGCACAAGGGAAGTTTATTTGCACAATCCACTTACAAAATGAATGTTTAAAGTGACTCCACAACATGCAGAGAAAAAGTGCAGTGTTTGATGTAATTAAAACAAGAACAATAACATAAAATGTAAGGTCCTCGCACCCAAATCCTCGAACTGGATAAATAACATAAATGAGATGACAAGCCACGAAAACAAATCCTACTGAAAGTTCAAATCAAAAATCATTAAAATTGCATACAATGGCTTTCCAAAAACTAACCTGGGATCTTCACTCCTCTCCTGCGGTACATCTCTCCATGTGTAAAAAATTTCACAATCTCCTCAAGTTCAAGACGTATTTTCCCAAGTCCTGCAACATCAGAGAACTTCACATCCACACCCCTTTCCAAGTACTGAGGCAATCTCTTATTATGTGCACGCCTAACACGTGCTCCTGACTTCATGAACTGCATAGCCATCTTCAAATAAGGATTTTGCTCCGCTTTCCCAGGCACGCTCTCATCTTCTTCCTCTTCTTCAATACCCATCAACTCCCTCTCTAACTCCCTCATCTTCTTTCTCTCTTCAGCATCTGCCTTCTCAATCTTGAGCCGATCATCATAGTCCTTCTTCTGCTTCCGATAACTAAGCACCACTGTACGATAAAATATTACAAAAAACACCAACCCTAACAAAGTTGTCACATTTGAGTCCTGTGCTAAATTTGCCCACATACTTGCCATTCTTGTATAATTCTTCCGTGCATCACGCAATGACTCTTCATACTTCTTTATCCTAGTCTCCCTCGTTCTCCTCCTGTCCTCGTCTTTCTTTTGCATCTTGATTGCCTTCTCGATTATTTCTCTTTCCTCTCTCATTTTCTTCAGCTCCTCCTTTCTTTGCCTCTTAAACTCCTCTCTGGCCATCCTCAACTCCATAGCTCTCTTGGACTCCTTCTTAGGCTTTAACCTCGACAGCATAAACTCTGGAACTTTCCACAAAAATCCTAAATATGGCTTAGGAAGCTCAGGTCTCTTAACCGGAGGGGAATATGCATTCACACACAAAGCATCAATCTTGAACTCATCCCATGAATCCCAAAACCTCCTATTACTCTCTAACGAGGGCAAGACAGTCCTGAACACTTGATTATCATCTAAAACCACTAAAACAGCCTCCGGACGTTGTTTTAAAGAGGCATTAGGCGCTTTAATCACATGCTTAAGCTTGTTGTTCTCTTTTAAAATCAAAACTTGAGTATACGGTATTCTATTGGATACAACTGGAAGATTCTGAGACCATTGTTTAAGCTGGTCCGGTGTCAAGGCTTCTTGTTGTGTCTTTTTTAAGGTTTTCTTTTTATGGTAAGTTTTGGGTGTTGGTGTGGCAGCAAAGGCAGGGTGTGGAGTGAGCGAGGTGGAGATAATAGTGAGAGTTATGGGTAAAGAGAGAAAACTGAAATGGGTTCTTTTATTGGTATTTTCAGTTTTGTTATCATTCTCAAGAATTGGGTCTTGTTTCTTGCATCTAATGGAAGGGTAATTGATGGTTCTTAGTGGGATTTGGTGGGGTTTTGTGGTGGTTTTGGGGTGTAGTGAAGAGCTCGAAGGGAAATGACAGGCCATCAAAACTGAAAATTATGAAAAAAATTTCTCAAATAAAAGAATATAGAGACAGAGACAGAGGCATAGACAGGAACCTTACATTGTTGATTGTGAGACAATGAGCCATGGTTGTTCTTGATTGAATTGAATTCGAAACAGAGATGATTTTGCTGTCTTCAGTTGTGTCTCTGTTTCTGTTTTACAAGACAGAGAGACCTAACCTCATCTGAACTGGCCTTGTTTCTCCTTTCATGCAAGAAGACATCAAGACACGCCTTCCTTTTTTGTAAATCTTAGGCCTCTGTGGCCCAATCCAGCTGGGCCTTCGTTACCCGTTGGATATGTCTATTCAATGAAGCCTTGTTCTTAGTCGTTGTCCAAGATCGATTATTATTATAAACTTCGATGACGAGCTCATAAATGAGAGGTACCGGCCTAACCAAGTCCACAAATAAGAGAAAGTTTTCGGCCCAACTAAACCCTCTTCTTCACCTAATTAAACCCTACTTTCCTTGGGCCAACATAATTTTATTTTTTAAAAACACATTTATTTTTATTTGTTTCAATCAAGTATTTTAGTTAATTTTTCATTTTCTAATGTGATTTATTTTTGTAAAAATAACCTTTAAAATAAATAAAAATATTTTAAATTAAATTAAATGATTTAAAATAAATTAAAATAAATTCTTTTAGATGTAAACTCTTTTCATCAATGATAAGTCGTTTTGTAAAGACTTTAAAATATTTTATAACTAAAAAAATAAATAATTGATATAATTAAAATATTTATAACATAAATAAAAAATTGATGAAATTATGACAGATAGACTGTATTAAAAAACATATGCACTTAATAATTTGTCTATTTTAATGAAATTAACAATTGTGGACAAAAACTTATGAGTGTAAGAAAGCTGTCGGGATATATGATATTATAAAGCTGGAAGTTAATCTTTTCTTTATGATATTAGCTAATATTAGTTTTTATAATTTTTTTTCCGAATACTAGCTAGTTTCAGTAACGTAGAAAGCTAAAGCAACTTGAATAAATCATAAGCTCTAGAAATGCTTTAGAATAAAGAAGTAAATATTGAAATTGTGAAAAAAATTCATAAAAAAATAAGTTTTTCATAGCTACATCATTGGACTAGGTTGTAATTGATATGTGAATTTCTATCTTTAGCCTAGAGATGTCCTTGAAAAACAAGTCTCTTGTGGGTACAAGGAATACTCACATGCTTATGTTTGTAAATATAAAAGATGAAAATAGTGTAACAAAAAAAATATAGGGAATGAGAAAATAAAAACTTATTAAGACTTTGTCTATACAAGTTTGTATGTCTATGTATAGAGCTTGTGAGTCTATATAAGTTTGTATGTCTAGGTATGGAGCTTGGGTTTGGCTTATGTTTGTATAGATTAATGTTGATCTTTTGCTTTTTTAAGTCTTTGTCCAATCTTATTCCTCTTTGCTGGTAATGGTCTAAGGTATTTGTAGACCTATTATGTTGGCTCACCTTGCTGTAAGGTGGAGAAAAGAAGTTATACAATTAGTATAAGAGTTGGCACACATTATTGGTTATGGTGCCATTAGCATCAATCATTGGGGTTGGTGCTTATGATTCTATTGGTGGATAAAATGGTGTTAACAGTGCTAGAAAGCAACATAGTATTGTGGCGTTGCTCTGTATAAAAAAATATATAGTGCCAACTACATAGAGAAATATGGTGGTGCTTGCATTATAATCATTGGCTGGAAGTGGAGTGCGAACAATTAATAGAAATGTGTACTTTGTTAAGAGTTTATCAATCATGGAACTAAAAAAAAAAAGATGTGTACTTGTACAAAAAGAGAGATTAGAGATAAAAAAAAAAAAAAGTTGTGTGAGAAGGAAAGAATGTGTAGGAAGGAGAAATGTAAAGAAAGAGAAAATGAGAGGTTGGGCTGGTTGTTTGGGCGTGGCCTAAACAACCGTATTGTTTTAATTATGCACCATTATCCAACTCTCCAAGTCTTTTAAGCATACATGTTTGGAAGATTTTAACCAAAAAAATAAGAGAAAAAATACTTGTTATATAAACATTACCTTTTTGGTTATGAGTACATGAGAATGTTACATTTGGCTTTTGTTTATGTATCTGCATAAGAGTTCTTCTCTTAACTTTTGTTAATGTTTCTACAAGAGGAGAAGAATTTAATTGTCTTACTTATTAATTAAAATAGTCTAAGCAACAAAAAATGAGTATAAAGGTAAATATTATGTATGCATTTGTGAACTTATTTTAGAGAGAAGTGACCCATGTGGAGTCAGGAAAAGGATCCCTGGTCCTTTTTTAAGAGAAGTGGTCACGAATGCTTGGTGAATTTTAATAAAGATAGGGAAACATTGCCATGAAAATTCTTTTATGAAGGAATGTAGATTGATATTTAGTTAAGGATATGGTGATTTTCATGGAGACAATTTATTGAAAACATAGGTGATGCAAACATCTTAAACACATGGTCAAGCAACCCACACGCAAGGACATCAATTCCTGGAAAGCCAAGTAAATCAGGTTTGATAGGAGTATGACACAAAGATAACTTGTACCTAAGCATCGACACTATTGGAAAACAGAAACCCCCACCCAACAAATATTGATTCGCGAATGAGAAGTATAAGAATGACGTCACGAAGTTAATTGTTCTTCGATAAGTTGTTTTTTAATTCTTTAGAGAATCAAGGAAGGAAGATTATCCCACCAACACACAACAAGTACGACAAAACAAGTTTATTTATCTGAAAAATATGTAACCCTTACATGTTTGGTTATGCCTTTATTTATACTAACTCTAGACTGAAACAAATCCTAATGAACCCCTTATGTGGATTTATATGTGGTCCACTTATAATTAAAACCAAATAATATAAATAAAACCCTAAACTAAAAAGAAAATAATAATAACAATAATAAATCTAAATTTAATATCCTAAATATGATAGGATCATATTTGCTACCCTATAAAAGTCCTATATAAGATAGAAGAAATCTGATTTGGAAAATTTGTGTTGTCGCCCCCTTTAGGTCCTTTATTAGCTTGGATTTTCTTGTTTAACTTGGATAAATAAAAAAACAAATTTCCCTCTTTGTTACTGATTTAATTACTTTCCTTCCTAAGCTAGGAAAGTATTAAATAATCCTTCCCTCTTTAGAAATCAGATCTGCCGAAACTTTCTTAATTGTTTAGGAAAATAAATTGCTGACTTTTTATCTTTGTATCATTAGAAAAAAAAAAGCCTAACAAAGTTGGTATGGGGCCGAACACATCAGCCCTTTGTTCCACATGAATTGGGCTCTTCTTGGACCTGAATTAGATGAATTAGAGTTTGTCCTTCATGCTCCTTAGTTGTCTCAAGCTTTTCTAGTTCCATCTTCCTCCATATGTTATGTAGAAGCCCATTCAATGCTTCTTTAAGCATCTTTCCCCTAACTCTTGTAATTGGTCCAATTGGCACCTTTAATGGGTCGTTGACATGATTACGCTTGGTGTTGGGCTGATCCTCATTAATAGGAAAGCATTAATGTTTTTTATTTGAAAAATTTAAAAGATAATGGAGATATAATTTTTGAAAATTATTTGATCTCAAGTAGTGCGTTGTACGGATTTTCCCTATCTGTTCATGTTATATCTCATTTATCATAAATTATTAAAGATATCACTTGGAGATCAATATTTTTACTTCTTTTCTTAAGGCATTATATTCCTTAATTTCATGCTCGTGGTTACGGTGAAAGTGACAAAACTTGTTAGGATTCTTTGTATTCATGTCACTATTTACTATAGGTGGATATCACACAAAATCTTTTCCTTAAATGACAATAAACATCTTAACATGCATAGTGATAAAAGGTGTGGTAAGAAACTTAGGGAATGTCAAGTAATCACAAATAGATCCTTTTATGTTCCTTTTAAATAATATTTTGATAAGAGATTGATGGTGTTGTGGAATTTTATTCTTTGAAAAAAGGGGTATTCTTGTCTGGTAACATTTGCTTATACTCAAATATGGTTCTCCATTGTCTATTTTACATAGAAAAGAGTCATGTTAGGGAGTGTACATAGACATGTCTATGATTAGTAGTTGTAAACTTTACTAATCAAAGCCTTAGTGACAATTAGTTCATGTAGATCTTTCATATTAAGCATTTTATCATTGAATCTTTTGATATAAACTCAAGTGTTTTCATCTTCTCGTTAGGTGATGATAAAAAGCTTATTCATGCTCTTTTCAACTGAAAAGCTAGTGTTGAAATGAGAGATAAGCTTAACATGAAGATTGTAAAACCAAGAATAGAGTCAGATTTAAGGTTATGATACCACACCCTAATATATCCAAGCCCGAAAAAACCCGTTGACTTTTGTTTTTTTTTTTTATAAAGAAAATTGATTTTGCATATAGCATCATTTTTTGGTTTAGTATGCTACCCCCACACCCTAATATATCCAAAGATGTAATTTTGCATATAGCATCATTTTTTATGCTATATATTATAAGATGTTTATGACATATTGTATGTGTTACCTAGGATCTATACGAGTATTATAATTATCTAAATTAACCTTCATGGTAACATAATTTTTTGAGAGATTCGTGTGTAGCACTCTGTGATAAAGAGAAGAGTCTCTCACCTGGTGGGAATGATGTTTGTTCTTGAAGGTCGTACAATCATTGGTCTTATTTCATATCTAGGGTTTCTTTAGCATGCAAGCTAAAGTTAGAGGAAGATTGATGAAGATGGTTATGTTTGTGGTTATGACCTATTGAGGAGTGCCTTCATAGTGAGAGCAACTCTTTCTTAGAATTGAAGTATTGTGTTTACTCTTTATGTCATTTTATCATGTTCTTTCATGGAACCAAAGTTGCCTCTATGCATATGGTGCATGTAACAAAGTTATGTGTTACATTTTCTATTGATAAAATACGAGAGTGTGAACTTGTTCTTGTATGGCTAAAACAATATTGTTGAGCACTTGTACTTGATGAGTGAATTGATGGAAATTTGAAGGGGATGAAGTTTCTATAGTGGGGAGATCAATCAATTTTCCTTATCCGAGAGTATCTCTACCATGAAAAAAAATAGATGAGAAGTGAAAGAGAATGAACTAGTTTTTATTCAATTTCTCATACTTAATGCTATTAATAGAATCATTAAAAAAAATCAGATAGAAATTAAGTTTTCCATAACTCCATCCTTAGGCTAGTTTATAACTGGTTTATTAGCTTCTATCTCTACCCTGGCCATATCCCTAAAACCCAAGTCCCTCGTGGGTACATGAGACACTCTGACATTTAAGTTAGTAAATGTAAGAGATAAAAAAAAATATAAAGAATGAGAAAAATTGAAGTTAACTTGAAGAAGCCTAGACTAGCTTTTACATGTGTAAATATACCGAAAGAATTTTAGAAGGATTTGGTATCATTGTTGTACATTTATAAAGACTATGTTGCTTGGAATTACAATGAAATGCCTAGTTTAGATTGAGGTTTGGTTGAAAATCCTTTGCAAATCAAGCCTAGGTTCAAGTTACGCAAACAACCTTGACAACGAATGATTCCAAGCGTAATTAATCATGTGAAAGAGAAAATTGAAGGGCTCTTAGAAATTGGATTTATTAAGCTAATTGGATATGACGAATGAATATCTAACATAATGCTAATATTGAAGAAGAATAGAAATGTAAGGATATGTATAGATTTCAAAAATATGAATATTGTAACTTTAAAAGATGAATATTCAATGCCATTGGCTAATATGTTAATCAATGCAACACTTATCAATGAAATATATACTCAACTTTATGAATGGTCATTCTAGTTATAGCTACATCTTTATTGTAGAGAAAGATGTGTCAAATCTTTTTTCAGATATCCTAATTTGTTAGGAATGTATAAGTGAACGGTTATGTCTTTTAGTTTAAATAGTGTGGGTGCTACTTGCTAAAGAGTAATGAATTTGATTTTTTATATTATGATCATTAACAACTGGAGATCTACATTGATGATATCATGTTAAAATCAAAGTCCAAATCTACTCATATGGATAATCTATAATGAGTTATATAACTATTATGAATAATGATTATCCGCTCAACGGATGTAATTTTTATTCCTTCCATTTATTTATTTTATTTCTTTCACTATCTTTACTTTCTTTCATTTATTTACTTGCTTTCTTTTACAAATTTTTTTATTGCTTTATTTAATTTTTGATATCTTTTAATTATATGCAATTCTTTTTATCTTCTTAAATGTTTGTCATGCGGATCTTCTTGAAGTATACTTTCCAACCATTTATAAGGGCTTCATATGCTTGCGTTTTCTGCGTTGTTGACTTTCCATACATCCGATGATTAGATTTCAGGATTTTTGCGCCAAAAATAGTTGAAAGCTGGGATGATATGATCAAGTTGCTTGAGCAAAAATGAAAGTCACGCCCAGTGGGACTCGAACCCACAATCGCTTGATTAGAAGTCAAGCGCCTTATCCATTAGGCCATGGGCGCTGCACGTACACGGCTATCAATAATAAATAGATGAATTAAAAGTCTCGATCTCAACCAGTTACCCCATCCTCTTCTTGCATATACCTGTTTTTTTTTTTAAATATCATGGATATCGTAGAAGGAAAAAAAGTTTCTAATACTGAATTAACTTTTTCATAGATCCCTTAAATTATTAAAAAAAATGTATATGATAATACAACTGAAAAATTATAAATCATTTACATTCTTATTATTTTTCATAATATTGTGAAATCATGTGATACAAATTTATAATATTTTCTTAAAAAATAAAAACGATATTATGAATTTAATGGAATGTCAATATTTTAATATATATTGTATATAAGAGTTTTAGAATTATTTATATTAAAAATTATTTTCACTATCATTAGCTTTCTATTAATCTATTTTTAAATAAAATTATGATATCAAATGTTGCATGTTAATTATAGTATTTATTTCAGAAATCAAGGAAAATTAAAAGTTTAAATTGAATATCCATTTAGAATGAAGAATATACTATATTCATGTACTATTTATTCTTTTCTTTATGAAAGAAAACAATTATTGTTCTAAGTTGAGATATAAAAGATATATAAAACTATTATGTAGGTGCTTGTTTTAAGACATGTACATTGAACTGACCCATATACAAATTTCATATGAAGTGATCACATATGTATGTAAAGGCTCATGTGATGGTTATATAAGTGATTCTTAAACTTGAGATCACTAAGTCATTTTATATAGAAAATATTATACTTTGATCATATTATATGTTATCTTGATCGAGGCAATGAAAGAGCAGACATTAGATATAACATGAACTATACGAAAGTACTTGAGTGATCAAGAGAGGATTCATCACCCTAAGTAATTTTAAAAAAAATTAATCTGTTCTCAAATAATATAGATTGAAAAATTCTTGGCTAAGATGTAATGAAATTTAAAAAGAGTTTCAAATCTTATTCAAATGATCAATGATTATTATGTAGAGAATAAATATTATTTAACATAACAGACATTTTCCATGCTTTAATGTTAAATTAGAACATTATTGATGAAAAGATATTAATGACACTGAGAAACTGATCACTAAAAGGTTAGTCAAACCACTAATAACTTTTTAATATTTGAGGGATCATGACACGTTATTAGACGATACACTTGATTTTCAAATATAAATTAATAAATTTTTTAATTGATAATAAATTAAATTGTTTAATTATAATTATAATTTATATTTGGGACAACATATTAGAAACCTAATGGGTCATACACACATTAAAAACCATTAGTCATAAATTAAACTAAGATGATTTAATTAAGTATGACTTAATTAAAGTATATTTTAGAAATTAAGGACTAGAATATAATTAATACATAGATTATATTTCTAGACTAAGAAAAATCAAGTAAGGACTTGATTGAGTTAATTTCTAAAATTGTCCTGAATTAATATATGAATATTATTTAGAAGGCAAATTAATATTTTGTCAATATAAGGGTTTTTCAGATTTTCCTATAAATAGTAAGTTATGCCTTTTATTTTTTAGAGTTGTTGTCTGTTAGACATAAAAACTACGTAAACACAAAATTAGACCTAACATTCTAGGCATAGCAATCCCTCTATCCTAAATAGAGATTTAGGAGATTTTTCATGGATGGTTTGTGTGGATCATCGTTGAATGCCAGACAATTAGATAATTTATGGTTTGCAACAACTTAGTCTTTAAAAAATTATTTAAAATAAAAAAGACTAGATTTTAAAGTAATAAATCTCTAAACAACTCCAGATCTACTTAACGGGATTTTAGAAATTTTCAAATAATATTGTTTTATAGTTTTTGTTGCATATATGATATTTGATTACTCTACATTTATATGTATATTCAGAGATGGTATTGTTATTCCATAGATAGTATAAAATAATAAAAACAAAAACAATTATCTAATTATTGATATGATAAAAAAACAAAAAAAAATATTAATCATAAATAATTGATCCATAAAATAAGCCCAACTGTACCACGCACAGAATGATGTATGACTAGTGTATTGATATTTGTTTGGAAAGGTCGGGCTTGTAACTTCACAAGCACAAACAAACAAGAATATATTGATGTTAATTACAAGGAATATAGTTAAATGGTTAGATTTTAAATTTATTTTTTAAAAATTATTAGTTAGAGTATTTTAAATTTTAAAAATATTAAAATTTACATGATTATTAATTTTAAAATTTTGAAAAATTTATCGTTTCGTATAAATTGGCTGAATATTCACAGTTAAATAAAAAAAAAGAATATATTGATGTTCCACTGTAGACAGGGCTATCTGTCCTCGTTCGTGAGATGGCAAACCACTTGACCAGCTATTTTATACTTAAAAGTAGAATTGACATCTTACTTGATTGATTATGCAGCTCACCATCCATGAACAGCTAATTAATCTTGACCTCTGTGTTTTATGGATCAAATAGACAGACACAAGTTTACAAAGTAGTTTAGAAAAACCAACTTTTTATTTTTAACTATCTATAGCTTTTGATTAGATTAACATTAATTTTTGTTTTTTGTTTTTATTTATTTTATATTTGTTATTTTATTCAAAGACGCTGGTATTTTTTAAGAATTTCTGCTTGAAAGTGTAGTTGCGGTTGTTTTTTAAAATATTTTTTACTCAGAAATATTTTAAAATAATATTTTTTTTTATTTTATAAAAATTATATTTGATATCAGCGCATCAAAATAATTTAAAAATATTAAAAAAATATTAATTTGAAGTAAAGAAAAAAATAAAAATAAAAATTCAAATTCAAATTTAAATTTAAATTCTTTTAAAAATATTTTTAAAACAAATAAAAACACAATCAGGGTCAAACCTGGTCTTAACAAACATCGTGTCTCTTGCTGCACTTCGGTCAAATTTTCCACTCCATGTGCCAATGGACTCTTGCTATTTCTGTAGGAAAATTAGATAACTGCGTTTTCCTACTTGAAATTCATAAGGGTCAGCATCTTCCCAACAACAAGATAACAAAAGATCTGAGAATTCTGAATATGTGACTCGAATCTTCTACCTGGGACCAGTTTGTCCAGTACTAGTAGGTGTGAGGGGTCAATTTCCTTAAGGTCATTGCCACGAGGTTGGACTGAACTTAAAATAACAATGGTTTATATCGTCAAATTTTTCAAGGAACAGTACGCGAAACTGCCGTCTTTTGGGGCCTGCAAGCTGTAACAGTTAATGCCATTCAGGCAAGAGTGCAAGACTGGTCGGAACCTTCTTATGCTTGCAAATGCATGAAAACATCACATATTTTCGAGAAAAAAACTACGAGTCCTGCTGTTGCCTTTTTAGCTTGTCCAGTTCCGATTCCACCACCAAGAGAATCACCTCTCCTATGCAATTATGGCCGATGCCATCAGCTTGTCCTCCTTGGGGACCCTTTTAACTTGAAGACATCGCCTTGAAGCAGATGGGCTCATCTTCTCGAACAGCCTAATAATAATAATGCGAAAATCAACATGCATGCATGTCGTCGTTTATTAATTTATTATTTTGGTCCGCGTTACCAGCATTACCAGCAAGGCGGAACTACATTAATTCGTGGGTGGTGGGGGCTACGGCACCATAAAAATCTGGAAAGTTTTATATTTTAGTCCTAGAAGTTTGAATGTTCTTAATTATATTCTTTAATTTAACATATTTTTCATATAAAAAAATCAATTGTTTTCTTATTCAGCCCTTCCCCATTCCAAAATATCTGATTCTACTTCTGATTACCAATGGTTGAAGCTTTGATCATTGAGAATGCCCAGACTATTATACAATATAATAAAAAAATATATGGGTTTTATTCTTGGCTGCTCCATTATTCATACACTACAAGATTTTACAGTTTTACCGACGAAAATATTCCATCGATATGTGATTACCAGTTCGTCGGTGAATTTTTTACCGATGTCTTTACCGACGGAATATGTCCGTCGGCTTTCCTTTCGTCGGTAATTCCACATTCCGTCACTATATCGGTCGGAAATACAAAAAAACCATTTGCCGATGGTTTTACAGACGGAATTTGCGCGCCAAAAAAATAATTCCTGCTTGAAATATACCGACGGATTTTATTCCATCGGTGATATCGTGATTGACCGACGGCTACGTACCGTCGGTAAATTTGTCGGTGAGTGTTTGAAATACCGACCGAATATATCCGTCTGTAAATTCATCGGTAATTGTGGCAGCTACTGTCGAATGCGGAAAAATTCAATCCGTCAGTAAAGCTGTAGGTGAGTGTATGAAATACCGATCAAATATATCCGTCTGTACATTCATCGGTAATTGTGACAACTACTGTCGAATGCTGACAGATTTAGTCCATCGATAAAGCTGTCGGTGAGTGTATGAAATACTAACCGAATATATCCGTCTGTAAATGCGTCGGTGAATGTGGCAACTACTGTCAAATGCTGACGGGTTCATTCCGTCGGTAAAACCCTTTGTAATAGTTTTTTCTAAATTTGTTTTTAAAAAATTATTTAGAATACATAATATAAAATTAAATAAATTAATGGTAATAAAAACCAATTATGCAAATAAAATTTATATTAAACATCAAAAACAAAAAATCAAAGTTAAATAATATCCATTACAAACTGAATGTGTTTCAAAAAAAATATTAAATGAAATTTTAAAGGTAAATAATGTTTATTACAAATTAATATAAAGGTGGAGCTGGAGGAGGAGGAGGAGGTCCTGGAGGAGGAGGTTGGTGGTTATACGACCAAAAAGGATTAGGCGCACATGTTCCACTCTGTGTTGCCATGTTCATGACCATTTCGCGAAATTGTTCATAAACCGCTTTTTGTTGTTCAGACTCCGCTCTTTGTTGTGCTTGAGACGCTTTGAGTTATGCGTACTCCGCTGATAGGTGGTCGTATTTTTTGGTGAGCTGAGCCGTGTGTTGCTGCAAGGCCACGAACTCCTTAGATTGGGAGCTTGATATTGATTGGGAGCTCCCAATGGTTGAAACACTACGAGTCGACCGCAAGTTCTCAGCCGTAGTGTTGGAGAGCCCATAAACCTGATTTTTATCGGGTCCACCTGACGATTCAACCTCTATCCACAAATCCAGATCGAATTCCGGATGGGTCAAAGTATCGTCCCCGTATCTCTCCCTCAACCGATTATTATAGGTCTCCTGAAAATTAAAAAAAAAGTAATCATCATATTCAATTCAATAAACATAATAACATACAAAATAAAATGGTTGAACAAACATACCATGAAATGTTGAGCACGGTTGTCAACGAACTGTTGCGCCCCTTTTTGACAGTCTTGACTCCGCACGTGCGTCTCCAAAAACAGCTCCATCGGGCTCGGCTCACATCTAAGAGACGTAGCCTATAATGAAAAAAGATTTATTAACAACAACTTAATTTAACGATATATTTCATTTAAATTAATCTTACCATCCGTTTCGCATGTGCAGCAAACGGAACGGAGCCGCCAGTGTGCATTGTCACCGAGCCATGAATTGGCCGATTCCGGTTGCCAGCACCAAACTGTGAGTGTCGTGTGAATTGCTCAGACGTCACGTGCTCAAGATAGTGCGGCCATATATCTTCCAGGATGTATATCGGTTTGAAATCCCTCCAAACCGCAACATCGTTCCAGCCTTGGAAACCCCTATCTCTCGCGGTTTGTTTTGCCCTTTTTTGTGCTTCATAATAAAAATCACGCAACCTACCTCACGCAACCAAAAATTACATTTCGAAACATAAATTTTTGTCTAAAAATAATCTTGTATTGTTTTTGATGTTACCTAGTTACCGCGTGATTTTCCCACACCCTCCTCGCAACATTGTTATGCTCACTGTCCCAGCAGAATTAGTCCTATGTATAAATAATTAATTTTAAATAAAAATAATAATTTATTTACAATTATATTAATAATTTATAGAAATAAGCTGAAAATTATAAATTAACACCAACCTCAAATTTGTCAACCATGCATTGATTTGAGGCATCCATTCAGAATGCTTGGATATCTGATTCCATTGAAACAAAGGAATCTCTATCGACGATTTAAACGCCGATGATATTACTCGGGCGACCTCAATGTTTGTGAACCTGAAAATAAATGAAATAAATTCAATAGTGATTACTTCATAAATTATGTTGTAAATTTTTTTTTTAAAAAAAAACTAAAACCTTAACAAACTTATATTGAAAGGTCGTCCTTCCACTGTGCCTCGTACTTGCTGGTAAATTGATTCCGCTACGAAGACATGCCGCCTCTGCGCTGTGAACTAGCTACCGGAGAGGGCAAAGATTGATTGATGCGGCAGGTGGTGTAGGTGCCTCTTTTTGAGAGGCACCTAAGGAAATATCATCCTCGCTGCTAGACGAACTAGCTGCGACCATATGTGAGCGGCCAGCTCTAGTTTTCATTCTAGGCATCTATATAATTTTATACAAATAATTATATAATTAAATTCAAATGTTAAAAAAAAATTCAACAGCACCTCCCCTATACTGGATACTACCCAAATCCACAAACCTGCACATATTAACAATAGCCACAACCAATTGACCCAATCTATACTAATTATTTCAACATATTCAATTACTAATCCTAAGGTAAATTCAACATTAAGAATTACAATTCAACAAATTATTCAATAATTATGTTAATAGAACAATAAAATATATTCATCTAATAAATAAAAAACTCTAGACTAACAATTAAAATTAATGGAAAAAATTAAACATAAATCATGCAATAATAGAGTAAAATTAATAATTATTCCAAAATATTCAATTACTAATACCAAGGTAAATTCAACATTAACAATTACAATTCAAAAAATTATTCAATAATTATGCCAATACAACAAAACAATAAATTCAAAAAAAAAACTCTAGACTAACAATCAAAATAAATGGAAAAAATTAAACACAAATCATGAAATAATGGAGTAAAATTAATAATTATTCCAAAATATTCAATTACTAATACTTAGGTAAATTCAACATTAACAATTACAATTCAAAATATTATTCAATAATTATGCCAGTACAACAAAACAATAAATTAAAAAAAAAACTCTAGACTAACAATCAAAATAAATGGAAAAAAATTAAACACAAATCATGCAATAATAGAGTAAAATAAATAATTATTCCAACATATTCAATTACTAATTCTAAGGTAAATTCAACATTAACAATAAATATTCAACAAATTAACTAATAATAATTATGCCAATACAACAATAAAAAATATTCAAAAAATTAAAAAAAAAACTCTAGACTTTAGGAATGAAATATGCTTACTTTAATAATGTGTTGAATTCAAGACTTTATCTACATTACAAAAAATACACCAAAAATAAAAACATATCAAAAATAAAAATAGCTAAAAAAAACCCTTAAAGTAAAATGAAATAGAAAAAACACATACATTTTAAACTGATGAAGATTCATAAGAAAACTTGCTAGAGATTGTAGAAGAATTGAGAGGAAAAAAATCAAAATTTAAGGTGAAAAACGGAGTAGAAGAAAAAATAAACTGAAGGGGCGGTCGCTGGAACTTATAGGGCAGTTTTACCGACGGATATAAAATTAATTATTATTTTAATTTATTTTATCGGTGAAGTGTCAAAAAATCCGTCGGTAATTTTTGAATTTCGCACCAAAATTTTTAATGACCCTCCATATTTTTCATGGTCTGTTGGTAATTCTGTAGTCAAGATGATGCGGTCAGAGATACATTTAATGCACCACCCTTTGGAATTCGCACAGCCCGTCGGTAATTTTATCGGTAACATTGACCTGCCGACAACTTATCGATGAATGTAAATTCGTCGGTGTGCACGTCGGTGATTGTGGCATTTCAAGTAATTATTTTCGAACTCTCTGTGAAATGTCGACGGACCTATTTTGTCGGTATGGACGACGATGATTATGGTATTTCAAGTAATTATTTTTGAACTCTCTGTGAAATGCCGACAGACTTATTTCATCGGTATGGACGTCGGTGATTGTGGTATTTCAAGTAATAAATATTTCATGTTACAAAATATATCATCCATAATCTAAATTACATGAAAAAAAGGGTTTTACACAGGGCTTCATTTTGATAGTTAGTCAGAATTTTCTTCTTCTTCGTCATCAATTGATAGTCATCACCTTCATCGCAATCTTCAATTTGGATATCATCTTCTTCATCGACATTTGCTTGTCAGCTAGAGCTCAAAACAACATTCAACTCCTCTGCGTCAACATCAACAAGATTATCATCGAAAACACGAAAATTTGAATTTTCTTCCAATTCAATCGAAGGAGCAACTCGATATGGTTCAACCAACTCACTAACTTGAAAGACTTCATCTCGCACACTTGTGTCTTCGTTCTCATCCTGAACAACCTCGACACAACCCCGGGGTTTCGTTTTTAAAACAGACAACCAATCCACTCTTGATCGATCCTTTCTAAATGAATAGGTGTATGTGTAATAAACTTGTTGACATTGCTTTGCAAAAACAAAGACATCGTTTATGTTGTGAAGTCTAGCTTTTGAGTTGATTTTGACCAGACCATAGTGCGGATCAATTCTGATTCCTCTGTCAGTCGTGTCATACCAATAGCATTTGAATAAATACACTCTATTCTGCTCGCTATGATATTGCAGTTCGACGACCTCTTCTAATCTACCATAGTAGTCAACTTCTAACTCACTACTAGTGGATCCCTTAACACAAACACCGCTGTTGTATGTCTTTCTTCCTTGCCTGTATTCTTCAGTATGGAAAACATATCCATTGACAAAATACTCGTTGTAGCACTTACATTTTCTTACAGGCCCCAGGCTTAGTGAAGACAATGACTTAGGCGCACTCATTCCCATTTGATAAACCTTGTATGTAATGTACATCAATAAACAGTAAATGAACGAGAATCTCGTAATGACATGCATACGTACAGTAATTTTGCAAGTTAGAATGAGTTTGTGATCGTGCTTACATGTGTTCTGAACCACGTGGCAAATTGTTCATCTTGTAATTGAAAGATCTGGGATTCGGTTAGCTGTGAGTTATTGGAAAGCAAATATTGTCAATGTTGCTTGCAAGTGATAATGAGTGTATAATATTACAATATATAATTAAAAGTATATTACTAACAAAGTTTAATTAGTATATATTACACATATATAAACTTACTGAATAAAAGGTCTCAGCTCATCACAGTTAAATAGAACATAGTTGTGTGCTTGTTTGAACTCTAGTTCCGACAAATATCTTCCTCTTACAACATTTTTAGCTGTAGGTTGTCTAGTATTGGAGAATATTAACAAGTTCCCACTGGAAGGTACTTCACTGTCATCATCATGCCGTGGAACATGATTGATTCTCGTTCTCAAATGAGGTTCGAAATAGTATGAGATAAATGTTGAGATCTCCTCAACAATATAGGCCTCACATATCGAACCCTTAACATGTGCCTTGTTCTTAACCTTTTTCTTAAGATTAAACAAGTACCTGCATTGAATTAATCAAGTATTTTCAATTAAGAAAAACATTGAAAATACTTTTATATATGAATTACATTGCAACTGTAATATCTAACCGTTTGAATGGGTATATCCATCTATATTGGACCGGTCCTCCAGCTTTTGCCTCGAACGGTAGATGTATAGGGAGATGTTCCATTGAGTCAAAAAATGATTGAGGGAATATCATATCAAGTTTGCATAGTGTCTCGACGATATTCGTTTGAAGCCTCTCAATGTGTTCAACATTCAACTTGTTAGAACATATATCTCTGAAGAAATGACTGATCTCCATGAGTGCATCCCATATTCCCTTTCGCAACAAATCACGAAAAGTTAATGGGATGAGTGTTTATGTAAACACGTGGCAGCCATAACTCTTCATTCCATACAATCTGCAGTCCTCTATATTAACCAGCCTTGATATGTTCGATGCATATCCATCCGGAAAACGCAGACTCTTAAGCCATTTGTAGACTAACAGTTGTGTGTTTTCTCTAACATGAAGCTTGCTCTTGGTTTTGCGACCCGTGACTCATCATAAACCAACTCCATATATTTACGGTTACAGTATAAAGCTATATCCAATCTAGCCTTGATGTTGTCCTTTGTCTTCCCCTTCATATCCATGACAGTTTGTAACGGGAATGCCCGCATGTCATGCATTCGGTCATCTCAGCATTTTTAAGGTAGTATAACATGCAAAAGTTAGGGCACATGTCAATTTTCTGGTATCCAAAACCGAGGGGTTTCATCATGGACTTCGCGGCATAGAAGATCTTTTTCAGCCTGTTCCCTTCAGGTAAAACGCTTCTCGCCCATTCAATAATTTTGTCATACCCGGCCTCACTCAACCCGTGATCTAACTTGATGGTGAACATTGTGCTACGGCCGCTAATTTACTGTGGTTTATGCAGCTATCTCATAATGGTTCGTCAGAATCTTTCAACAAATCAAAAAACCTAGCTCCATCTGCATTAGGTTCTTCTTCTATGATTGGAAATTGACTGACATTACCTTGATTCATTCTCATTGCATCCATAACCATATTTCTGTAAGGATTAGTGTTGTCATTTACCGCTTCATGCACGTTGCTAGCACTAGAAGTTGACCCCACCACCATTTCTCTCATTCTCCTCTTACTAACAAATATTTCTCCATGTGCATACCAACACTGGTAATTCTCCATAAACCCTTTGTGTAGAAGATGCATCATTACAACATCTGGATGCAGATATTTTTTATTTTGACACTTCCTGCATGGACACCTAATACCGTCTCTAGTAAAATTTCTAGGAATAGATGTTGCGAAATTAATAAAACCCTGAACCCCGTTACAATAATTAATCCTCCGCAATCCTTGGGGTGAATCTCGATACATCCATGAATGATCATCCATGACTTATATTGAACCTTTATAAAATTATGATGACATCATGTATTAATTAACTACGTTAGGTAAATAAACTTGCAAAAATATTACTTTACCTCGAGATTATGTAACAAATCAATCACAACTTCTCATAAATATTAAATATTCATTATCATTTATCAACGTCCATACAAATTTATATATATATATATATATATATATATATATATATGAAAATTACCACTCTGCAATACCATTGATAAAACTTTAAACGGACCAATTAAGCAAGCTATTAATTATTTCAAAACAGCACATGTAATTCGGTAATTCCATAAAGTTTTAACAATTTACAAACAAATATAATCTTAAAAAATCTAAAACAAACCATAACAGGTATAAAATTATACATTCATATACTACAAGTTTGTTTGAGAAATAACAATAAAACATATACATCTACTAACAAAATACTTATACTAAAAAAACAATAAAATTGACATTTAAATGTTAAAATTTAAAAAGATAGAATTACTTACAAAAATTGATAAAATCCGTTGGTAAATCAGAACACGGATATTGTGACCACAAAACTTCAAGAAATATAACTTGTTGTGTTGAGATGAGGGAGATTTTTGTTTGGGGTGGAGGGGGGCTGGTTGTTTGCAGATGGGGAGAGTTTGGATTAGAAAGAAGAAGGAGAAATAGGGGAGGAGAGGGTCGGCAGAGAGGGCATATATTAATTTTTTCTGACGGTTTCACCAACGGATGTTCCGTCGGTGAGTCCATTGGCTATTCTGACGGAAAAATCAACACGTCACCGTACGGATTTGCCATTTCGAATCCCTCGGTGATTCCATCGGCATTTCAAGCGGTGAACTGATTACGTCACCGCACGGATCTGCCATTTCGAATCCCTCGGTAATTCCATCGGTAAAAATAACCCCGCTAAAACCTCCACGTCAGCGACCCGCCTTTTTTTTAATTCTGAACTTTCCGTCCGTAATTCAGTCGGTAACTACCGATGAAAAGTGCTTGTCGGTAGTTACCGACTGAATTACGAATAGAAAAACTTCCGTCAGTAATTTCAACCTCAAATTACCGACAGAAATAATCCGTTGCTATTAAGCGAATTTCTGGTAGTGATATGAACATGCAATAAAGCCACTCTTTTTTCTTTTTTCTTTCATTTTCATCTTCTTCTTTTTTTTCAAATTTTTTTCTATGACTTTTTATATTTTAATCATATTGCAGCCTAATTCCACAAGATAAAGTTTTTAATTGTAGTAGAAAGATACAATTAAAAAATAAAAGACAACAATGTAAAACATGGAGAAAATGTATGGTCAATCTTAAGGTTTAAGAATCTTTATCTTGTTCCAAAATATTTTTTTTATTTATTAGTTTCTAGGTTTGAGAGATGAGAGAGAAACTTGCCGGAAAATAACAAATGAGAGAGAAAGTTGTAGGACCATTTTCTAACCACAAAAAATGATAATCTTTGTGTCAATAGATTCTTCTTCTCGAGAGAAGTTTAATGGATGTAGTTTTCCTCTTTAAATGATGGGAAAAGTAGATCAAGTTTCATTTGGTTTATTTTGATTCGACATATATTTATTCTTTTTAGAGTGATTTAGAGGTATTTTGAGTTTGTTAAGTGGTTTTTTGAAGTTTATATTGTATTTTAGAGGTGTTCTTGGGTACAAAAGAATTATAAATTTGATTTTTGGGGTCTAAAAACATAGACCTTGATTTTTTATGACCAAGCCAATTGAGGACATGTTGTTTTTGCTGACAACTCGCATCCATTACAAGTGACATGTCGCCCTCCTTTAAAAAACTAGAACATACAGGAGCAAACAATGCTTCTTTCGCTCCTAGAAAAAAAAACCAAGCATGTGTCTTGGCTTCTAGGCCCAGACGCACTTAGGCCTGATCCATCAACGTATGACTTTTTTTATTTCCTTTTTCATTAAATTTTTTTATTTAAATATTAATTCATACACTCTCTCTTATTTATTAAACAAATTGAATTAATTTTTTTTCAATGGTGATTATATATATATATATATATATATATATATATATATATATATATATATTTATGTTCTTAGTTTCATGACACTTCAAAGAAATTAATTTGATTTGTATTGAATTTTCTTCCTCTCATATTTGATATGAATTGGTTGTATTTGGATGAATTTTTATATAAAAAAGAAATCATTTGTTATTAGCAACAATATAAAATTGTATATGCATCGATCATTTTATTTCTACTATGAAGATTACATTCACACTTTAAATGTTTTATTAGTGTTAACAAATATTTTTTTTATTAACCAGTTCATATATTTCTTAGTTTATTTTATAAAGTATAAACAATATTTTTTTGTTTCTATATAAAAAAATAATATGATAAGAACATATCCATAACATAATTATTTTTTTCACATTAAAAATTTACTTGAAATCCTACTTACAGTGTAAATAGCATGTTTGTATTTCTAATTAAAAAAATTCATAATACATTTTAAAATGCATTCACAACATTATCATATTATTTTATTATGTTTGAAAATAACTTGGAATTGTACCGATGACATCGTGTGAGTGATAAAACTAGTTATAAACTAAACCTCATGATCATTACTACCAGCAAATTGACAAATACAAAGAAAACACTGATGAAATTTTTATGTCGATAGATTGTGGTAAATTTTACCGACAGACTATTCCTTCATTGTATCCATCAATAAACATTGATGAAATATTCCTTCGGTATATTCTGAGAAAATTAAAGTGAGAAAAAAAATTAGAAAAGCCAAAAAGTATGATGATGTCACTTTTACAGCCATAATTATCGATAGGTTATTTCATTAGTAGATCCATTTGTAATATTTAATTTATAACTTGGCGAGAGACTCTTCTCTCTTCCTCCCCCATTTCTTCTTCTTCCTTTATTTTTCAATACAACAAACAACACCCCCTATAATTTTATCAATTAGTTTATTATGTTAATTTAGTTAGTTTGTTAATATTAATAAAAAATTTCTTCTACAAATTTTAGCTAAAAGGAAAAAATTGAATGGAATAGAGTTAACAACGCTATTGCAATGGGGGTGTAGAAGAATCATACTAATTTTATTCAATTTTATTTTTCATTTACTAATAGATAATTCATTTGTATCATATAGGCTATGTGATTTTTGGTACGAGGTGAAAAAGAAAGCTAAAAAATATGCAAAAGAAAGAGAGCTTTCAGGCTGGAAGAATGTGACGATTTGGAAGAATTCCAGACCACCATACATCTCAGAGGTTGTATGGGTTGAATATATTCTTCACGTGACATCTAAGCGCTTCATGCGATATTCACAGTCCAATACAGAGAACTAGAACCGGCGTGTTCACGGTTCCATTACCACACACACCAGCGATTCTGTTACGTTCATTTCACATGCGAAAATGATGGTAAGTTTTCGTTTTTATTACATCCTTTTTTTATTTGTTGTTTTTTAAAATATATTTAACTAACAACATTTTTTTCTTGCAGGCTTGGTTCTTGGATGTGAGCCAAGCCCAATGAAGCTTTTTGTAGAAATGCACGTGTGGACCATAAAAAAAGGTGTAGCAACTCATCGATAGTCGAGTTCAGCACTTTGTGATATGTTACTTTTCAATTTGTTTTTTGTAAGTTATTAATTTTTGAATTTGCTGCCTTTTTTTCCATAAAACATATGACATCTGGTTAAAGAAGAGATACGAGGATGATTATTTAATCCATCCGTATCCCGATTCGGATTTGTGATTGAAGGCATGATCATTTGGTGGACCTAATAGAAATTAGGTGTATGGTCTTTTTAACATTATGGTCGAGGACTTGTGGATGACTCATAATATTTCAATCATTGGATATTCGCAATCGATTCTAAGCACTAAAACTTCAGAGTTCGAATCAATTTTACACCAATGAGTACAAGCTTAGTCAACCCATCTTACTGCTAATTATGCACGACCTAGTTCTAAGATGACCAAACTCCCTCGATTGGTAATGAAGATGAAATCATAAATGGGTGGTACATGTTCTCCCTTTTGTTGGCTTTGCAGTCCTAACAAAGACTTGCTTCCTCCTCCTTTTCCTCCAACACCTGTATTCTAGATTTTATTTGAACTTATAAATATTGAAATTTTTAATAAATATTTTTTTTATATTAATTTAATTTACTTTAATTATTTTCTACTTCTGTTTATTTTTTAAAAAATATTTTAAAATTATCACTAATGGTATTACAGATGGATTAAGATCGTTGGTATATTCCAAAGAGTTGAAAAAAAATTACTACAAATGCCACTGTCATTGTTTAATCATCGACAGAATTTCATACAGTCTTTTTATCAATTATATGTTAAATTCATCGAGAGAAATACCGACAAATAAAAAAATCACTAATGGAATTACATACAATTTTCCTGTTTGTGATATGTCATATTCACCGATGGAAATATTGACGAAATGAAGCTGGTAATTTTGTTTTTTGAGGCACTTTTGTCGTCAGTAAATTCATCACTGACAGACCACAAATCACCGATGAGAGTTTTTATGACAAAGTATTTTCATCTGTGAGCTTGTCGGTAAAATTTGTACCGACAGACTGAGAGAATAAATATCAACAAAAAAATTTTGACAATAAATTTAAAAATTTTGGTAGCGCAGGGCATAACCTTCTCATCAAAAACAATTCTTTAAATAAAAGTCTAATTAATTGATAATTAATTAGACCCTCCTTGAGAATTTTTACATGTTGAGTTAGTTAATAGAGATCAGAAGAAGTTGATTGATCATCTATAGTGGAAAGCTTTATAGCCATCTCTTTCCTAAAGTTTATGAGCTATTGACCATGGAAAAACTAGAAGATATGTGAAAAAAGGTAAATAAAATGGATTTTGTTTAAAAAGTTTGTATAGATGGTGCCGTTAATTAGGTTTAAAGGAAATTCTAAAGAACAACGTCTTTGGCAAAGCTAGTATTGTGCTAAAATAATGGAAATGGGTTATTGTACTTAGTAATAACGAAGAATCACAAGCACCTAGAAAACAAGTCTCCTTTGGGCTCGGAGACCTTCCGATGCTTAGTTAGGATTGTAGGTGTAAACCGCCAGATTTAAAAAAATAAAAAAATTAAATGAATTTAAACATGTGATCAAAAGATCAAAAAAAAGTTGTTAGTGTAAATCCTGATTGAAAATCAGTAATGTTACCGTGGAATGATAATAAGACCATAAATAAACTAAATAATGAAAAGGTAAAATAAATATATTTTGAAATAATTAAATTGTCTCGAAGATTTAGTAGAATAAGTGATATGATCTATGCAAGGATAGAACAAGAAAATTCAGATTTTTGATGTAAAATCTCCTACCGATCAATGTTACACTATCAAGCATGACTTTTAATCTGATTGTCGGATCACACTAAACTTTTACAAAGAGTTTCCTGACATAATGCTCTATCTAAGGTTACAATTTCACTATAATTAGAGTTCAGGAAGGTTATACAAGAATGTCAACAGCCGGATAAAAAATAAAATATAGACTTATTAATGACATTTACATAAATAAGTGAATAAAATAGATAAAAATTTTAGCTCCTTCCTCTCCTTAAACAACTAGTTTTGCTCGAAAGAAAAAAGAGAGGAGAGTTTGTTGCTTCCTTGCAATTTTTACACTGAAAACTTAAGAGAATTCAAGGTTTTAGGCTAGAATAAGAGAGAAATGATTTCCTAAACCTATCAACCACAAGAATAAGGAGAAAATAAAGTGAGAGAAAAGAAGTCCTAGAGAGAGATGCATGACAAATTGGAGTGAGAAGGAAGAGGAGTTGAAAATTTCTGACTCGTTAGCATTAAAAGCTCATTTTACTATTAGGTATGGAGTTCTAAACCTAAATATACAAGCTTCGACGAATACAAATAGAATTGATGCTAAAACTCACGAATTTTGAGGTGGGGTTTTTAAGGAAATTTGGGGAAAATAAAAATTGAATGTTATTTGGATTAATTGGGTTAGATGATAATAAAAGCAAAATTATGGCAGGAATTGAAATTAAACTTAGTATCTAAGAATCAGCCTTAATTGTGGAAAGTGGGGGAAATGTAGATTTTTTTAATGTGTATTTTCAATTGTGTCAAACTAATGTATGATGATGTATTGATGATGATTTGAAAAAAAAAAATCATTCCACTCTTGTTGTGAGTGTTTAGCTAACATTGGAAAAAAAGAGAAATTAAAAGAGTTTTTTTTATTATTATTATTAAAAATGAATACCAAATGTTCTTCGAACCTTTTTGAATATATATTGACTATAAAATAAAAGAGGAGAGAGTTTTACTTTTTTTTTATGAAGTATTATTCATTGAAATAATTTTTTTCTTCAATTTTTTTAAATCAATTTTTTTTTAATTTCATCTTTTAATATTAGATTTTTTTTTTCTATTTAGTTATTAAACTCTTATTAACTATAAACTAAAAGAGGAGGGATTTTTAGTGTACCCTTCATCACAAAGCATTACTCATTGGAATAATGCTTTGCTTTTTTTTTTCTTTTTTGATTATTTTTCAATCAATTTTTTTTAATTTCATCCTTTAATATTAGATTTTTTTTTCTATTTAGTTATCACACTATCATGACACGAATCCCAGGTTTAACAGGTTAACCCGGTTGACTTAGATTTTTTTTCTTGATTTTTTTTTCAATTTCATCCTTTAATATTGATTTGATTGAGAATTAAACTTCATGATTTATTTTGTTTACTTTTTATTAGGTTATCTAAGTCTCATGACCTGAGAATAGTGCTTAACGGGCTAATCCGAGTTGACTTGGGTTGTTTTTTGTGTCTTTTATTTTATTGAATTTTTTTAATTTTATCATTCAATATTGAGTAGGTTTGGAATTAAACTTCATAATTTGTTTTGATTTGCTTTTTATGAGAATATCTTGGTCTCACGATCAAGGTCATGAGTTTTGACATTTAACCCTGGTTAAATCAGGTTGTTTTTTTTTCTTTTTTCTTTTTAAGAAGTTATATCGGTCTCATGATCCGAGTCACGATCCTTCAACATTTGAACTTGTTTTTTATTGGATTGTCCCCGTCTCATGACCTAGGTTGCGAGTTTGACGGTTTAACCGAATTGACTCATTTTTTTAATTGACTTTTTTTTTCAATTTTTTCAATTAATATTGTGTTTGATTGAGAATTGGGCTTTATGATTGGTTTTGATTTGTTTTTTATTAGCTTATCCTGATCTTATGACTCAGAAATAGTGTTTAACGATTAATTCGGGTTGATTTGACTTATTTTTCATGTTATTTTTTTAATTAAATTTTTTACAAATTTCATCATTCAACATTAGGTCTGACATGGGCAATTGAGAATCAAACTTTATAATTTATTTCGACTTTCTCTCTCTGAGGTTATCTTAATATCAAGATCAAAGTCGTGAATTTGACAGGTTAGGTCAGGTTAAATCAGGTCATTTTTTTTATTTTTTATAAGATTATTTTGGTCTGATGACCTGGGTCATGTATTTGGTGGATTGACTCTTGTTGTTTTTTTATGTTCTTTTCTTATTTGATCTCATCTTTCTATATTGGGTTGGTTTGGGAATGAATTTTGTAATTTGTTTTGATTTGCTTTTCATGAGATTATCTCGGTCTTATGAATCAGGTTGATTTGGCATGTTAACTCGGGTTATTTTTTTAAATTTTTTTTAATTGATTTGTTTTTCAATTTCATCATTCAATATTGAGTTGATTGAGAATTAAATTTCATAATTTATTTTGATTTGCATTCTATAGGGTTATTATAGTCTCATAACCCAGACCATAAATTTGACATTTTAATCCGAGTTGTCCTAAGTCAATCCAATATGTTTTTTATTTTAATATTAAAAAAAAGATATCATTTTACAATTTTGTTTAGTCAAATATTGTTTTCACGGGTTATATAAGTTGTTTTTGGACTAGTAAAATCAACCGAGTTATATTGAGTAAACTCTTACATGATTTAATTTTTTTTATTAGAAAAAAATATTACTAATATTCAAGAATTTTTTTATATTCAAATAAAAATTAACATGACTCACAATATACGTGGATGCATAATCTAGTTGTTTTTACAAAAGAGAGAGCTATGGTAAGAAACTACAAGGACACTGCTATCACATGAAAATGTCTTTCATAAACCCAAAGGAAATTGTCATTTTCACACGTTAATTGCCTAATAATGTCTCATTGTCTCCAAAAAGTAAAACCACCCAGATCTTAGGGCTAGAATTCATGATTTTGACATGTGATCTAACATATTAAACTCCATAACCTAATATTGTGGTTGACAATATGCTGTTGGTCGGTTCTTTTAAGAGTTTTTTTTTTTTTTTTTCCCATCCTTCACGCTCGATTTGTTTATTATATGCGACATCGTACGTTTTACTTCAATTATAGATTTAAAAATATTTAATTAATTGATATACATTATAGTTTTGCAAATGTAATATTTTATAAAAAAAATATACAAGTAGGGTGTTTTATCTTAAATGAAGAATTCTCACCTTTTGTGAGCTGTTCTATGTTGTTAAACGATCATAAAATCTTTCAAATATATAGTTTGGTACAACTCTATGATAAAGATATTTCCAATTTGATAAAGTATGAAATGAAGACTTAAGAAAATTAAATATGCAATCAACATGAATTCTTTAAAAAAAAAAAACAAGAGAATAATCGAAGATTTTTCTTTGTTACGTTTTCTAAGAGTACATATTGTTCCCTTTATAGTTTATTATTCAAATTAAAGAAGCAATTTTCTGCCGTGATAATTCCATGATTAAATCTCATGTAATAGTTTAATTGATCAGGTTTTGGGTTAGTTTTTCAATGATCACGAATTCTAGTTCTTTTAGGGTCACTGAAAACTTAAATGATCGTTAACTTTAGGGCTCGTGAGATTAATCGAGGTGTGCACAAACTAACCAAGACACCCACATTAATAATAATAATAATAATAATAATAATAATAATAAAACAACTCCATGGTTAATTGGATGAAAATTACCAACCATTTCTTTGTACTTGCTAACTCCTACAAGAAAATAGCAAAGTCTTTCTTTAAAGTTTTGACTTTTTAACTTTTTGTTATAACATTGGATCATTTAATGAAGCAAATGGTATTAAAAAACATCTCTCTCTCTCTCTCTCTCTCTCTCTCTCTCTCTCTCTCTCTCTCTCTCTCTCTCTCTCTATATATATATATATATATATATATATATATATATATTGAAATAAACACATTGGAGAGGCGATTTAAATCAGTAATTCAAAGATTCACACCTCGCTGGGAGCTGCGATGGTGGGTTTTGAATGATTCAAAAGACTAAGAAAATAAAACCGTTTGTTTTACCTGTCAAACCCTCTACTAACTCTAATTTAATCGTCCTCGCGAAAGGATTTGGTGCGCAAGTCAATTTCATGTATGAATAAATGATGGCTGTAATGTTTTATTTGTTTTTATATTTTGAAAGTATTTTTGAAAAAATTAATTTTTATTTTAATTTTTTTGTTTAAAATTAATATTTTTTTATGTTTTTAAATTATTTTAATGCGTTGATTTCAAAAATAATTTTTAAAAAATAAAAAAATTATTATTTCGATACATTTTTAAATGAAAAACACTTTAAAAAGCAACTGCAACCAAGGTTGTTAAAATCACGAGTTAACTCGTAAAATCATATGATTTTATGAGTTAATACATACTTAACGTGCAATTAAAATTACGAATTAACTTGTAAAATTATAGATTTTATAAGTTAATACATACTTAACGTGCAAAAATACTTTAAAAACTTGAAAAATAGATAAAATCAGGATTTTACAACTGTTTTTATGATTTTTAAAAAAAATTAATAAAAAACATCTATGCTGCAGTAGCGCAGTATTCCCGAAATTTCTTGTTTATATATCATTCCACCATTTATTTGATGCTGACCGCCCAATTTATCCTTCCAAGCGACCGTTCAGGCAAAACATTGTTGGCCACACGAAGCAACTCCAAGCACAGACCACTGGATCTATGTCAGTGGTTAGTTTTGTCGAAGGAAAAGTAAGAAACTAAGAATCTTACAGAGGACCCATTTTTTGCTGCCAGAAAGTCACATTTAAGATTAGTTTTTGACATAAAAATGAACACTTTGACATTACCAAAATAAGTAGCCCAACTTTCACTTTTAAATTGCGCGGAACTGTAATAATAATAATTTTTAAAAATAATTTTTAAAAAATATTAAAAAAATATTTTTTATTTTTAAAATTCAATATTAAGATATTAAAATAATTTAAAAATATTAATTTTTTTAACTTTTATATAAAAAAATCAAATTTCTAAAAAAATTAAAACTCACATATAAACTCATGTACATATATTGAATTCTAAACCAACATTTATAGCACCTAATATCTTTTTGAACCCTATTTATTTTACGTTTCAAAAATATTTATAAAAAAACTTAAAATGATATAATATTTATAGTGTACCGATATACAATTTGATATAGTCATAATTTTATTGACTATTTACTAATGATGTTTCCAAAATAAAATATGTTTATAGAATATCTAAGTTGTGTTTGTATTGATCATAATTTGGTTCTAATAATCATGTTTGAATTGATTACAAGGCTGATTTAAATTGATTTTCGAATTATTGAACACATGGCATCTAAAAACAAGTCCTCTGGTAATAGGCTTGATGTAAGATAACAGCATGGTATAGATATTGATAAGAATTAAAAAAAAGTTCAGTGCAAATATTGTCAAAAAATTTCCTTACGATTTTACGATTCGAGTTTGTTTTGTATTTTCTATGCCGTGTCAAAATCATGATTTTAACAACCTTGACTATAACTACACTCTCGAACAAGTTTTTATTTTTAAAAATTCAAGATAAAATATGTTTGAATTATTCCATCTTCCCGTTGCAATAAAATTAATGAAATCCAAATTCATCATGAATAACTGTAAAATATATTAATACCCCCCTCAGTGGCAAAATTTGACCTTCCACATATTAAGAAAGTTTAACTTTACAATTCTACCATTTATTTTGTTAAATATGGATCAGTTTAAAAATGGATTAAAAAAAATATAAAGGCTAAGTATAAAGTTTCTGAAATCATATTACTGGATTAAGTTATAATTAAATCTTTCCATAATATACTCCATTAGAACGAATTATAGACACACATATATCTTAATTTATTAAGATAATATTTCATATTGTGATGAGTGATGACGATTGATTTTTAAATTGATTTTTACTTAGAAATATATTAAAATAATATTTTTTTTAAAAAATATATTTAACATTAACACTTCAAAACGATTTAAAAATATCAATTTTTTTTTAAAAAATTCAAATAAAAAAACATGATGATATCACAAATACAAACATACTCTAAATCAATATTATTTCTGGGATTAGGGAATTGTTCTTCCTTGCGGTTTGGAGCATGGGATTCTTATCAATAGCTGAAGTTGTTTGATTCTATAGTGTATCTGTTTGGTATTAATTTGAACCATTTTCTGTTAAAATATTAATATATTTTTGTTTTAAATTATTATTTTTTAATATTTTTAGATAATTTTGATGTAATAATATTAAAATAAATTTTTAAAAATAAAAAAAATATTATTTTAATTTATTTTAAAACAAAAAAAATACATTAAAAAACAAACTCTAGTAAATTCTCGATACCCACGTAGCCTATGACAAATTTTATATTATTCTGTTTCCATTTAACACCCAATGAACAAAAGAAAATATTCCCGCAAATGCTGACGCATCGAACTGTCACTTATAAGATTCAAGAAAAGAAAAGAAGATAGAAACCCTTGCAACGGTCCGTTCTGCTTATGTGACGTCAACAAGCAACAAACCTTCCAACGGCACTTTCTGCAAGTTGCTCTTCTCATGCATGCATGTAATAAACACATTTGAATGATTGATGGCAACGGCTGTGATTGCGATTTATATTTGAGCGTGTTTTGCAGTGTAGTTGCAGGTATTTTTTAAATAATTTTTTGTGTTAAAATACATGTCAATAATTTTTTTTATTTTTTAAAAATTATTTTTGACATCAGCACATTAAAACGATCCAAAACTTACAAACTATATTCAATTTTAATAATAAAAAATTTTAAAATTTTTGGGAACGCAGCCGCCGCCGCGTTCCCAAACATAGTCTTTAACTTCACTTGTTTTTTAAATAATTTTTTTATATTAAAATATATATTAATAATTTTTTTATTTTTTCAAAATAATTTTTAATATTAGTATATTAAAACATATTAAAACTTAGTAAAAAAATTAAAAAATAAAATTTAAACTTTTTAAAAATACAGTTTATACTGCGTTTCCAAACATTGATAAATAAATGGGTAAATCAGCCGTCCTCGTGTTTATTTGCTCTAAATAATTAATAACAAAATGCGTCCTCCCTAAGACATGATTATTATTATTATTATTATTAAAACTAGGACCTTCGGTTTTAATTCAAAATTTTAGTTTCATAGAGCATAAATGCGTCCTTTCCCTTCAACCAAGAAATGACGCCAGTACATTGTCAGATGAGTTGAGTTGCAAGAATTACTGTGTTGAAGGCACGTGTCGTGTTTCAAATGCTAAAATCTAAAATACCTGAAGAGACCATCATGGCCCACCACCATATTCTTCGTTAGAATGGGGCCACCAATCGAACATAAGTGGCTGTTTTTAAGTTTTGAAAATACTCTTAAAAAATTTAATTTTTTTTTATTTTAAATTAATATTTTGTTGTTTTTGATGTTTTTAAATTATTTTAATATATTAATTTGAAAATAAAAAAATATTATTTTAATATATTTCTAAGTAAAATATACTTTTAAAAACAATCGAAACAAGATAAAATCTTAATTTTTTTATTTTTTATTTATAAATTATTTATATTATATTTTATTACAAAGTTTATCTTTTCACTAATCAGATTGAAATTTTGAAGCTATGCCATTTTTTGAGCTACTTTTATGACGATCCTTGCGGGCAAAGAAATTGTTCCAAGTAATTTTTTGCATTCATGGCCCTAAGAGATTTTTTTTTTGTGTTTTAAAAATATATTTTTTAAAAAATTAAAATGTTTTTATATTATTTGAATATATTGACATTAAAAATAAATTTATTTTAAAAAATTATTATTTCAATATGTTTTCAAGTAAAAAATACTATAAAAAAGTAATAATCCATATACTTTAAATTAAGGTAGCTTATTTGAGTGTGGTTGTATTTATTTTTTAAAGTATTTTTTGTATTGAAATATATTAAAATTATAATTTTTATTTTTTTAAAATTATTTTTAAAATTAACAAATCAAAACAATCTAAAATATATAAAAAAAATTAATTTATTTTAAGAGTTTCGGGACGTTATTTCGAGAAAATAAGAAAGCAAACAAGGAAAGTTTCATTGATACAATAAATAGGAAATCAAAGATTACGAAAGAGCAACGGTATGTATATAAAGAGGATCTTGGAGACGTTGTATCCCGCGTGCCATCAAGATCACCATCGCTCTCCACACATGCATCACGCTGTCAAGGTCTTGCTGAAAGGTCTCAGATTCCACCACTTCCACTTCCGGTGGTACTGTGCTGTACTAGCATTGGGCACAGTGATTCTGGGATTTGTGCTAATTCTGCGAAACCGGGATTGGAAGGAGGAGCCAAGCCGCCGTTGCGTCTTTTGCCCCTTCCATGACCAGAGCATTTCCCTGTTAGACCGGACCAAGCAGACACAGTACTGGGGATATAGCCACTGCTTCCTTATCCAGAGCTTCTTAATTTGTCGAAGAAGAGAAGGAAGGAGAGTGGGGAAAGAAGATTAAAAATGAATTTCTTGAGCAAATTAGAGGGATTTGTTTTTTATTTAGAATTCAGATTAATACCTTTAAAAGATCTCAAACACAGAAATTAATTAACTAAATTTAATTCCCAGAACTCTCCAAAGTATAGCAGATTCGATGAAGTTGAAGATCAGAAGATCTTCCCGACAATAAATGAGTGGTTTCTGTAATAAATTTAATTCCTTTATCTTCTAATTAATTGATTAAAAGAGATTAAATAAAGCTATCTGCACGCATTAATAAACAAAGGATGGGATTAGCAGGCATGACTTAAGCTGCTTGCGTTGTAGACAAAATTAATCACATGATTACTATTTAGTCTAGGAAATCTCTCAGTTCTTGATAGAATCACAAAACACAGAAGACTTTTGTATTTGGAGTAACCAATTTAAACATCTCAAGTCATATTTATTCATATATGTGTATTTACAAAAATACTAACATATATTTGTGTGTGATAGAAAGAGATTAAGCATCTACTCTATCATATAGTATCGATCATATTACAGTGATATAAATAGTGACCAGTCTGAAGAAGTAGCCAAGCATTTTTTTTTTCTTCTATAAATTGACAAAAAAAGAAAAAGTGAGCACACCACCAATTTAATTAGCCATCAATTCAATGCAGACCCTGCAAAGTTGCTCGAAATCAAGCTCTCCAGGCCCAATAACTGATCAGAAAACTCCCCACACAAGTCTAGTGGTGGATACACCCATCCATGGCCATCGACAGAGTCAAACAACATGAACTCAATTCGTGTCTGATCAGGAGAGTCAAAGCTCCCTTCTATATTCGGTAACTCCACGATTTCACTCAAGTACTCCTCCTCGGATTCTGCCACATATTCAGACACCGTTACCGTTGATGACGACAGTGACGAGGATGGTGATGCGGAATTAAACTCGACCATGGCAGCAGCTTTCGCCGCGGCTGACTGAATGTCACGTGGCATTACCGACACTGGGCGTGGTAATGAGTCGGCAAGTTCTGGAAAATTTAAAATGGCAGAGTCACCTTTAATACACAACGCTGCCACATCGTGAGCACGCGCTGCCATTTCCGGCGTAGGGAATGTTCCGAGCCAAATACGTGATTTCTTACGAGGTTGGCGGATTTCTGACACCCATTTGCCCCAGGCTCGCCTTCTAACACCCCTATAAACTGGGTGTTTGCTGCAGTCTCTGACCTTAGATCTTGAGCTTTGCTGAATTGGGTTTTGTTTATTGAGCTTATTGGTAATGGTAGTGGCCAAAGATGGTGGTGGTGAATTACATGTTGAATTGCTTGAGCTAGTGCTTTCTTCATTCATCTCTGGAACGCTAATCTGTGGGCTGGTTTGAGAACTGAAAGGTGGTAGAGACGGGGTCAGTCTGAGGCAGAGAAGAACAATAAAAGGAGGGGTGTTTGTAGAGAGAATTTGTCAAGGCAAGATGTACGCTCATTATAATGACCCGCAACCTAACCTCCCAGTGGCTCACAAGACAAAATTGAGAGATGCCAAAAATAAATTGGAAAAATGGAAATCAGAGAGAGATTTCCCCGCAAGAATGAAAAGGTAGAACAATAGGACTGTGGGACCCGGTGAAGAATGGACAAGTCAGAGTTGACCCGTCAGATGGAATGACTTAAGTTTATTCCAGTTAATTTATAAAACTGATGTGAGTTGTCAGATTAAAATAATTTTATTATATAAATTAAATTGAAATAAATAAAAAAAAATTTAATCAATTAAATATTGAAGAGGTTAAATAATAAAATTAAAAAATTAAAAAAAAATTGAGTTAATTATATTTTATAATTCAATCTCCAATTAAACAAGAATTAAAAGATGAATTTATAGAAAAAATAGATTAAAAAAATAGTATTTGGCCAGAATACATTTAAAACATTCCGAGTAAAATTGGACTAAAATTTTCGGAATATACTGAAATTATAAATAAAATAAAATTTATATATTTTTTTTAAAATGTAACAAGATATATATATACATATATATATATATAATATAATATATATTAACAAAAAACAACGAAAATTAAAACATCCAGTAAAATTGACTAAAATTTTCGAATATACTGAAATTATAAATAAAATAAAATTTATATATATTTTTAAATGTAACAAGATATATATATACATATATATATATATATATATAAAAATTAACAATTAACAATACTGAATCGTACTATTGTACCAAATACACACAATTCGATTAAGTTTTCACCTTTCTCCATTCTATATATATGTACACGTACATATATATATGTATTTATACGTATATGTTACATATTTATATGTATACATGCATATGTTGTGTGAATTAACTGTTCTTTTTCCATTCATTTGTCCACGTCTCTCTTGTTTTTTCCGTTGAATTTTTGCAGCTTTTTCGACTCATTTTTTTTCGCCTTTTTGTGCAGCTATCACAACCTTTCTTACCACTTCAGTGCTTAGCATTGGGTAAAGTTGCTCGTGAAGGGTTTTTTGGTTTCCTGGTAATATTAGAATTATTGATGACCAGATTTTAATAAGTCTGTGGTTTTTAAAAAGTTGTTCACAGCTTTAACATGTTCTTTAAGGATTTTCTATTTTGACTCTTTCTTGTTACACCTGTCACGTTGTTGTAGACGTGGGCTGTTTTCTAGTTATTCCAGTTATTCATGTAAGGCTATATATTGCCATTGTTATTCAATAAACATTGAGATCATTCAATCCAGTCTTGTGTTTGAGTTCTTTGTTTTCTTGTTCTCATTCTTAACAAATTGATATCAGAGCTTGCACTAGGCCTAAAAGAAAAGAAAAGAAAAAACCATAGTCTTTTTGAGTGATTTTCAAAATACAGAGTGAGGGAGTGAAAAGATGGCAGCAGAATCAAGTACCTTTGCGCAACCTTACATCCCAAAGTTTGATGGGGATTATGAGCATTGGAACATGCTAATGGAGAATCTTTTACATTCAAAGGAGTATTGGAGTGTTATTGAGACGGGGTATGCAGAGTTTGCACTTGGAGAAGTTTTAACTAATGCACAGAGAAAAACCTTGGAGGAGACAAAGTTGAAGGATTTGAAGGTCAAGAATTATCTCTTCCAATCCATTGACAAGTCCATCCCAAAGACAATTACTCAGAAAGAGACGACAAAACAGTTATGGGATTCCATGAAAGTCAAATACCAGGGAAATGCTAGGGTGCAGCGTGCTCAACTTCAAATCCTTTGCAAGAATTTTGAAGTGTTGGAGTTGAAACTTGGAGAATCTGTCACATATTACTTTGGAAGGGTGATGCTGGTAGCAAATAACATGAGAAATCTTGGAGAGAACATGTCTGACGTGAAGATTGTTGAGAAGATCTTGCGCACACTTACTGAGAAGTACAACTACATAGTTTGTTCGATTGAGGAGTCGAAAGACATCAATCATCTTTCAGTGGATGAACTGCAGAGTTCATTACTCGTTCATAAATTAAAGTTTCGAAAGAATGAAGGAGATGATCATGCACTGAGAGTCTATGATGAAAGGGTTGGTGGAAAAGGCCCGAGGAAGAGGTCGTGGAAGAGGACATGTATTCAATAGAGCCACGGTGGAATGCTTCAAGTGTCATAAACTTGGACATTTCCAATATGAATGTCCAACCTTGAACAAAGAAGTCAATGATGCAGAGCTGAATGAAGAGGATGAGATGTTGCAGATGTCATTTGTTGAATTGCATGAGGTGAAACGAAATGATGCATGGTTCTTTGACTCAGGGTGTTCCAATCATATGTGTGGATACAAAGGTATGTCTACCAATTTAGATGAAAGTTTTCAACATTTAGTTAAGCTGGGAAACAATAGTAAAATGAGTGTGGTTGGAAAAGGAAATGTGAAGCTATTATTGCATGGAATTATTCATATTGTCAATGAAGTGTACTATGTTTCAGAGCTCAAAAATAATCTCTTGAGCATAGGACAACTTCAAGAGAAAGGTTTGGCAATTTTAATTCAGAAAGGAGTTTGTAAGATCTACCATCCAGAGAAGGGTTTAATCATTCAAACCCAAATGAGCGCCAACAGAATGTTCATCCTCCTAGCACAGACCCAAGCTCAAGTACCTGCACAAGCTCAGCCAGAAAGATGTTTTCACACAAGCTCTCAAGATATCTCCTATCTTTGGCATAGACGATATGGCCATTTGAGCTTTAAAGGTTTAATAACCTTGCAATGGAAGAAGATGGTACGTGGACTTCCCTAATTTCCTGCCTCAAGCATGACCTGTACTGATTGTATCAATGACAAGCAACACAGATATGTCATACCAAAGAAAAGCTCTTGGAAAGCAAGTCAAAATTTGGAACTGATTCATGCTGATATTTGTGGTCCTATTTCACCTGAGTCCAACAGTGGAAAAAGGTACACATTGTGTTTCATTGATGATTTTAGTCGGAAATCATGGGTGTTTTTGTTGGTTGAAACGTCAGAGGCACTGAATTGTTTTAAAATGTTCAAAATAATGGTGGAAAAGGACACATTAATGTTTGTGAGGTGTTTACGGACTGATAGGGAGGAGAATTTACTTCCAACGAGTTCAATGAGTTCTGCAGACAACAGGGAATCAAAAGGCAGCTGACTACAGCGTACACTTCACAACACAATGATGTAGCCAAAAGGAAAAATAGAACAGTGATGAACATGGTCCGATCGTTGCTTTCTGATAAAAGGATTCCAAAGACATTCTAGCCAGAGGCAGTGAATTGGACCTTCTATGTTCTAAACAGGTGTCCGACATTTGCAGTGAAAGATATTACACTGCAAGAGGCATGAAGCGGGATAAAACCCTCAGTAAATCACTTTCGAGTCTTTGGTTGCTTGGCTCATGTACACATTCCAGATGTCAGAAGAGGTAGGCTTTATAATAAAAGTTTCCCTTGTGTATTGTTGGGAGTTAGTGAGGAGTCAAAGGGGTATAGATTGTTTGATCCTATCGCTAAGAAGATTGTAGTGAGTAAGGATGTGGTTTTTGAAGAAGAAAAATAGTGGGATTGGGATGTGTCTTATAAGAAACAAATTCTTTTAGACTTAGAATGGGGTGAGAATGAAGAAAATAATGAGAGAGATAGGGAGAATAATGGAGGAGCTGTTAATAATGTTGAGGAGAGTAACAGTGGTATAGAGTTTAGTAAGGAAGATAGAGTTGAAGTAAGTAAAGATGAAGGGAGAGAGAGGGGTCCAGATGAAGTAGGTGAAGATGAAGGAAGAGAGAGAGGTCCTCTGATGTGGATGCAAGATTATGTTACCGGGGAAGGCTTATCTGATTATGAAGCAAGCATGGCATTAGTTATGTCAGCTGATCCTGTTTGCTTCGAAGAGGCAGTAAAGAATGAAAATTGGAGACATGCTATGGACTGTGAGATCAACTCCATAGAAAAGAACAAGACTTGGACACTCAATAAGTTGGCAGCTGGAGCAAAAAAAGTGGAGTGAAGTGGGTCTACAAAATAAAGTATAATGAGCATAGGGACATTGATAAGCACAAGGCAAAGCTGGTCGCTAAAGGGTATTCACAAAAGCATGGCATAGACTACACAGAGGTTTTTGCACCAGTGGCAAGGTTGGATACGGTAAGGATGATTATTGCTTTAGCGGCACAGAAAAGCTGGAAAATCTTTCAGTTAGATGTCAAATCAGCCTTTTTTCATAGTGAGTTAAGCGAAGATGTCTATGTTGAACAACCGAAAGGGTATGATAAAAGGGGCATCAAACATCTAGTTTACAAGTTGCATAAAGCTTTGTACGAATTAAACAAGCTTCACGAGCCTGGTTTAGCCGGATTGAAGCACACTTCATCAATGAAAGTTTCCAAAGATGTGACAGTGAGCAGACATTAGTCACTAAGAGAAGCAGGGAAGGAAAGATCATAATTGTAAGTGTTTATGTTGACGATTTAATATTTACTGGTGATGATGAAAATATGTTGTCTGAGTTCAAAAGTTCCATGATAAGAGAGTTTGACATGTCAGACTTGGGGAAGATGCGGTTTTTTCTAGGGATTGAAGTGTTAAAGGGGTCAGATGGTATCTACATATGTCAAAAGAAATATGCATTAGAGGTTTTGAAGAGGTTTGGTATGATGAAAAGCAATTTAGTTAATAACCCAATAGTTCCTGGATGCAAGGTCAATAAAGATAAAGATGGCATTAAAGTGGATGAAACGTATTATAAGCAGTTGGTGGGCAGCTTAATGTATCTCACGACCACAAGACCGGATATGATGTTTGTCACTTGTCTTATAAGTAGATACATGTCTAAACCTACTGAGCTTCATCTACAAGTAGCAAAGAGGGCACTTAGATATTTGAGAGGGACTGTAAACTTTGGAATTCATTACAAGAAAGGAGGCAGTGGTGAATTACTTGCATTTACGAATAGTGACTATACTGGAGATATGGACGATAGGAAGAGTACAAGCGGGAATGTATTTTTGCTGAGCTCTTGTGCAGTTTCATGGAGTTCAAAGAAGCAACCAATAATGACTTTATCAACCACAGAGGCAGAACTTGTGGTAGCTGCAATGTGTGCATGTCAAGCTCTCTGGATAAAAAGGATTTTAAAGGAATTGGGGCATTCTAATGGAGGGTGCACACAAGTCAAATGTGACAACAGCTCAATTATCAAGCTATCTAAAAATCTGGTGATGCACGGTCGCAGCAAGCATATCGATGCGAGATACCATTTTTTGAGAAATCTTACTAGAGAAGGTACAATTGCATTGGTTCATTATGGAAGTCAAGATCAGGTGGCAAATTTGATGACCAAACCGCTGAAGCTTGATGCTTTTCTGAAGTTAAGAGAATTGTTGGGTGTTCGAAATTTTTTCTTTTAATTTAAGGAAGGAATGAAGGGTTTTATGGTTTCCGGGTAATATTAGAATTATTGTTGATTAGATTTTAATAAGTCCCTGGTCTTTAGGAAGTTGTTCACAGCTTTAACATGTTCTTTAAGGATTTTCTGTTTTGACTCTTCTTGTTGCACCTGCCACGTTGTTGTAGACGTGGGCTGTTTTCTAGCTATTCCAATTATTCATGTAAGGTTATATAATAGCCACTGTTATTCAATAAACGTTGAGATCATTCAATCTAGTCTTGTGTTAGAGTTCTTTGTTTTCATGTTCTCATTCTCAATAGCTCGGAGGAGTAAAAAAAGAGAAGAAGCAAGCTTCTTCAATTCTGTAAAAAGTTTGAATGCTAACCTAGGTGTAAAAAATATCAAACCCGCCCGGAATCGACAAGAACACCAAACGACCGGGTCATTGGTTTAATGGGTAATATGTTGGGTGCAAGCAAGGGGGTTTCAATAAATAAATGGTGCAAGCAAGCTTCTACTTCATTGGTTCATATAAGCACAGTTATATGTTGACGCTAAAAACATATGCATTCTATATTTTCTTGCTAGCTGATGATTGAAAAACAAAATGGAGGAATGGAATGCTGTTAGGACCATACCCAAACAACAGGGTTACGTGTTCTTCAAGGCTCTCAAACTATACCTTGTCCTCTGTATTTTGGACAGAATGCAATCCTATTCAAATTTTATGAGTGACACAAACCGCAAAGACAAAATTATTATCTCTACAAAAGTTAACATAGTGTTGAACCGTACAACGTTATTTTTCTTGTCAATAACTATCTTTCTCAATGTGTCTTCTTAGAAGATGTTTATTTTCTTATTTATGACTATCTCTTGCTAACCTTTCTGTCTTTTTAGAGGATAAGGTACAGTAGTATTTTAGGTTAATCATCCTTGAGTGCTAACCTTTCCTAACAATATTACAAGGCACAACAACGAACAACTCATCTTTTCAAGTTATCTGTAAGGAAAAACAATTATTTTCAATCATTACATTACTTTTCATAGGATAAGTTCATGTGAGCGAGGTGTAAAAATACCTTGGATGACTATGTAAACATTCAAGATAAAACATAACTCTACAGAACAATAATATATACACTTCTTATGCTCTTCACTCACCTTTTTTTCCTATATATTATTTATTACCTGCAGGATTGTAGGAGAAATGAAGCATTAGTGAAAAGTAAGAGTTAGATTTTATGTTTGCCAAATTATGCTCTTTTTTACCTCCTGGTTCATGGATGTACTATCTATCCATTAACCATACCAACTTGTATGAAGAAAAAGGTAGAAAGAAGAAAAGACTTTGACACCTAATTTAATAATAATGGCGGTGATTTACTATTTGAGAAGAAAAGATCGAAACCATCCATTAGGTATAAACATCCCTAATGTGACTATAATCATTTGTGGATCCTATTATGACAAAGATGTGAGAGCATTTAATATTGAATACAATATATATATATATATATATATATATATATATATATATATATAAAGAAGCAGATAAAGAAAACAAAACCTCAGTACGTAGTGTTGTTATACCTGAGAATGATCTAGAAGATCGGGTCACAGGTTTCCAGCCTATATACTGATTAGTTGAAAAGAACAAAAAAAAATAAATGCAAGTAAATATAAACAGATTTCTGATGCGAATGAACAAGGAAAGACCAACAATGTCAGGATCCTTGATTAAGCACAGAGCATACTTAAATGTACATAAAATATAATAAGAATGTAAATAACAAAAATAGAATCTTGCTTAAACTTGTAATGTAAATCAATACAGGAGATATTGGTTACAGAGGAGAATGGATATGGGCTCCAGATATAAGTTACAAGGGAGAGTAAAATTTTCTGAAGGAAAATAATAGTCTGCCTTCTGAGGTATTAGGAGTCCCCTTTTATAGGCGAGTTATCATGGAAAAGGCCAAAACATCTTGTTGAAAAGCTTGGAGATTCCTTCAGAACCTATATGAACCCATGTGGTATTGCCTGCCATTATTGGGTAACGACAAAATGAAAATTGCCCATGTTTTTTTTGGGACTATCATTTGTTGTCTTCTTGTCACCGACACTTGATTTGTCTGTTTATAGTAGCAGGTAATATTTGTATAGAAAGCATTAAACAAATGGGCTTAAAATAAAAGGGACTTAAAACAATTGAGTCGAAAAGATATAGGCTCTAAACAGATGAGCCTGAGAAAGCCTGAAATACTCTTTTTTTTTCTTTTTTTTTAATGTCGCTTGCTATGTGGCAGGATACCAAAGCAGTCATCTTCATTATCGTCTCCAAAGGAAATGGCAGGAGTTGTCGAACCTGATGAGCTAGATTGGGACAAGACCGTTTTCGGGTCTTGGCTTTGTATAATGCCTTGTACTATTTGTAGGTATTCTTCCTCTGTTTTAGCAAAGGCAAGAAGAGTTGTCGTTTGAGCCTTTCAGGCTAGAAATTTTGATTGAGGATGATGATCAATGATGGGAGCTGTTTGATATTTTTATAGCCATTTCGTAACAGCTAATTTGGAAGTTTTGGACTCAGCTGCAAAGGAATCCCATTATTTGATTTTGAATTTGTGAACAAGTACTGGATGTCCGTTTTGTAGATTATAATCATAGAACCATGAACATACCCATGGAACAAAAAATTTTGTACAGAAAATGAGAAGGGAAGAAAACTTCTTTTCAGAAGGAAATGATTGAAAATTATTTTTGAAATGGAGGTAACTATTTTCAACCAGAGGATGTTCTTTGAGGTAGTCAACATGACAACCATAGTAGTCCCATCATTGGAGGAACCAGAGGGGGAGGTTTGTAGTATTCATGACAGTATGGAAGTAGAAAAGCCAAGAATGGCTATGGTTTTGATTTTGTAGGATGAAGGCATTGAACCATACTTGTTGGTAATCCCAATACATAAAGAAGTATTGAGGTCCTGGTGGTTTGTACGGAAGTGTATGGGGAAGGAGAGAAGTTGATGTAAGGGTTGTCCCCAATCTTTAGGGTGGATAACTTTATGAATGATGCTTGTAGAATAAGTCAGTTCAGTGTGATCAGAATGTAGTTTGAAGTGTTTGAACTTGACATAATTGGTAATCTCAAAGATGGCGGCATAGTATGGTTGTGGTTTGGCTAAATTCCAAGGTTTGTAGTACCAATTTGGAGGGAAAATTTTTGAAGCAACAATGGAAGGGTTTTCATGATAAAATCCTTCTTCCATAGTTAAAATATTTTGGAAAGTAGTTTTAAAAATATATTTGGATTTGGTTTTTAGAAAACTGGTTTGTTGTAAAGAAAGGAGGGGTTTTGAATCAGAAATACCTCCTTGGGGTTTTGAAAGGGATTTGGAAATACTACCTGTTTGAGATACGGAGTCACTGGAGGCCTATTGGGACATTTTTTGTAATGCTAGGAGTAATTCTGGTGATTTGGATATAGTGTCAACCCCATGTTGAACTGTGTCTGTTTGTACCTATGGTGGTTTTGTAGTTTTTTCTTCTTCAATAACTGTCTGATACCAAGATTTGATAGGTTTGACAGCTAAGATGGCTGAAGACATGAATTTTACAGAAGGCGTGGGGCTCTTTGGTTTTGTAGGCTAGGTTTGAGGGGCTTTCCCCTTGTCTTTAGTTTTGCTTTAGAAGGTATCAGAACCTGTTTTGAAGGAATTCTCAGGTTAGAAAATCAGGGATAGAATTTGAATCTCCTTTAATGTAAACAATATCGAAATAAAAAATGCTTAAAATAGCTTGCCATCGGGAAAAAATCTGTTTTGAAGCAAGATTTTGGACATCTTTTTGTAAAACTTCTTTTGCAGATTTGCATTCAACGCGTAAAAGAAATTTTTGATTTAATAAATCGCTTTGAAATTTTGTAATACAAAGAACAATTGAAAGGATCTCCTTTTTTATAGTAGAGTAATTTTTCTGATAATCATTCCAATGGACGGATGTGTACTGGAGTATTGTTCTTTGTTATCTTGTACTTGTTTAAGAATTCCACCATATCCTAGGTCAGAGGCATCGGTCTCGGTCTTTGAAATTTTGGACTTGTTTCTTAATTTGTTTGACTAGGTCGGTATGGAGGTAAGACCAAAGAATGAGGTTGGTTTTTAACCTGTCATGTAAAGGTTTGGCTAGATGACAAATATTGGGATAGTAGTCCAGAACATAATTTAGACTGCCTAAAAACCTTTGCAATTGGGTTTTATCAGTGATCTTTTCAGAAAATTTATTTGTAAAAGTTAAAGATCTCTCTATTGGTGTTACAGTGCCTTGACAGATATAATAGCCTAGGAAACGGACATGGGTTTGGAAGAGAGAAATTTTTGTTTTAGAAATAACTAAACCATTTTGTTTTGCAGTATTAAAGAATGTATGTAGATGTTTGAAATGTTGATCTATGGAATATGAAAAAATAAGCACATCATCAATGTAAACAATGCATAATTTTGAATGTGCATTGAAGATGTCATTCATGATGCGTTGAAATTCAGATGGTGAATTTTTTAAGCTAAAAGGCATGACATTCCATTCGTATTGGCCAAAAAGAACTGTAAAAATAGTTTTGTATCTATCTTTGGGATCAATCTGGATTTGTCAAAATCCGGATTTCATATCAAATTTAGAAAATATGAATGCAAAGTGTAATTTTTGCAACAAATCATTTTTGTTGAGGATTGGATATCTGATCCATTTTAAAGAAGAATTTAAAGGTTTGTAATTGATCACAAGTCTTGGTGTGCCTCTTTCGATTTCAGAGTTTTTATTTACATAAAAGGTTGCACATAACCAGGGTGATCGAGACTTTTAGATAAGACCTTTAGACTCGAGATTGCGGATTTCAAGTCTACAATGTTGTTCTGAATCAGCATTCATTTATATAGGTCTTGCTTTTGTAGGTATAACTTTTTCTAAAAAAGTATCTTTATATGAAAGATCAACGATGTTTTGTTTTGTTTTCCAGAAAGCATTAGGTAAGTCTGAACAGATCTGTTATTCAATCTTATTTTATAAATCAATGGTTTTCTTTTGTAAATCAGAGTTTTGTAATTGTTTGTTGATACGACAAAAAGAAACAGTGTTTTGTAAATCATGTAGATGGAATTGTTTTGCATGAATCAATGCATTGATATGATAAGTATGTATGGAGCATGCTTTAATCAAATTCAAATTTCTAGTCTTAGATTTTTCTAAGAATGGGAAAATAAGTTTGATGCTATTGATTTTGGAAGTAATACAATTATAATGTGCTTGATATGGAGTGATCATGTCAATGAATGGAGTGCCAAGAATGACGGTATGATTAATATCTTTAGTAACAACAAAGAATGTTTTAAGAGAAATGCCTTTGTTAAAAACAGAGGCTTGGGTTTTTCCTGTAATATGTAATTTTGAATTATTAGCAGCAGAGAGTTTTTCAGAGGTATTTTGTAAAAATCATTTTGGAACCACGCCTTCTTTGATGCAGTTTAAATCTACACCTGTGTCGAATAAGGCAATTGTGTCAAGTTTGAAATCTTCTGAGAAAATAAACGTAATTCTAATCAACTATTTTTTGAAAGATATCTGTGTTAATACATTCAGGAAATCATCTGGAATATGCTCAATATTTGTAAGTGTATGGGGCAATGCATGAGATTCAATGGTTAGATCTTCTAATTCAGACTCAGTGTCAGATTGGCTTTCAATTTTGGACAGAAGATTTTGTAATATGGCAGAGTCTTTCTGTTGGGCTTGTTTTAAAGTTTGTAATTTAGATTTGAGGGTTTTGATCTCAAAATGTAATTTTGGAATGGTGACTGTGGTTTTGGATTTCTTTTTGTTAAGGATCTTTGTAAGGTCATAGGTATTAGTGCTGGTAAAGGGTAATATAGAGCGGTTTGGAGGGTTAGATGAAGGGTGCTCTGGTTGGTTGAAATCTTTCAACAGTTTATCCAAGTAGGTTTTTTTTGAAGGTGGGGATCATCATGTCTTTTGATAGCCATAAGAATGAATTCTTGGTCTTGGGTTAAGAATTTAATTTATTTGGAATTCATAAAGGCATCTGAAGTAGTACTAGTAGTTACTATTTCATCAATTTGAAATTCTTCTTCAGAAGTGTTTGAATGAGAGTGATCAGTGTTTGTGGCTTCAATGTAAAAATTTTGTATTTGGTTGATGGTATCTTTATTTATTTGGAGCTCATGAAGTTTAGTATTGACTTTGCAGAAATGTGATGTATGTCTTTTCTGGTTACATTTGTAACAGGTAATGTTTTTTTGGTCAAATTTTGGTTTGGGTTTTGACTAGAAAAGTCTGTAGGGTTTGGTAAATTTATAGGGCTTTTTGTAGTAAGGTTGATCTGGTTTGGAATAAAACTGTTGTCGGTATTTATGGGTTGATCGTTTATAAGGAGGTTTTTTGCTCGAATATTTTTTGGGTTGTGAACAGGTTCCACTGCATGAGGGTTTTTGGGTGGAAAGGTCAAACTGGTGACAGAAACTACCAAGTTCTTGCCTAGTATGTTTCATTTCCCACTTTAGATGTTTTTGGAGTTTGAGGTCCTGACAGATCTTAAGACCTTCTTTTTGTGTGAAGCTCACAAGTTCACCGTATGTAAGTTGGTCACATGGTATGGTTTTGCTTGTAAAGGTTTCCTTGATTTTATTTCGGACTTTTTCTCCTAAGAGAATTGGTAAGCCTGCAAGGAATTTTTCTTTTCAAAAAGGATGGTTTGAATCTTCTCGAAGCATAACACGAGTAAGGAAGGTATTTTTGTACCACTGAAAGTCACTGAGCTTCTTGCACCGAAGGTTGGAGAGAAGTTCAGCATTTTTATCTTTCAGATAGGAATGATCTTTGAAAAAATATAAGAAGATGGTAAGGATAAGGGTGGACACAACATCTTGGATGGTGTTTCTTGAAAGGTCAAGGATAGGTGTTTAGTCTTCATTGGTTTGTATAGAGTTTAGAATATGTAAGTGGTCTGTTTTAGTGAGATGGTAATCCCACTATCATTTAAGCTGGCCAAAGAAACCTGCAATAAGGAGTTCAGCTATGACTTTGTCTGGGGTTCCTGTTTGGGTTTTGTAGGCATTAGCTGTCATGGTCATTTGTTGGAGGGTGTTTAAAATATTGTATTCAGACATTCTATCTATGTTTCATTTATAGAGGGAAGAAGCATTATATTTATGTTGGCTGATGACAGTTGGTTCAGTAGATATAGAAATATCTGGAGCAATGGTTGTTTTGGGAGCTTACCAGGTAAGTCTGTTTAGTTGAAGAGGTTGTTTTTGAAAAGTATCTGTATCGAAGGTTGATACAGGGTTATTTTGGACAGTATTAACCTGATTTATAGAGGATGAAGGGTTGGATTGTTGAGGTGTGTCAGGGATAGTCAAGGTTGTTCGGTCAAGGTTTTGTAAGTGTGTTTTAATGGCTCTAAGAAAATCTATTTGATTTTCTTGAATTTGTGCTTGACTTGTTTTAATAATTTGATATGGTTTAAATATTGGGTTTTTTAGCTTAAGGTCCATGGGGTTTTTATCAGTCATGAAGTGGATTGGGTTCTTTTGTATTTGTCTTTCCAATCTGGTAAGCTGTTTACCTATGGTATGGAGTTTGGTATGAAATTGTTTTATTGGATGATATGTTTGGCATTTATGAGAGTATCGTCTTCGGGTAATTTGTATGGGGCTGCGTCAACTGTTTGGCCTTTGTGAGTAAGTTGTATTTTGCGTAAAGGTGGATGGTTAGACTCAACTGTAGGTCCACTAGTGAGGGTCCATGTAGGAGTTTGGAACGGGTTGTAATAGGACATGCATGTTTAATGGATGCAAATAGATATGTAATATGTTGTGCTGTTACATAATGAAACTCAAACCAATCAAAGAATAAAATTTGTACTTCATGGGTCTCAACGCAAGTATAAAATTGTTTTTGATATCATTTCTTTGTTGGAGGAAGTGTTGAAAAAACCAAGAAAGACAATTTGACTTTACCATCTGTGTACAGGTAATGTTTTTAATTTGGACATTGGGTTGAGGTGGTTGAGGTAATTTTGGTGGTGCTACACCTTCGAGGATCTAATCTTTTGGAAGGGATATATCTTTCCATTGATTGCTTTTGGGACAGCAGTGTTTGAGCAGGATAAATCTCTTTGTAGGAGTGTTTCTCCTTTTTTAGATTGGAATTTGTGTTTGTTGGCAAAGGCTGAGAACATGGCTTTGTAGTGAATTTTGAATATGAGAGCAACAAAGATAGATCCTTCTAGCATGTCATAATTATAGGTCTTTATTTGTAGTAGCATACTTTGCGAAATATTTTTGTCTTTGAGGGATATGGTTATGTTTCAATAACAGTCAAATGAAGAGGGAGTCTTGGAAGTTTTGAAATCTAGCATTCCGGAGGACAACTATAATGGAGGTGTTTAAACCTTTTTTTGTAAGGGGTTTTATCCCGACTTGGACAAAGCCAACATTGATATATTTATAGTTTCAGGCTAGATGTTTTTTAAGGATTTTTTAGAGAGGAGTTGGATGGTTTCAAAAGGTTTTGTAAGCTGAATATCTCTTTCTTCAGTTTTGATAGTAAAATCTGTTTTGAAAATATCATATTTAGATTTTTGATAAATCTGAGTTTTAGAAATTTTTAGAATTTTCCAATCATCAATGTTTTTTTTGTAAAATCTTCAATAGTTATCTCTTCACTTTGTACAATCCTTATGCTTTCAGAAGATTCAAAAGTAGAGGAAGCTGAAATAGAAGTAGCCCTCTGGAAAACGGAATCCATAAATAGGAAAGATAAACTAAGAAATAGGTTGCAGGTTATATGGATTTATTGCCCTAAAACTCAAACAGGACTTACACCGTTCAGTTACATTCACCTATTGTCTAATGGTCTCTGTTCTTTCTATGAATTCTGTCTTTTATGTTACTATTCCTACCCAGACCCTAGTAGGCACTGTTTTGATTCCCTTTTTATTTTAAGCCCATTTGTTTTAGGTTTTTTTATACAAATATTACCTGCTACTACAAACAGACAAATAGAGTGTCGATGGCAAGAAGACAACAAATGAAAGTCCTATAAAAAACATGGGCAATTTCCACTTTTTCGTCACCCAATCATGGCAAGCAATACCACATGGGTTCTGAAGGAATCTCCAAGCTTTTCAACAAGACGTTTTGGCCTCTTCAATAACAACTCGCCTATAAAAAGGGACTCCTAAAACCTCAATATATATATATATATATATATATATATATATATATATAAAGAGAGAGGGAGGGAGGGATGCTAAAAGTAATAGAGGTTGAGCATTTTTTATCATGCTTTAGCCTTAGATGTCATTGGAACAAGAGTGCCTGAAGCTTGCAGGGGATCCTAAACCCAAAATAGAGTCCAATGACTTGTAGGCCAGTTGAGTCAATTAGGTCTTTTATCGCATGTGAACATACGATGTTAAGGGAGTTATCACTTAGTTGTTTGATTCAAGATCCTTAGACAACCCAAGTATATTGGTTTTATTTGAGATTCGAGGGTAAATGGCTGGTTGTGGATAGGAAAAGTATTAGCACTCTTAGCACATCCTACCCGAAATAAGCTGCTTTTGTGGCTTTGAATGTGTTTAAAGGTTTTAATGGGTTTCTAACTGATAGTCTGTTTATAGCTTAGGATCGAGATTTATACATGTGAATAAATTTAGTGTAAAGAATTCATTATGGGCTCATGTACCTAAATAAATTCTTATTGAAAAAAGGATTTTGTAATTATATATTACAGTGAAAAATACTCCAAATTAAAATTGATAAATATTTAGAATAACTTCGAGAATTTTCTGGTCAATTTTTGATATTCAAATATCAGCCTCACTTGTAAGTCTAACATTCTATACTAGAATATTAACCATTAATTCTCATGAATTAAAATTTTGGTTATTGAAATATTGGTCAAATTCTCATAAATTTAGTAAATTGATAATTAAATCCTAAAATGCATGCACATATGTATTTTGAATTTTCATATGGAAATATTAAACGTATGATTTGTTATATTTTTAAGAGACTTGATTGAATGTAACACACAAAAATATGTTTTTGTATATTTTGTAGACTTCTTGAAATAAAAAAACTTAATAAATTTAAAGAGGTCTTGTCAAACACACCTTCAAGCCCAAAAATTCAAAAACAATTCCAAAGAAGGCCTTGAGAAATTATTTTTTATCCAGCTGGGTCGTTCTGGATGGATTGACCCGGTTGGGTTGACCTGACCGAGTTGACTCAGAAACAAACCAACAAAAGAAACCAAAACTAAAACAGATCAAACTTTACAAAAACATAAAACCTTGAAAATCTTTCAATTAAAATGAATGAATTACATAAAAGATAAAAAAAAAAAACATTCATCTTCATTTCGTAAAACGCAACTCTCAATTTTGACCAGATCTTGAGCAAAGAGGGGCATGGTTTTGTTCGCAATCATACATAGAACAAGAATTAGGGGTTTATTTGCTTCAATGATTAATAAATCAACACGATTTTGTCAAAATAAGTTTCGATTCAAAACCAAACTTTAGGATTAAAATCCACTAAAACCCTATTATTGGTGTAAAAAACTCCTCGATTACTTACTACCAGTGATAGATGAACTTGTGTAAACTGGAATTTAATCAAATTGAGCTCTCAAACTTGTATCTAAGGCAAGATTCACCGAATGAATCTGCAGAAACGAAACCATTATACAAGAAAAACTCAAAAAACTAAAGCAAACCCAAAATGGCCATTTTGGGTTTCCAAGGCATGCATCCCTTATTCCCATATACCACATTATCAATAATGAATACATCTGTAACAAAAAAAAAAACAACAAGAACAAGAACAAAACTAAAAAGTGCATTGATTTTCAAATTCAAAAACTGTCAACTCAAAGCAAAAGGCATGCTTGAACAATTTGAGCTTCAAAATCCAACTTTGTCATCCCTAAGGACGTAACAAGCAACATAGAAAACCAGAACCGCTCTCTATTAATAGAAAATAAGCATTCTCTTTGCTGTCACTTTTGGCATTCTTTAAACCAAAACAAACATATAATACAATACGTAAAACCAATCAATAACATGTCAAAACATTCAAAACTTTGCATTGAACACAAGAGATCAATCCAACAGTCCTCATGGACTACACCTTTAAGGTTTGAAATATGTACCTTTTTAACATAGAAATCTTCAAATCTGAATTGATTTTTTTTTATATTGCCCTCCTTCTTTATCTTCAGACCTCCCCAAACAGAGCTACAACTTTCAAGTTCTTTTGGATTGAATTACTAGCCCCTTAGCCAAAGTTTCTCTTTTATTCTCTCTTTTGCTCATTTTCCCCTCTTTTTTCTTCCTATCTCAGCTCATAGATCCCTTTCCTATTATAGGCAGATTTAGGTCTTTTAGATGGATTTGTTAGGGTTCTAACAAACTAAAACTTACATATTTTTCCATAGAACCAATGATTTTAGGTTTAGGTGGTTTTGTAGGAAACTTGGAGACCAAAATAAGGTGTTTTCTGCTTTTAGATCAATAGAGAAAGGTTTTAAACCTTTGATGGGAACCTTCCGGGGGTTTCTATGTGAGAGCACATGAAAAGGTTAGGTGGTTTTCTGCAAATAGGTGTCCTTGTCAAGGCTGACTGGGTTGGTCACTTTCGGGGCTTTGCTGGAGCAACTTCGATGTTAATACTGCTTGAAACCATCTGAACTTGGTAGAGGGGGTGCACACCTTTCAATCAGATCTATTCTTGCTAGATATGAAGGTCTGTAGCTCTACATTTAAACATTTGAAAGTGTCCATTCAAATAACGTGATGCTTGAAATTGTAGTGTTGGCTGACTAGGGACAAGACGTTGTGGAGATCAATGGAGAATATGGGATATAAATGTTTGATTTTAAAGACATGAGGTTGTAAAGAAGGTGTTTCTCAGTTGAATGGTGGTGGTTGCAACTTTTGGAGTGGTCAGAAACGTCACATTCATTCACCTGAAAGTGCCTACCCGATCAGTCAAAAACTAAAGAAAAAGATGCATAATACTTTAAATGGCGTTGTTTTGGCTAATCCCTACAGATTAGGTTTTTTTTTTTATTTGGGATCTGACAATTTTCAATTTGATCTCTATTCTTCTGATTTCATTTAATTTTACCCGTAACTTCCCTCTAACTTTCTAATTTACCATTAAACTTTCAATTTTCTTCGATTTGACCCTTGATTTCTCTTGATTCCAGTCTCTGAAGTCGCGCGCGTTTTGCAAGTTGATTATTGGTTCACAAATTATTCAATTAAGTTCTTATTTTCTCACTAGACTTTGAATTTTATGCAATTAAACTCTTAAATTGACCAATTAAACTTTTCAAAATCTAATTTTAGTCCCTAAACTTTGTTTGTTTCAATTAACATTAAAATTGACTCCTAAATTTAATTGAACCTTTTAAAATTTCAATTGAGTCCTTAAACACCTAAAAAACATTTTTACTAATAGGCCATTTTGTCAATCAAAATCTTGGGTTGCTAATTTAAACATTTTGGTCCACCACCTTTCACTTGGTGTTCTGGTCTTCCACTATTGAACTTGATCGATTCTTTTTTAGACTTGCTTCATGTGTATTAGGAACATTAACTTTGACTTTCAATATTCGTACCCTAAATTTTGGCATTTCTACTGAGAATAAAGTTAATTTAAATATTTTAAAGATTTATTTATTTTTTTTTCTTTTTTTTTTGTTCTTAATTTTTATGTGCAAGTTTCAAATTAGTATTTTTTGTGTTTTGACAATAAAAGAATTAGCCTAAAAATTAAAGAGTTGTGTTTATGAACCCTGAGGCTAGAACTTTGAAGGCACGAAATTGATGGATGGTGTAACCTCAATATTTTTTTATAATGAGACTTGATCTCGATTGATATGCATGATGGTTTGAAAATATCATTTACTATGAAATTAAATTTTTTTTAAAGAAAAAATTATATATATTTGGGTAGATTAAAATATTATGTATAAGTAAGATTCATAAATAACTTATAAAAAGGCATGAAAAGTAAAAAGGGGATAGACCGGTTTTTTTATTTTTTTATTTTTATTTTCATGTGTATTAATAAAATTTATTTTTTAAAAATTAAAATAAAATATCAACAACATATAAAAATTAAAAATAAATTCATACTTTTTAACAACGATGAAGATATAGGGGTTTAGTAATTAATAATTTACAATTTACTTGCATTATTTAAAATCGTCAATACTAAACAAATGAAGAAAAATCTTAAAATGATGCTTTCATCATTTTTATAAGCACAATAATCGAGCACTAAAGGTCCATAAACTTGCATAATTTAGTTTTATTCAAATAACTTACTACAAACATATAATGACCTTATTATAATGTAAAAGGTTTGAAGTAATACCAAATTGAGTCAATGCAATGAAGTTAATTTCATCTTCATAATATATCCATCACTTTAATGTTATTAGTCTTTATATCCATCAAATATAAACATACAAAGTATATAAGAAACATTAGTTAAAACGAAGCATTATTTATTTTTGATAAACTTTGAAATAAAGCAAAAAATAATAAAAAAATAATTCTTACATATTTATTTTAATTGTGCTCGTCATTCTTTCATAAAATAGAAAATTATCGATTATCATATCAATTGTGAATCTTTCAGCAATTTCTTTTTCTATATAGACAATCAAATAATTTACAAGAAAATCATCCTCCATCTGATTGTGAAGTCTTGTTTTAACAATTTTTATCGCTGAAAAAGCTCGTTCAGTAGTTGTTGTCGAAACAGGAAGAGTCAAAATAAGCCGAATCAACTTGTCAACTAGCGGATAAATTGTTGATTTTTCTGTTTCAACCAATTTTTGACATAAATCAGCAATTGATGACATGTTTTTTAACTTTGGATGATTGGGTACATGATTGGATGACATGTTCTAAAATCAAAACATATATCGTGAGAAAAAATTGATAATTTTGGCGGCTCTGCTTAAAACAAAACATAAAAAAATTCTAAGCATAATCAAAACAAACCAATAAAATATATCTAATTAATTAGAAAAAAATCACCATAACCAGAATTCAAAAAACAATTGGTAGAACTAGCAGATTTGAGAAAAAAAAATGAGCAAAAATGGTAGAATTATAAAAAAAACCTCATCAAATTATTAATAAATATCTCAAAATAAAACAAAAATAGATTTTAAATTTAAGTTACCTTGTTTTATTTTATAAAAGATAATTTAATTGGTGGCTCTGCTTTAATTTTTTTGTAGAAAAATTTTACTCATGATTTGTGTTTTTATCAGCTGTAAGATTTATATTAGGGCTACACTAGATAATAATCTTATATTTTTTCTTTTCACGTCGGTCAAGAGTAAATAAAAAATCAAAAGTAAAGTTACATTTAATGTTAATAAGGCCAACTTTTTAAAATAAAAAAATATAACACCTCCAACTCACACTTAATTACCTAATTCCATTGTGTCTGATGTACATTTTCTATCTCTGGTTTTCATTTTGGTGATTATGATTGAAACCCATTTTTAAAGTTCAATTCTTTTCATACGAGTCTGTGTTGTAATTGCATTGTTCATTGTATTTCACAATGACCCTTTTTCTTTTCATGTATAATGATTGGTTTAGCGGTTCTTAATCTCTCAACATTTGTGTATTTAAAATGTCTTGGAGGGGCCCGGGCCCTTGCTTTCCCCCCTGTCTCCGCCCCCGGGTGCATGTAAAATATGGGATCATCATAGGAAGTCTCAGTGAAGAAAGAAGAAGAAGAAGAAGAAATTAGTGGTTACATCGTAAGATATTGTTTTCATAGATTTTAATTAAATATAAAATCAATTATTTATTTTTACGTTTTAAAAATATTTACTTCAAATTAATTTTTGTGACGTTTAAAAAGTATTGAAATAGATAGGGGTGATAATTTTCAGTTTGGCTCGGTTTTTTTTTTACGGTTTGGGTTCGGTTTGGTTTTTTCGGTTTCAGGCTTATAAAACCGAAACCGAACCGAACCAAACCGAACCGGTCGGTTTTTTTAAAATTTTAATCGGTTTAATTGGTTTTTTTCACGGTTTAATTTTTTTAATTTTTTAATTTTTTTACTCACCTCTATAAATAGGAACATTGGTCAATATTTTTGCTGTGAAGGAAGGCATCGGTTCGAGTGCTAATGAGGATTTTAGTCCGGGCTAGATTTGTAATTAGACCGACAGAAACGTTGACGTGTTGATGAAGAGTGATATCGTCACATGTTGAACTTGACCTATCAGCATTGGCATGTAGCCGAAGAGCCAACCAGTGCATGTCTGATGGGTTGGGCTGATAGCGTCCATATTCACACGCTGACAAGGTCTGTCACTTTAATCCACAGATCTTGAATTGAGTTTTCCTTTTGTTTAAGCTCTGTCACTTTAATTTTTTCTTCCGGTTATTTATTTATGATTTTGATAATAATAATTTTTTAAAATAGTTTTTAAGAAATATATTAAAATAATATTTTTTATTTTTTATAAATTATTTTTATATCATCGTACTAAAATGCTATGAAATTAAAAAAAACTAATTTTAAAAAAAATTAAACTTTTTTCAAAAACAAAAATTTAAAAACAAATAGAATATCCATACGCCACCTCGATAATTTCTTTTACAGCAATCAAAGAAGTTATAGGTCTCCAATTAAATTATGAGATTAAAAATACCAAACCATGAAATAAACTCGTTTATTGTAATGGATGTCTGAGGTTTATGCATACAAGATTGCACCCCGAGCCCAGGCATCCTCAACTATTCTAGTCCAACCCACTTCTCTATTAAAAATAAGTTTTAAAGGGAAACCCTAAACCAGCTTAGGATGAACCCGTATAAATACATTTATTTCTTCACTAGTTGACACATAAAAATTTACACAAACAAGATATAAGAAATTAAAAACACATGTATGATCAAAAGAATGGTCTCACTTATAAGATTTCAGTGCCCCCAAACTAACGTTTAGTTGACTTCAAACGAGCCTTAATGGATCGTTAGAAGTCTCGTTAGCTTCAATTCATAAATTGCACAAAAGTTTTTTATTGTCTTGGGTCTTTTTCAATTAAGTCTCTTTATACGGTTTTCTTTGGATTTATTCATTTTTCTTTCAATTCAAGTAATCGATCTCCAATTTTTGAATTTTAATTAGATTGTTTGGTGTGTACGAATATGTTTGTGATTTGAATCTATGACTTTTATGCTTGTTTTTATGCTGTTTCATATTTGTTCTTGAATTTATAAGATAATAATTGGATGATTAAGAGCTAAATTGCATGAACTAAACATTGATCTCATTTAATAAGGATACAATTGAAAAGGATTAAATCTTTCAGTTTTTTTTGTAAAATGAGTAATTTAGAAATTCATTAAAAAAATAAGAGAAAAAGGCCTTGATGTCTTTATTTTAAATGATTTGATACATTCATTATTAATAATGATTTTATTATAATAATATTTATTTTCATGTAATGAAGATACGAGGAGTATGTTCGATCAATGATTAAGTTAGTTATCATCTAACCTTATTATTATTATTTTTTTACATGTGTGAAAATTTGAGTACAATTAGAAAATAATATGCCAAAAAACCATGTGGAAGCTATATGATTGATTTGGTTTCTAGATGTTGTGTCTATGTGTTGCATACTACTTGTTCCTGATTTGTAGTCCTACATGTGATATGGTGTTGTTTGTTTTAGATTTAAGATTTATGACTACTTTTGCTCCAATGATAGAAACTGTTACTTTTAATTTTATTGTAACATTTTTCTTTATTTTTCTTTATTATTAGTATTTATTATCTTATTAGCCCTTTTAGTAACTTCATCACTTATTTTGATATTTGATATTTGATCCTTTTATTTTATTTTTTCCTTTTTGCCACTAATAAGTCTTTGAACATAATTTTTACTTTACTAAAAAAGATTTAGATATTATGGCTCAAATTTATTCTTGATGCACAAGGCAAGAGAATATGTGTTCAAGGCCATACTTTTATTTGGAAAATTTAATTTTGTAAATTTATAATTGGTATTGTTTAGCTAGGCCTAAAGCCCCATCTAATTTTAAGTATTGTAATTCTTAGGATATGAGCTTCCTTATTTTTCATCTTTTAATGGCCTAATATCATCTCAAGTGAGGGATTGAATTTTAATTTTTTAATCACCTCCTTTAAAATTAGTTAAAAAGAACTAACAAAAACTAACTCTTAATACCAAGATAGAAAAGTAGACATTGGTAGGACTTAAATAATGAACTCTTTTAGGCTGAAAAAAAATAGCCCAAGGGTTCAGACAATCTTTGTTTTAAGTTATTGAACCATTGATATTAAGTTATATTGATTTGTTTTGAGAATGTGTTTTAAGTTATTGATTATATTCGAGGACCATTGATATTAAGTTATATTGATTTGTTTTGAGAATGTGTTTTAAGTTATTGATTATATTCGAGGCACATGGAGAGATATAACTTAAAGTATTTAAAGATTATATATATGACAAGATAATCAACAATATGGATATATTTTAAGAGAACTTAAGTTTATGTTACACAAGTGTATAGGTAAAATATAACATTGAACTTAGTTTGCATATTGCACCTTAGGTCACAAGCATTAGATTTACCTTAGATTATTTGTTAGTTTGATTTGGAAATATAATCATCTTTTATACTAGTGGAAGCCAAATAGAAATGAGTCTTTATCTTGTCTCACTTTGCAACATGACATCATGTTATTAAGATTTTGTAGCAATCATTTTAAACATGCAGTCTCAACTTGTCCTACATTATTTCATAAATTGATTATTCTTGGTGGGTTCTTTTGACATTTGAACATGACACACTTGAGAGAGTGTATTTGTATTGTAATTTTTCCTTTCTCTATCCGCATGTCTTTACATTATTGGTCCAAAAGGTCTTTGAAAAACAAGCCAAGAAAAATAGTCACAATTTTTATTTAACTTTTATCTGGTAAGCAAGACATTACTCTCAGCCTAGAGAGGACTTAAGAGCATAAACAACTAGTATTAGTCATACCTCATGTATATACTCTTTCTTGTAACCTTTTTAGCTAGCCAAATAAGAGCCAATCATCATCTTAATCATATCTCCTTTTATTATTCTTAGCTTTTAATTTTTTTATACATTGTTTTAAAGAATATTCAAATTTTCTACCCACAAAAAGAACTTATGCTTTTATCTTTATGATTTTTTAGTGTGAATCTTTTTTTTTATAAGCATAAACTATTGTTAAAAGCGTAAGTAACACTTCAACCACTTGAAATTTGATTGTGATATTTAAAAGAGAAGCTTAAGAGTGAAAAATCTGATTCTTGAAAAATTGATATTGTAAAAAGATTTGAGCTCGCCCTTTAAGAAATCCTTTTAAGATATAGGCTCACCCTTTAACATTTGAGGAGTGGTGTTGGTGGTTAGTGTTGAACCACTATTTATCATTAAATAATCTCCTTTTCCTTTTCCTTTTATTTATTGCCCTTTACTTGTTTTCATTGTTGAATGCATGCTTAGTATGGGTTAGTTCGTGATTTATCTTGAGCTTAATAAAAAAAAAAACAAAAGGACAAGTTTGGCTTTAGTTGAGAACCTTATTCACCTCCTATTTTAGGTGTTATGGGTTTCAATTGGTAGCATAACAAATGTTTTTGTTTGTGGTTTAAACACCTAACTCACATCCATTTTTAGTGTTTTAAGGTTTTAATTGATATCGTAGCAATGACTCTTAATTACGATTTAAGTACATAAAGTTAAAATCATGGCACTTAAGGGCTATTGTTTGACTAAATCTTTTTTTTTTTATAAGAAAAATTATACATAATGAAAAGTTAGAATGCGTATGACTAAGCTGAAAGTGTTCTTGATCGATCAAGAGAGTTCAAATAATAGATGACCATGTAATTAGAAGTAACAATCAACAAGAGACAATAATTTATCAATAAAATCTGAATGTGCGTGGATAACCAGAAGATGTAGTTATATTTAGAGCGAGAGTTCTCAACATAATAACTAATCAAAAATCATATATTAGCCTAGGATTCATTTGTGTATTAATAAAAAAGGAGTTTATTAATAAAAAAGGAGTTTAGTTTGTATTAATATTTACCAATTTCTATATAAGATTAGAATTACTTATACAAGTAGGATTCAAACTTTGTAACAACATTAAGAAAACCATATGCTACTATAAACGATGATCAGCCTTAAATATTTAATTAATACGATTGATTTATCTTTTCTCAAATAGATTTTGTGATTTAAAAAAAAATCAATATTATAAAATGAATTAACTACTTAATTTGTTATCTTGATATAATTGGTTTAAGTAATAAATAAAGGTTTCTTCAAGTTTAAAATGCTCATTCTCTATCTATGCAATAATTTTTAATTAAGGACTAAAATTTTATGCTCTTATATCTATAACTTGGAACATCAAATGATAAACAGATTGGCAGCCAATTGAAACTCTTGTAAAAAATACCTTCACCGAAAAATTCATTTATAATGGAAAAAATAAGAATAAAAAATTAACAACCAACATGTATGAATGAAGATAACCTATTTGATAAAATCAATAATAATAATAATAATAATAATAATAATAATAATAATAATAATAATAATAATAATTTATTTGATGCATTTGTAAGAGTTAAAGGAAATCAATAATTTTTTGACAACTATTTGTTCCACGGAGTCCCAAACAGTCTAGAAATCTTTCCTTCTACTAAATTACTAATGGTCCATACAAAAAGAAACTATAAACAACATCTTAAGTGCCCATTTTACAACTTTTTAATAATGGTTCAATGAAGTCAAAGTTTCTACTAAAATTGTTGCGGTTGGATTGATTTTGAGAGTAACCACACTTTTAAACATGTTCACAACCTCGAAGTCAATTGTCTCTTATACCGATGTGAATAAAACAAAACCATAGATGTCCAATGCTAATATTTTTAGACGATCTTCATTTTATTTATCATGGAGCTTCCTCTTGAATGTAACTTCTAAAAGATTCTAGTATCACCCTTGACTATTTCCTCATTTAATTGCTATTCTTCTGTTTGTTTCTTGCATATCTTAATAATTTAGGCATAATTAGATGAGACTTGCTCTCTTTGTGTGTAGAAGTACACTTTATCTGACCTTGGATAGCTCAGCAAAAAGTCATATTCTTCGAGAGTGAAAGTCAAATCTATAGTATCACAAGTAAAACACTTAAATTCTAGATCCCAAAACTTTATCATGGCCTGAAAGCAAGAATGTTGTGTCTTGATCCTAAGCAGTTGGGTTATGTCCCTATATTGTCATTGAAAATCATTATGGTCATATGCAGATGAAATTTCTCTATAGTCCAAAAATTAACCAACATAAGAAAGTTTTTTTTTTTAATCTAGTTTCACTTGTTCAGGAAATTTTGACTCAAACCCTATCAACAAGCAATCTCCTTCATCTTTTTAGCCTTGCTTTGGCTTATTCTTCAATATCAATGTGTTTCCTCATCTCTCACTTTCTATAAGGATCAATGAAGATAAAATGAGAACACAGTAAAATTATGAATATGTATGTCATGGCATGTTATTGCTCGTGTCCTATAAAGGGTCAACCCTAAAAAAAAAAATCTAACTCATAAAGGTTTTGGGCTTACCTAGTGTAAACCTAAAGACTTTTCAAGCTTCTAGATTTTTCAAATTACTAGTGGGGTAACCTGGCCTCTTAACCTTATACACAACGAGAATGAGAATGAGAAAAATTCCATAATACTCGGTACTTAGGGTGAGTTCCAATCTGAGCAGGAGTCTGAATAAGCATTAGTAAATATAAGTCACACTAGCCATCGAGTCTCCCTATCTAATTTAAAGGGACGAGCTTGGGTCCAGAGCTGTTATTGGCTTTTTGTAAAGCGTGTGTGAACATTCTTAAATAAGATTAATGTGTATGCAATGATTAAATGACATGAATAAAAATGGATATTGCAAAAACGAATAAATGAAAATATGTACAGAAAAATAAAATTTATAAGCAAATATCACGACAGACAACAAGAACAAATTATTGAAGAATACACAAGTAATAGGCTCAACCTAAGTTTCTAGTGGAATCGTTATTCTGTTGCACCTCGGTGGACATTACGGTAGAGAGCAAATATATATCATGAAAAATAAGAATCACCACCTCACACTCGTGCCAACACTATCTCCAAATAAAACATCAATTTTGTTCATTTGGCTTTATAGAACAATCTAACCCAAATAAATCGTCTAAATCTCCGGTGTCTATTAAGTCAAGCATCTGAACATAAGCTGCCTCAGCTTTTATTGAATTACCCACCAACTCGTTTCCCATCCAAAAGTCTATCCATCAAAAGCCATAATATTTTTTTTTAATGACCAAACGGTCACAAGTTTGAATCTCACTCATATTTATTTGATAAAAATTAAACACAAGATAATGTGGGCCCGTGCAAGTTTCAAACTTAAAGTATTTTCATTTGAAAAAGTGTGTTAGAGAATAATATAATCATATCTTAAAACCTCACTTAATAGCTTAAATTATTAAATTGAAATAATTCTTTGACATATTTTTTTCATGAATGACTGCAAATTAAGCTACTAATTCCCTGCGTGCTTGATAGACGCACTACCTAAGTAAGGAATGATTTTCTATCTTCAGAAGGCATCTCAAAACTGTTATTCCCGAAACCTTGTATTCGTTTGTTAAGATTTTCAGCTGGAGCAGCTGGCTCATTGTTATTCTCCTCGGAAAAAAAAATAGCAGAGATAGCCTTATCAGCACTATCCCTCCCAGCCTTCAAACGATCCATCTGACCCTCGTAATGAAACAACTGACGCGCGTCCTTGCATTTCCCTCCTAAATTCTCCACCAGTCTTGCCCACAACAAATTTTATCAGCCAGCCTCAAAGCCTGTTAATCAAGTCCGTATTAATATCGCAAAGTTTATCATGAATTTATTAATAAAAAATAGTATGTAAAATAATCATTATCATAAATATTTTTATAAAAAAATTACTTTATATTAATATATTTTAGTGTTTTCATATGCTAATATTAAAAAAAATTATTTCAATATTTTTAAATAAAAAATATTTTAAAAAATAATAATTATTATCATAATAATTATAAATGTGTTATATAAATAATAGTGGTTGAAGGTTAGCATTTTTTTTTATTTTATTAATTATGTCTTCTTCTGTTTTGGACTTGTTCGGTTTTGTTCACCTTTTAAACATCTCATGGCACGAATGCAAAGCTAGGGATCATATTGTTCCGACATTATTGTTCATTTTCTTAGATTTATTATGATTTTTTTTTATCATTAAACTTTTTCACTTTTATTATATCCTTCTATGTTCAAATTACAGGCCAATTACTTTTATTTCATCATTAAACTTTTTTCACTTCGTTTGCATTTTTCTGTAGCCAAATTATAGACCAATTACTTTTATTTTATTAAAGAATAATAAAATTAAAAGACAGATAACCAATATGAAAAACACATAATAATTAGATGGCCATTTTAAAATTGTCTTCTAGATTAGAACTTTATTTCTTTTATTTTACAGTTTTTTATTTAAGTATAAGAGATAAAATCAATAAATTCTAGTGGTAGGGAGAAATAATGATTCTGATCACCAAATGTATTAATCTTAGTGTCAATAAGTTTAATTTGATTATAAAAGCTTTAGTAAGGTGTTTTCTCATCTTCAATTTGTCTAAAAAGAGTAGGTTTGACCTCAGAAAGATTTCAGGTTAATTTGTTTTATTGATTATTTATTGGGTTATTTGAAAGCATAAACGGGTTTATTTGGGTCCTTGTGTTGTTTTTAGGTAAAAAATAATTGATATTGATTTTTTTTTTGATGTAAAACACCCCAACTTAACTTTTAAATGATCTCTAGTTGTTAAAATCTAGACAGCGCAGGTGACATGTCGCCTATTATTTTTTTCAAAAAATTCAAAGGTCTTCCACCCTATAAAAAAAAAATGAAGCAAATCCAGGGACGTGGCTACTCCAAGCCAAGTAATTCTTGATTTATTTAATCAACTTAGATACATGCATAAACTTTTCAATTTATAACTGAGTTTTTTTATAAAAAAAAATGTAGAAAATGCCTTCATAATCATTTTTTGTTTTGAAAAAAAATTATTTCACTCTTGGCAAAGCGTGGGTCAAATTGCTAATTATATTTAAACTGAATAACTAGATCAAATTGAATATTTGGGTTTGATTTTTTTATTTTTATTTTCTAAAATCAAATCCAATTTTTAATTTACTTTTTTTATTTTAATTTTAAAATTGTTCGTCAATTTCAACAAAAAATAGAATAATATTTATATACATCATATAATATATATTGTTGTCTATATATATAATTTATATAAATTACAAAATTATAACCTTATTAATTAATCTTTTATTTAGTTTTCATCATTTTTTCTTTTGAGTTAATTATTATATAAAGTATATGTTTATATTTATATGTTATATTATTTGACTTGAATGTTTAGATCTTTGATGTTAATTTGTAATTAATTGAAACTTTGGAATGATTTTTATTTTATTTTTTAATATAAAAATTGATATTGAAACATTGTTTATATTGATATATTTAATGATTTTTTTTTATCATTTTCTTCTTTTAATTTAATTTCTACATAAATTATATGTTTAATGATTTTTTCTCGTTAATATGTTTATAATGAATGATCTAAAACTCTAATTTCTTAATACTTGTTTCTTGTTTATAATGGGAGGAAAGAGAATAAAAAAAGATGAGAAAGAACTGTTGTTTTACATTTCGAGCAAGCGATTTGAATATCTTGGTTTATAGGTGTTTGTTTTCATGTTAGGAGATTGTTGATGATGGTTTCAACTTCCTAAATTATACAGTAAAAAAAAGATACACGGCTAGAAAGATTGTTGGGTATTAGGATTTGATTTGTTTTTTTGAGTTTCTCAAGTAAGTTAAAATGCGTTATAAATGATTATGAGGTTTTTAGTGATGAAAATAGTATAAATATTTGGTGGGAGGCCAAAACCAGTGCCCTTTGATTTTTTGGCAACATTATGATAACAATTGGATGTCAAAAGTTATAGAGGTAATGACACGTTGATCATCATAAATGATACGTCACACACCTCGTTCTTACCTTTTCTTTTAATTGTTAGGTTATGTTGATCTTAGAGATAATTTGATTAATCATCATCAACTTGATGATTAAGCATTGATTATTTGACCAATATGTTATTTGTTCAATTATTCTTTCCAATGAGGAGAAACTACAATTAAGAATTGAATCCTTAGAGATGATAGATAGTAGGATCATTAATCAAAAAGAATATGGAGTTTTATACTTAGCTTTAATAGGTTTAAAATAAAAAAAAGGAAATGCCAAAACTACAAGTTGGAAAAGGACATAAAAGGAAAGAAAGTGATACAAGAAGACTTATAAATAAAAGAAATAAATTATTATAAGCAAAAGAAAACAATAAGTAGTAGAAAGTTGTTCTTAAATTGTAGAATAAATTGTGTATATAGGGTTGTTCATCTTTTTCATCTACCATATAACGTATTTATAATGTTATAGAGATTGAGTTTCATATAAATTATAAATATAAGTATTATACAAATTATCTATGGTAGATAAGAAAGCATTACTTATTAGTGTACATCTCCTCTTAATGGTTGTATGTGTTATCATTATACTTATACTATAATATTTACTAGCATTAGACCGTTAAAGACTTTTTGTTTTGTATAAGACTTGATTAGTAATCAATAACTCGGATCCTCATCTCTTTAGTCGATGGTAGATGATCGATATAGTTATCATCTTTGAGATGGGCTTTCCAACTTTTCTAAGGACCTTCTTGAAAATCTATCTCTTAAGTTGTTTAGGATCTAAAATGGTATTAAATAAAGATGGTGATTGGATTGGATCCTTCCCACGTTTCTTGCCAATGTTCTTTGTTACAAAGCTAATATGTTCCTAAAATAAATCAATCATTTATATGGTGTTGCTGACCAAATAGTTGTTCTTCTCTAATTTTAAAACATGTTCTCATAGTTTGGTATATGGTCTAGTTTGTCCTTTCTCGCCTGCATATTCAAAATGATGCATATTTTCTTAATTATATCTTGGTTTATCAACCTTATTTCCTTCTTCTTTCTAGGTTTAAAAGATGTTGGTGATTATTACCTTTTTTTTTTTTTGTATTCTTGTCACTAAGCTTTAGTGACTTCTATTGCAAATGATGTTTATGTCATTCATTATCAATATGTCTTTTAGGCTTGAAGGTTTTGGACTTTAACGAAGTACCATTCTATTCAACCCCGCCCCTAAGCCTTTCCTTTTAAGTAGGATTGTATGATAAATAGGACGCCTATATACTTATAAAAAGGTTTCTCTTGATTTTTTAGTGCTAATTCTTTGGTCTTACTATGATTGATATATCTATTTCTATAAAAGCATTAATGATCAATTTCAATCGATGTTATGGTTGATCATGCTTGATACAATGTATTTTTCCTTTACTAAAAAGTTCTTCTGTGTTAAAAGTTGTTACTACTATTGTTACCTTGGATAATAGGTCATTTCCCATATTCATTTTCTTTTACAAAAAGCATATTCGACCATCTTTCAATGTCTTCTAGATATAATTCCTAAAGAAGACAACATTTTTTAGTTTTGTTTTTGTTTTTGTTGTTTTCTTGGTCCCAAATATATTCATCATTGATAATATGGTCTGTGGGAATGAGGGAAGCATGCTTTAGAAGCTTAAAATGGCTATTCTAGGTTTGCTTTAGTTTTCTAGGTTTTTTTGGTCTACTGGGTTTTAGTTTTTGTAGATTCATCAAATACATTCTGTTTTAGGTACTAGTTTTAAAGCTTCTTTTGATTAAATTCTAGTTTATCCAAGTTTGTCTATCACTATTAAGTAAGTAATCAAGGATTTTTAAGCACCAATAATAGGTTTTAGTAGGTTTTAATCATAGGGTTTTTGTTTTCAACCAAAACCCAATTTGGCAAAATTGCGTTAATCCTTGACAATTGAAGCAAAAAAACCCTTGATTATGTTCTATGCATGATCATGAACAAGACTAAGCCCCTCTTTGTTCGAGATTTGGTCTAGATTGAGACTTATGTTTATGAAATGCCAAAAATGTTCTTCGTTTTCAGGTTTGTCTTTTTATATGTTTGATCCGTTTTAATTGAAAGATTTTTACATTTTTATGTTTTTGTAAAGTTTGATCTATTTTTGTTTTGGTTTCTCTTTTCTGGTTTGTTTCTAAGTCAACTCGGTCGAGTCAACCCAGTCGAGTTAGCTGCTTTCGAGTTAGCTAAACTCGGTCAACCCTATCAGGTAAAAAAAAAGGAAAAACAAGAGACTTATCTTTAGGCTTTGTTTGAATTGATTGAATATTTGGTTTAAGAATGTGTTTGGGCAAAATCCTTTTAGAATTTTAGGGTAGTTTTTATTTCAAGGAATCTATAAAAAATAAAATATGTTTTATTTGTGTGTATACGGCCAAATTTCTTAAAAATATATAAAAAAATATAAATAAAATACATGGTATGTTTTATTTTATATTTTTAGCATGCATTTTGAATTTAATGATTGATTCATTAAATCCAAGAGAATTTAGCTAATATTTCAATAATCACTAAATTTTTAATTCATGGGGATTAATGGTTAATATTCTGGTATAAATGTTGGACTTTCAAGTGAAGCTGGTATCTAAATATTAGAAGTTGACCAAAAAATTCTAAAAGTTATTCTAAATGGTCATCAATTTTAATTGAGAATATTTTAAATCATAATATATGAATTACATAAAACATTTTTCACAAGAATTTATTTTGGTATATAAGCCCATAATAAATTCTTAACACCAAATTTATTCACACGAATCAATCTCAATCCTAAGTCATAGATAAACGACCGATCAGAAAACCATCAAAACCTCAAAACCACATCAAACAACATAAAGCAACTTATCTTAGATAGGGTGCGCTCGGGGGTGCTGATACCTTTTCTAGCCATAATCAGTCATTTACCCTTGAATCTCTAATAAAACCATTATACCAAGGTTTCCTAGCGACCCTGAACTAAATAAATAGGTGACGACTCTCAACAACCTCCCGACGTTGCTCGTTCACGAGCGACATCTACTTTCAATTATCATACTAATATGACACAATGTATGAAAGATGTTCTTTTGTTGCTCCTTCAAATCTCTCACATTAACTTGCAAATTCAGTGCTTGTTTCACCACAATTGCCTCCCCTCAACTAGATATTCAACATAATCATCACTAACATCCTCAAGTTAGGGCATTCCTCCTCATCACTAACCTCCTCATCGGTCATAATCTCACTATGAGCTTTTATAATCATAGGTTGCTTGTTTGGACACTATAAAGCAATATGACCAACTCTCAAACAATAAAAAAAAAATTATGTTACAGTTATGAGATGTAAGAGTTTTAATTTTACCTCTACTATCAATAAAGATGTAATTATTCTCTTTAAGAATCTCGATTCTTCCCCTTACTTTCAATTGAGATTGGGTAGCCCCCACACTAACCTTCTAATTAGGTTTCCAAGGTGATGAAAAACCCAATGGTTGGTTAGGTCGTTAGCTACCTTTACACTTGAGTGTCTCTTCATTTTTGTTGTTATATGCATTATACCCTCTAACTCCATAATATTCACCATATCGTGATTCAATCCATTCAAGAACCTAGTCATAATGGCCTTCTTATCCTCCACTATACTGCAAAAACCATCATGATCTTTATTTTTTTGTGATACTCATCAACACTCTTTGTATCTTGCCTCAAACATTATAAATTTCGGTACAATTTCCTATAATGACTAGAGATAATTCATCTCCTTATAATATCCTTTATCTCCTCCCAAGTCTTAACATGCATGTCACAATTTTTTTTATAACTCAACACAAGATGATCCCATCACATAATGACATAGTTATTATAATAAAATATGAGCTCAATTTTCTTCTTTTACTTTAATTACACCTTATGATTGTTTTTCCCTTGAAATATAGGAATTCTCATTTTAATTCTACCCAAACTCTTATTTACCCCATTATAGTACCTAAAATTACCCGAATCATATCCTTGGTTGAACTATCCATCTCTCATAACTCACTTATTCCTACAGTTTCTAGAATGCTCAAACTGATCTCCATAGCCTAAGGTGCACTATTATAATTTTCATCACCCATCTCATTAAAAACATCATCAACAATGGGACTAACACACCTTTCATGTCTCCTAACATTATTTCCACCTTAATCAACCTTATTTTGTAAACCATCAATTCTAGCATTATGTTCCCTTCTCCTTATCCTATCTTTTAAATTCCTTATTACCTTGTTCATCATTTCTATTTGTTGTGCTAAGGTTTGAGTTTGAAAAGCTTGTTTTTCAATTAGTGGTGTAGGCTTTGTATTGTCCGATATCTTTAAATCTGAAAAATAAATTAGTGATAAAAAAATTATTTTCTCACTCACTCCCTTATGTGTTTACATTCATCTCATGTTTAAACTCAATCAGGCTTTTCACTTTGAAATTCAACACAATAAAATAGATCTTAGTAACATAATATATATTTGTAATGACTCAATAAGCAAGAAATACATGAAAATAAACAAAAACAAAACTATGATTATAATTTCACAAGTAGTAAATGAATTCGTACGAAATATATTAGTAAACAAATTTTAAAAAATAAAAAAAAGAAAAAAAAGAAAACAAAACACTATGAATTACTATTATCATTCATAGTGCAATATGTGTGGGTAAACAATGATTTCTTCACACCCTTTAATTTTTGTTACTTTATAAAGTTTGCCTTTAAATACTCCAGCTCTCATTTTCTTGTGTAATTAGGATAAATAAAAAATCCTTGTAAGAAATGGATTTTGAAACATTAAAAAACATTGCCACGCTTGTAAACTATGTTGTTGTCTAATAAATATCCTTGTAGAACTAGAAAAATTCTAAAAATAAGTTATTGAATATCCTTGCACTATAAAAAAAAAGAATCCTCTTCATATAGAAAGTTCACAAGTCAAAAGGTAATAGATAACAAAATTTATATTGCATATTTTAACATGTATTGCAAGACCTTACCAAACTTCAATAAACTTGATATTTTAACTCAATGTAGAAAAATATATCTAGAAACTCTTGAGAAATTCTCAGTCTGATCCAACAGTCATATTAAAAGTTATATGCAAAATCGTGAAACTAAATAGTAGGCATAATTACATTAAAATTCAAACAAAAATCAGGGAGGACATGGTAAGAGTGCTTAATACATCATAAAATCAGGGAGTACACAATTTCAACATTGCAGGTACATCCATGAATAATATGCATCGATTTACCAAGAATTAATTAGATATAGTTAAATTATTGGATGTAATTAGATAAAATTAGACATGGTATAATTGAATTAATGCAATTATTCATTTGCATCTTTCAATGATGAATTTGTATTTTATTTTACTTTTATAGGTATAATTGATTTATTTTTAGAAATTATTTTGCATCTGTTCAAAGGCTATATACATTTTATGATATACATTAGAAAGTAATTTATTGTATCCTAATAGTCATTCATTAAGTTCATTTTATTATCATTTTTTGTGAGTAATGAATTTTTTATATTTGTAACTATTTTTTTATTTAAAAATTGATTTAAATAACTGCTAGAATATCATTAATTATATTTCTAAGCACTAAAATTTTTTCCATCCAAAGACTGTTAAAGTTGCAAAAAAAGAAAGACAGAAAGAAAGAGAAGGAAAGGAAACAGCAATAATAAGACATGAAAGAGAAGTATCTACACACTCCCTTCATTCTCATAAAGCAAATGGTTCTTGACAACATGATGACAGACTTGATGAATGGTTTTTTTTTTTTTAAGAAAAAAAGGCAACGAAAAGGAAGAATAGCATAATCTGCTTCCCTTTGTTTCTTACAAAGACAAATGTGGCACAGTGAAGCTCAAGTTGAGTAATTTATTTTAGACTGACTTAGAACTCATAGGACGAAGGACTATGATCAGTGATGTATAAGTTTCCGTAGATAAGTCCAGCTAGCCCTCCACCAATAAGAGGCCCAACCCAGTAGATCCAGTTGTCATGGAAGTCACCACTAGCCACAGCTGGCCCAAAGGATCGGGCTGGGTTCATGGATCCACCAGAAAATGGGCCTGCAGCCAGGATGTTGGCACCAACAATGAAACCGATGGCAATGGGGGCAATGGTGCCGAGGGATCCCTTCTTGGGGTCAGCAGCAGTTGCGTAGACAGTGTAAACCAAGGCAAATGTGATGATTATCTCCATGACGACTCCTTCAATGGCTCCTACTCCAGCTGAAACACTGTGGATGGGGACTGCCTGTGAAACCAAGTAATCATAGAAATTAAGTCAAGCTTCAGGGACAAATAAATTCAAGTATCTGTACATGGATAATGGGACAGATAAATAACTCACATCTCTCTTGAAAACTGCATGAGGAGTGTGATAAGAGGTCAAGTGTAAAAAATGCATGGAAGATTTTGTATATAATATAATTTGGAGGTCTCAGCAGAGTGATTCAGTTAATAATAAGATATAACATTATTACCAAGCCTCCGGTGACAACTTTGAGAAGGTAGCATGCAACGATGGAGCCAAGGAGTTGGGCAATCCAGTAGAAGATGCCGGTGAGGATGGTCATTTGACCACCAAGAGCCAAGCCAAGAGTGACAGCAGGGTTGACGTGGCCACCGGAGATGTTGGCACCAACAGCAACTGCAACAAAGAGCGCAAATCCATGGCAAACAGCAATGGCTACTAGCCCGGCTGGATCAAGAGCTGCATCACCTGTCAGCTTATCTGCAACAGTGAGATCCTTGTAGTTAGTTTACTTAAAATCACAGGCAGTACTGCATTATCATTCTTTGCATGACTGTTGTTACTGCTAGCACTAATGTTTAATTAGGAGGATATTCTTCATCCTCGAGTAACAATGAGTTACAACGACTCTAGTTAATCACATCATCATGTAATTAAGTTACGATCAGTTCCCTTTAACTATGATCATAATTAAAAAAGAAAAAAAGATTGTTGTGGTTTGTAAGCCATGTATATTATCTTCGCCAGTATATTACCAAGCAGGGTGTGGAAAAGAGAATACTAACTGTAAGCCATGGCTGAGCCAACACCAGCAAAAACGAAGAGCAAAGTCGAGATAAATTCAGCAAGATAGGCTTTGAGAGAGCCTAAACTGAAAGAATCAACAAAGCGACCAAAGGCTATTCCGGCCATCTTTGAAAGAATTAACAGGCTATAGCTGAAGGGGAACTCCGGGAAATGGGAGAAGAATTGTAGTTAAATATATAAACGGAGTCATGAGTTGCATAATTCTATTTCTTTTCTTTTGGAGGATGAAGAAGGGAATGTGCTGTGTACAATGGCTCCATCCATATCCAATAAGGTCTTTTCACGGTGCTGTCCTATTAGAAATGTCTGGATGCACATCAATGATTCTTCCATGTGACCAGCCTTCATCTTACAGAAGAAAGTGGGCCATGGGTGAGAGAAAACTACGATAAAAGAAAGGAGGTGATAAGGGCTTGACTACCTTAGAGCCACAAAGTGCACCGGCCATCCCCACCGCCCCCCCTCCAAAAAAAAAAAGAAGAAGAAAGAGGCTAGATGTTGGGGGATTATTTTGGAAAATAAATGGATAACATTGGTGGGGTTTTTTTTTATTATTATATAAATGAGGAGCTTGGCAAAACATAAAATAATTGTCTTTAGATTTGAGTTGCCCATGGAATTCTTTAATTATATAATAATAAAAGTAAATATTTATAGAAAATAAAAAATATATATTTTTCATCAAAATTATTTTTTAATTCATGTAATTTTCTTGATAGCAAAATAATTCTTTTCATTAGAAATATAGTCTACTAAATAAAAAACAACAACAATTGAAAAAAAAAAGATTGGAAATAAAAAAGAGAAAATTTATATTTTTAATCAAAACTATAATATTCTTTTTCATGAACTTGTTTTTTTTTATGAAAAACATGCTTTTTTCAGAAACATTTTTGATATTTTGTATGTAATTAAGGGAAAAAGAATAATAAACCTAAGAAAATTATGAAAAATATATATAATAAAAAAATTAAAATTTTATTTTCATTGAATATTCATGATCGCGTTTAAAAATATTTTACAAATCAAGTTTATATATAGCAATTAACAAATTGATTGCTACCATTATATAGAAAAAGCCTTATTTGAAAATGATGGCAAAATCAAATGATATTTAATTGAATAATATCTTAGATATAATTTTAATTATTCTATTTATTTATAGTGAATTTTATTCAAAATTCATGAAAAAAAAAGCAATAAATAAAAAAAAGATTAGGCATACAAGATGGATGAGTGAGCTAGTGCATGCATCTGGTGCAAAGATGCCAAGACACATGGAAAGCTAGGTCTGCTTTTTGCCTTATTTTTTGAAATAGGTGGATGACGCAACATTCGTTTTATGCTCTTTTTTTTTTTTTTTAATAAAACAGACGATGCATCATCAAATGATTAAAATTTTGGCAATTAAAAGTGATCGACAGGTCAAAGCTAACCCAAAATCTATTTTCTAACCCCATTTTTTTAACCTTTAAACACTCAAAATCAACTCATTAAATCTATTTTCAACTTTCAAACATCCATTAAATAGTCAAAAACTATGAAATTAAATCGAAAAAAAAAATTTCGAGCCTTGATAAATTTTTAGACAAGATAAAATTAAAAAATATCTTAACAACATGTTTCTCAGCAGACTTTTATAATTAAAAATATGACTCTTTCTCTTCTAAACAAAACAATTGAAATATATATATATATATATATATCACAACTATGATGTGGCACACAAACCAAAGTTAGGCTTATAACAATAAAAATAAAATTATAAAAAAACATTAAGTGCGAAACAAATAATGTTTCAGACAAATAAGGCGGTTTTGGCTTGTATTTAGGTCCAAAGTAAAATGAACAATTTTTTCCTTTATTAATTTTATTGTAATTAGTATATTGGTCTGCTTTCGCCATGGATTTAGATCAGTATTTTTTAAAATATAAAAGAAAATATTAAGAGTATAGAGAATTTATTAATAGTGCTATTAAACATGATCAAGTGGGTTAATTTTGAAATCTTTAGACTCAACTCTTTGTTTAACTCAAGTTTTTAATTAAACCGTGTGAGAGCTAGCTCAACTTAAATTGATCAATTTTATAGGTCCAAATACAACCTTGATGATCAAGAAAAACATGACTTAGTTTTTTTTTAAAACTTCAAGATGATAATTTTAAAAAAATATATCGAGATAATGATCGATCTCACCCCTCCATGACCTAAGTTATGGACTCTATTAAGTTTATTAATTTTTTTCTATAAATATTTTTATTTAATTATATGATAAAAATAAATTCTCATAAAATTAAGCGCCAACCTAAATAAACATTTATTTGAAACACTTATCCCTAGAAAGCAAACAAAAATAAAAGTCACATTCTCAACCATCTCAATATTAAAAAATAAAATCAATAATTTTTTTTAAATCATAATAAAAATTCAAAAAAATAAAGAAAACAAAACGCTATGGATTACTATTATCATTCACAATGCAATATGTGTGGGTGAACAATGGTTTCCTCATCTCCTTTAATTTTTGTTACTTTATAAATTTTAATAACATGACTTTAAAATTATTTTTTTAACTATATGAAAAAAATTGATTATAAAAAAAATAAAGTTCAATTAATAAAAAAAATAACCCACCAAACCCGTAAACCAAGGCAATTTGCGTTACCTTGACAAACCCGTACACTATGCTAACCTCATATAAAGACAAAATAAATAAATAAATTATAAAGCTAAATTCTCAATAATCTCAATTTTAAAAGATGAAATATACAAAAATAGATTTGAAAAAAAATCATAAAAAAATAATAAAAAAAAGCAAAACATTATGGATTACTATTGTAATCCACAATGCAATGATTGTTGGGTGAATAATAGTTTCCCCCACAACCTTTAATCTTTGTTAATTCATAAAGTTTAATAACATGATTTTTTTAAAAAACTATTTTTTTAATAACATAAGAAAAAAATATACTATAAAATAATCAAGTTCAATTAAAAACATACACTACATCCATAAACTAGGTTAACTTGGATTACCCTGACAAATTCACAAACCACGTTAATTTTATAGAAATATAAAATAAAAAAAATTATAAAATTAAATTTTCAATCATCTCAATATTAAAAAAATAAAATCGATAAAAATAATTTTAAAAAAATTATAATGAAAAAAAACAAAAACTAACTATATGTAAAGAAAAAAACACAATGCAATAAACATGATAATAATGTGTTTTCTTTGAAAAAAACTATACTGCTTTCCCACGTCGTTTAACTTTTTTTATAATTTTAATTGCAAATGCAATGGTGAGATGTGTAGCCGGCAAAAGGACATGCATAGGGAGGAATCTCGAAGACTTTCTCGAAAAGAAAAATGGAGTTTTGTTTGGCTTCTCATTACTATCTTTTATTTTTTTTGACATGTGATTACTTTTCCAGTTCTGCCCTTTTCACCTCTTGGAAAAAGTGGCTTCGGATATCCACTGCGTGATTCTTTTGTCCCAAAGAGTATGGAATTGTGGTTGTGAATTGGCGAGGTGTCCATCGACGCCGACCACCTTTCTTCATATCTGAATTTGGCGGGGCACCAAATCAAAATGGATTGCAGGTCTAAATCATTAAAGTACGTTAATCATAGCAAACATTGCAGTATCACATGCTCTGTCTCAGATTATCAATTACTAGAGGCAATTGCCCCATGAATATTGAAAATGTTTTGTTGGATAATCTGTCTCTAAAATAGAGGGTTGTGCGGATTGATGTAGCTTATCCAGATAGCTGTCTGCTTCTCTTTTTCCTACTCTTGCACGGAAATGGAACGATTTTGTTAGATTGGGAATGGAAAGTCTTTTCTCCTCCATGATTATGATCTTTCATCCTACCGACATAACTCTCACCCCCTCGTTCCTTTCCTTTGCTAATTAGAGGGTGGAGTAAAGCCTCTCTCCAGTGTTGCAGATGTGGAATTCCCCAGCTAACAGGAGGGGCTAATCGCCTTTCGGTTGTATTTAGAACAAAGCTCGTTCTGAGATTTCAAGGAACACACGTCCTCAAAATGACGATTTTATGCCAACAAGCCTCAGCAAGTCTTGAATTCAGACCTCCATTTTGTCAAGGAAAAGAAGAAAAAAAAAACACAACATCTTTAACATTACTGATCCTCGTACAAAGTTAAGCATAATGTTATATGATCACATGATGCCATCCACGTTCTACTAAGAACAATGTCGTTATGCACATCATACAGATTAGATGGGGCCAGCGAAAACAAAATATTAATCGTGGAAGCGGTTGACATATAATGGTTTAACCAAGTTCTCCAAGTTGCCGGATCATACCATGAAAGGGACGGAGAACAAAATTAACTAGTTTGACATTGATCTCATCTCAGCCCAGCTGCTTGAAAGTGTGTGCTGAATTACCCAGCGTGAAACAATATGTAAAGATTAAATCCACACGTATATTGAGGAGGTAAGTTATGTTGAAATACTTACTCCTGCTGTAGTTCTAAAAGCTGTAATCTTTAAAATACTATAAAAGCAACCCAAATTTGTGAAGATTTTCAGCAGTTAATACTTTTAACTATTCCCTACCAAAAGCTAGTTTAGCTATGTGCGTCAATCAGTCTACATTTTGCAAGCTTCTTTCCCTGGAAAAGGTATCGAAGCACAGCAATGGTAATATCCGTTCTCATCATACACAAAGCGCTGTGAAAGATGAGCTTCGGGGATAACATACTCCCCCCAATCCTCTGATCCGAACTGCTTGAATATGCCCCTTGCATCAAAGGAATCATTCTTGCTTTGTCTCTTCCTGAGATTTTCAGTTCATCATAGATTAGAAATACCAAACAGATGAACAAAAGCCAATAAAAACTAGATACCAAGTAGGCCAAGAAAAAAGGGTAAATCATTAATAGGTGTTAGAGAATAATATAATTCATATCTTAGGAACTCACCTAACAGTTTAAGCTTTTGGGTTGAGATGGTTCTTTGACATGGTATCAGAGCCTTGATGACCAAGTGGTCTAGAGTTCAAATCTCACCATCCCCATTTATGTGATAAAAATTAAGCATAAGGTAATGTGGGTCTGTGCAAGTTTCAAGCCCAAAGGGCTTCCACTTGAGGGGGTGTGTTAGAGAATAATATAATTCATATCCTAGAACTTTACCTAACAGCTTAAGCTTTTGGGTTGAGATGGTTCTTTGACAATAGATCCATGGGATTTTACTAAAGATTTAGACTTCAGTTCCCAACCTTTTAAAATCCATTCTTTGATCCCAAAGAAGTAAAAAGAATAATTTTGAATTTTGAAGTTTCAACACTTAGTAAAAATTAATTTTACCCTAAAGAAAATGCAAAACGAGCAAAAAGAAATAAAATCAGTACCCTTTCCTGTTCCTTGCGTTCATCACTGTGGCATGCAACTGCATTTTAAGGAGACAACATAAATTGATATTAGTAGTTCCAAAACCAAACCTATATGAAATAACGGGAACATAGACTGAAACAACTACGCAACCCCACTATGCATCAGGTCCAGTATGTTCAGGTTTACGAGTGACCAAGTCTATTGCTAGGAGCTAAGCAAGCATGCCATGATTGCTGCTTGAAAAAATACACCATTATGCTCTACTTGAAAGGTTAGAAAGCACTATAGATAGCCAAAGCACATGGTAGAAACATTTTTATTCCTCCAAATTTAACATTGACATATAAGCAATGACCATATGAGGCCAAAAGGTCAGTAACATACCTTTAACTTATGCTTAGCATCTTTCTCTAGAACAAGTCCAGCCTCAACAAATGCATCAATGATGACTTCTAAGAAAGCTAAGGAAATTCAAAAGACTCCTCCATTCAAGTGAAAGAAACACCTTCAAATCTAATGGAACTAAGAATCATTTTTTTTTCTCTTTCCTGTTTTCTTTTTCCAGGTGCAGCAAACAGTGAAGTGGCACCAGATTATTGATGCTTAGATAATTAGGATACGACATGCACGTAAAAGTCGGTCTTCACTCCCGATTTCTTCAACAGGAGCATATAGAACACGAGCTCTGGACAAAGACCCTCTCATGGTATCCTACCAAGGGATAAGAGTGCAAATTTTAGTAGGTAATAGCTGGCTTAAGGACATAATAGAAGGACATGAAGACAGCAATCCACCCATCACACTGATGTTAAATAAGCCATCTTTTTTCAGAGGACAACCCACTAGAACTTCAAAGCATCATACACTTATTTACCAAGGATAGAGCTTGAGATTCGAAAGGCCAATGTATCCTACTATGGATCCAAAAACAAGAAGAATCAATTCAAGACATATTCTACTTACCAGCCCTTTAAGCCTGATGGAGACAGGTTGATTATCCAAGGCATCAATCACTTTTGATGAGATACTCTAAACACACATGCAGTGATTTATTAGAACCACCATTAGATAATACCAACCTTATTTAACACAAACATACCTTTAAAACATCTGAAGCTGCATTGACTCGCTCCTTGTTCCACAACTTCAACATGAGTACAGTCAAGTGAAATGTTGCAGGTTTAATGAATATGGTCTTGTCTATTCCAAAGTCTGTCAAGTAACGCATAAATCAATAAGATTTCATTTAAGTATATGAGAGAAGGGAAAAAAGTGATTGCCAAAAGAAATAGAAGCAAGTTAGTTTAGGTAAAATTGGCTAACAGTAAAGTAAGCATTTTATTTTCATCTTTTTGTGTGACTAGGAATAAACAAATTGGAAGCAAGACTTTGAACACGGGAAAATGGATTATCAGCAATTTTATAGGGCCCAAAGTTTAAAAAGTGGGTATAGAACTATATGCTATTATAGGGGACACCAGGATAATCTCTGAATTAACCTGGTGAACTTGAATCCTACCAGAAGCATTAGGCAACCTTCGTGGTTTAGGAGGATAACTAACAAAAGGTATGCTAGTTAAATCCACTTTAACATGGTTGTCATCTTCAGCTTTAAGTTCAACAGCTTCATCATCTCCTTCAATTAGTTCTTGACCCTTATTTTTGATGTCTGCAGTGTCTTCATTATAATCCCTTTCCACATTTGCATCTACAGAAACATAATTAATTCCCAGTATGGAGTTCTGAAAATCAACTAGCTTATCAACCAATTCAGGGTATATTCCCAATGGAAGTGATACGAAGTGAGAGTAGTCGAGATCTGTTTTAATTGCCTGTGATTTTACCCACAAAGAGAAGAAAATATTAGTAATCTGTCAAGCATGTATATTAAAAAAAAAAAAAAACAATTGAAGCACTCCAAAAAATACCATATGCTTTTTGTGCGAGATTTTTAGATGGAAACAGGGAGAGGAAAAAAAAAAAATGTGTGTCGCCTGCATCCAATGACAGATGCCAAAACTTGACATTCACTAGCGAAGCACACCTTTTACAACCCACGTACTTTTCTCTCCTCAACAATCAACATGGCATTTATCAGACTACTATATTGATTGGATTTGTTCACTACAGCACATTCATGTCAGTCATGAACTACTAGAGTAATTAAAAGAAAAGTTAACCATCAAACTAGGTCTCAAATGTGTCAAATGATAATGGAATGACTTGAAGGAACAAGTGAATTTTTTGAACCCACAATGACTTGTAACTGACCTCATCAATAATAGCTTGTATCTTTTCTGAAGCTCTTGTCACACAATCAGTTGAAATGCCTTCAATGACTGCAGAGGATAACATGTCAAGTAGTGAACAATCACAGCCAAAGTTGTGGTCACCACGTTCAAATGTATTGATCAAAATTGTTAAATTCAAGCATTAACATATTAGGACAGGTCATGATACCATCCTGGAAGACATGGTAACACCCCTGAAGTTTCAAAGAGACAAACTGGCTGTAACATTTGCTTACAAGCAAGACAATTTACTTTCAATCAGGAAAGCTTACCAATTGATTCTTCATTCTTTGATGATGGAAAAACAATCTTAACAGCCATCTCCACTTCAATCCTTTTTTGAGCAGATCCTCTGAGTAGGGAGCTTATAAGTACAGGTGAATATCGATGTAACTTATGTTCAAATTAAAGATAGAAGAAAAAAAAAGTTGAGCTGAAATTCATACACTTTTCCTTTAATGAATTGAATCAGAGAAGCATCCACCTTCAAAGCAAAACACAGAAATGAGATAGAAAAAATTAAAACATTAGAGAAAACAACAAGATAGCAATAATTACTGGATGATTAAGGTGTTCGCAGGTAGATAGTACTTAATGACAAAATTCACAATAGGCTTCACAAGGTCTAAGCGTCATATCTTTACCGTATTTAGGTTTCATTTTAAAGTTTGCAGCAGTTGGAACTGATAGAGATGGTTAATACAATCTTCAAATGGGTAACAAAGTTTTCCAGCTATAACGCAAAATCTTGGAAAGCCAGAGTCTAGCAACATATATCAAGGAATTTGAGAATTAGAAGAGAAATGGACCATGTACAATGAAGTAATATCAAGGTGAGTAATAGAAAAGAATAACACATAAGATCAAAGTTGAGAGAAGCCATTAAAGAACTACTGTGAAGACTACAGGAGGGTTAGGGAAGAAATCTATACTTAATCCCAACATTGCACCATCAGATATTCTATGCAAGACAGGATACTTTTTGTAACAGCACATTCTGCGAGGCAGTTTCTTAAGAAAGCAAGACATGCACTAATAAAAAGAAAACTAATGAGTGAGAACTAAGGCAACGGTTATTCATGTTATTCAGATCAAATTCCTTGCATGAAAATACAAGCAGATGAAAAGTCCCACTTCAAAATGAGAGAGCATAACGTGTGTAAACTATTTAAACTTGAACGAGTAAAAAGCTACCTGAAGCGAAAGTGAATGCTTCCCAGCAGAAAGCATGGGCTCAACACAATCATCCAGCACACAAGAGCTGATGGTTGAGTCAGAATTATCAGTCACTACTTGAGCAACCTTTATCACTTCTTGAACATGATGTCCATCTTCTGACTTATTTGCAACATCTTTGACCAGGGATTCTGCAGATTTACATTAAATAATTCATAAGCAACACCAGAGTGCAAATCGTTTAAGACAAACAATTAGTAACGCCAAGCATATACTCTAACAAACACAACGTTTTGAAACAGACTGCTTTGTTGACAAAGGCCGATCCATGGTCAACTATCAGCTGAGAAGCAATAGGGTCCATTTAGTAGTAAAAAAGTATCAGCTTTATGGTTTATTGTTGTAGCAAGAATTATATATCAATAAGAAGAAGAAAAGAGAGAGTATAATGGCATGCAGCATTGAAATTGCTCATAAAACTTGAAAACAAAATGGTTAGTCTTGTAATTAAATAATGAAGAAGAATGGTTTCAGAAGGCATGAAAAGTGTATTAAAGAGGAAAGAAAAACAAACCTCCAATATTAGAAGAAGAAGAAGAAGAAGAGACAGAGACGGGTCTCCATTGAAATTGACCAATACCAGCTGCTTTGTGCTGCTGCTTCTTCTTCTTGTAATTCTTGTTCTTATCCATCACAGAATTATCCTTGCCAACCCCACTAATCCTTTTCTTGTTATTTAATTAACAACACAAACTTAAAATTACTATTGTTGTCATATAAACATTAAAAACAGAACAACAAAAGAGAAACAACAAACCTCAAAGTAAGTAAGTGACTTCGATTTCAGATATGATGTGAGAGCGCAGTCAACTCTGTTTCCCAGGTAACAAATTCAAATCTCTTCTTCTACTATCAACACTGACAAGAAGAGACACCACCCGCTGCAGCTGCTAGCAATCACTCGTCGCAATCTTCTTTGTTCTTGTTCTTGTTCTTGTTTTTTGCACAGGTCGTTCTTCTCCTTTTCTTTTATGATACCATAGATTCGTCAACAACCCAATCCAACCACTGTGTTGTTAAACTTTTCCAAAGTTTACCCACCCTAGTTCCATCACTAACCTTAATCACGACATGGTCTCCTTTTTCCTTTTCCTTTTCGAACCACTCATCTTAGAAAGTAACATCACTTGCATTCATTTTAGAAACACGCCCTTTAATTTCATTAGTCAAGTAAACTGACTGACATCATTTTTTATTGTTGTCTTCACTAAACAAATGTACACACACGCAACCTTTTATTCACTAAACAAATTCACATTTTATCTTGTCGTCAACATCCTTATACATTGTATCAAATGCGTATCAAAAGAGTTCATACATAATATACGTAAGGACCCATGCACAAAACTACCCATTGAAAAGGTTACGATAACAAAACTCAAGACACACTTCAAGTTAGCACCCTCACTTCACTTTGTTTGGAAACCTGCTACCCAAGCTGTCTTTCTTTCTCATTTAAAATAATTTATTAATTGTTAACGAGTATAACTCAAAGAATAATTAAATTAATAAGCATGAGAAACTTTAAAGAGTTTTCACCATTTAAGCCCAGCAACGTATTGACATCAAATTGCACAATGGATGACAGTTCAATTTTATATCTTTAATTTAATCGTATGCTACCTTAAAGGCAATACATGTAGCATTTAGGTGGTCACAATTTCATAGGAAACAAGTTCTCTTTTTCACATATCATGTGCAATTATGTCAGGGCAAAACACACCATTCACTTTAATAGAACAAATCATTGTTCAATCTTTTAAAAGCATACTCTTAATTAATAATTATCATATGAAGTTTGCATCCAAACAATTAGGTTAGAATTCATATATCAATTCTATATATTAATCAAGCATTTAAGAGAATTCTCCATATAAAAACATAATAAACAAAAGAATTTATAAATACCTATTAATTTAATCACTCAATACTCTACAAAATGATTTTTAGCTTTTAAGGTTGAGAAGTGGAGGGGGAAAAATGAAGATAATAAAAATGATAAAGGATTTTTTTTTTTTTTTTTTTTTTTTTTTTTTTTTTTTTTTTTTTTTTTTTTTTTTTTTTTTTTTTTTTTTTTTTTTTTTTTTTTTTTTTTTTTTTTTTTTTTTTTTTTTTTTTTTTTTTTTTTTTTTTTTTTTTTTTTTTTTTTTTTTTTTTTTTTTTTTTTTTTTTTTTTTTTTTTTTTTTTTTTTTTTTTTTTTTTTTTTTTTTTTTTTTTTTTTTTTTTTTTTTTTTTATTTTTTTTTTTTTTTATAGTATTAAAGTCTCATGTCTTTCTCAAGCTTATAAGTCTCTTCATTTTTAGAATGGTTTCTCATAATATTTTCACAATACAAACCTTGTTCTTAATCCTTTTGATCTATAAAGCTAATATCTTTGTGGGTTTCTCATTATAGGTTAGGTTGTCTTGGAGTTCAAATGATTATATTGGTAAAACATGGGATAGATCTGAATGATGCTTTTTCAGCATTGACACATGAAAAATATTATGATTTTTGTCTAGTTTGAGATGTAATGCTAATTTATATGCTAGTGGTCCAATCTTGTCTAAAATCTCGTACAAACCTATATATCTAGAGCTTAATTTCCATTTCTTTCCATATCTTATAATATGTTTCCATAAGACACTTTCAGGAACACCTCATCACCTACTTTGTACTTAATATCCCTACATTTGAAGTTAGTGTATGACTTTTTATCTATTGCTTGTAAATTTTAATTTATTTTTTATCATTTGAACTTTCTCTACAATCTTTTACACCAACTCAGATCCCAATAACTTAACTCTAATTTCACCCTAACTTAGAGGGGTCTTTATATTTCCTATGGTATAGTGCCTAATAGGTGGCCATCTCAATACTAGATTGAAAACTATTGTTATATGCAAAGTCCATCAAAGGTAAATGTCAATCACAACAATCATTGAACTCACTTACAAATAGTCTCAATATATCTTCAAATACTTAAAGTACTACTCTATTTGATTGCTTATATATCCATGGCTAAACTACAATCTAAACTAGTCTTCAATGTCCTCTATAAGCTTATCAACAATTAAGAAGTAAACCTCATATCCCTATCCAACATTATAGATAATGGAATTTCATATAACCTTATGATTTTATTTACATATAACTCTATAAGTCTATCTAGAGAATGGTCAACTTGAATTGCTATGAAATTTGTAAAATTAGTCAACCTATCATAAATCACTTAAATAGCATCATGATTCTTCTAAGTACAAGGTAGTTCTGGTACAAAATCTATAGCAACTCTCTTCCACTTCCAGTCAAGAATGTAAAGTTGTTGCAAAACTCTAGAAAAACACAAGTGCTCAGCTCTAACTTGTTAATATACCAAATATCTATACAAAAATTCATCTATATCCTGTTTCATTCCCTTTTACCAATAACTCTATTTCAATATTTGATACATTTTAGTACTACTAAATGCATAGTATAAAATAAACTACATGCTTCTTCTAAAGTCTCATTCTTTAACTCATCCATTTCTATAACACATAACTTCTTATTATACATTAAGATACCATTCTCTTTTAAACTATAATCAATCTGATTCTCTTTCTTTACTTCACCTATTATTTTTATCGAACTTGTATGTCTACCTTGTTCTTCTTGGATCCTTTTTATTAATATTGGTTTTGCATTCAAGTGAGCTAGAAGCACACCCTTGTTATTTATTTTCAACCCTACTTAAAAAGCTTTTAATTTAACAATAAAGATAGAGGTTACTAATACACGAGCTAAAATGCCTTGAAATTTTCAACTAAGTGCGTCAGCTATAATATTGGCTTTACCTAGATGATAATTTATGCAAAATCATAATCTTTCAATAATTTTAAGCTTTTGTAGTCCATAAATATCTAACATTTCTCACTATATATAAATAATGTCTCCAAATCTTTAATGCAAACACCATAATGACTAATTCTATACCATAGATAGGTTAGTTAATTTTAATTGATTTAAGTTTCCTAGATATGTAAGCTATAACCTTCTTATGTTACATCAAAACACACCCTTAACCTTTATGTGAAACATCATTATATACCATATACCCATCTTCTTTAGTAGCAATGGCAAGTAATGAGGTATCAATCAATCAGGCTTTTAGTTTTTCAAAACACTTTTGACTTTGTTTAGTCCATTTAAATTCTATATTCTTTCTCAATAACTTTGTTGGTGGTGTTGCTATCAAAGAAAATCTTTTAACAAATCTTCTATAATATCTAGTCCACCTTAGAAAACCTTTTATTTCTATATATATTTTTAGAGGATTCCTAGTTGATAATTATTTTTATCTTATTTGGATCAACAAATATACTCTCACGTGAAACTACATATTTCTAATTGACAATTACTTTATCTAGCCAAAATTCATAATTACTAAGTTTGATATAAACTTTATTCTTATTTAGGGTTTGCAAGATAACTCTAAGGGGGTTATGCTCATAATTGGTTTTAGAATACATTAGAATATCTTCAAACATGACCATAAATTGTTCTAGATATTGTTGAAACATTATGTTCACCAACTCCATGACAATTGTGAGTGCATTAGTCAACCTAAAAGGTATCACTAGAAACTTATAATGCCCGCATCTAGTTTTGAAATCTATTTTAAGAATGCCATCCCCTTTTAATCTCGATTAATGATCCCTAATCTTATATTTTTCTTGGAAAATACTTATACACCCTATAGTTGATTTAACAAGTCATTTTATTGGGGGTGATGGATACTTATTATTCACCATGATTCTTTTAAGTCGTTTTTATTAAATGCATAACCTTAAAATGCCATTTTTCTATTTTCATAAACAATATTAGTGCTACTTAAGTGATACACTAGGTTTAATAAACCCTTATCTAGTAATTCCTGTAACTGGACCTTTCACTTTTTAAATTTTTTTGGGGCTATTGAAATGGGGGTTGTACTTGAAAATACCTTTATAGCGAAGTCTACCTCTCTATCTGATGGTAATAAAAGTAAGTCATTAGGAAATACATCAAGAAATTCATAAACTATAAGTATAGATTGAATCTCAAGAACATCAACTTTAATGTGAGCTAAATAAGGTTGACATCCTTACCTAATCTATTTTCTAGCAACTGTAGCAGAAACTAGGTATAAAGGAATTACTTACTTTCTTTTTCAATCACTAATGGATATTTTCTAGAAAAATCAAAGGTTACTCTCTTTTTGAAGAAATATATTATAACTTTATTTGTTGATAACCAATCCACATCTAAGATAATACCAAACTTTCTAAATGGTAATTTTATTAAATCTTTTACTAATCCCTGTGACCCCACTCATGTAAGGTAACCCCTACATATTCATTTAGCTACCAAGTAGTACTAATATGATTACTTATTAATACATCATACTCTAATGGATCACACTTTTTAGTTATACATATCATTAAAAAATCTAACATTTAAGAATGCATAGAGTTATGTTCAATCAACATATGAGCTTTAATTATATATATTAAAAGCTTACTAATTACCACCTTATATTTATCTAATTCTTCACTTTGTTTCAAAACATGCATTTTTTCTAAGGCATGAGACCTACTGACCTAACTACTTGAATAAACTTAACTTCTATCACCTTTATTCAATATATTTCTCCTAGTTTATAGGTTTGTACCAAACCTTTAGACTTATAATTGCATACCCTAGTTGCCTTAAGGCTATCTTTCTATCATGTGTTTTGTTTGACCATCTAAATTATTCCTTAGTATACCTAAAACACACCCTATTAGTACCCTATAAACTTCTTGGTGTGGCCTACCATAAGTATCACACAAGGGAATTCTAGATTGATTCCTGCTACACTACCTTATAGTTTTACTAGTCATCGACTAAAAAGTTCTACGGAGTCTATTATATGATTGTTGCTGATAAATCATTACCCTATGTCACTCACTTTATCCATAATTCAAAGAAAAATGTCCACCACTTCTATCTAAAATTTTCATCTTTATGTTTTGTTGTCGAAACACAACTTTCCTTTTAATACCTCTTTCTCTCTAACTAGTTTTTCTACATGCATTGTTGCTTATACCAATTTTATATCACTCTCTATTTATAATTCTAATATCTTATCTCACATGTAAGAATTTAACCCATCTGTAAATCTTCAATACTTATTATTCTCATTGGCTGCTACTCTAGCTACATAACAAGAAACCTAAATAAACTTAAAACATACTCAATTATTGTTAAATTCCTCTACCTTAGGTTTAGGAACTCTTTAAGCTTCAAATTATATTCAACGAATGATTTTTATTTATAAATGCGCATCCCCCATTATTCTATTAAAGAGTTAAAGTTTGATGGTTGATGCAATTTCATATGTTTCATCTTGTGGGTCAAGGGATCTTTGAGGGATTCTTTGGTGCAGGTGGATAATTCTTTATCATAGTTATAAAACCTAATATGGCCTATGACTTAGCTCAAGGCTCGAGTTATGGGTTGAGTGTGTCAACCTAGGTTGACTTGCGTTAATTTAAATGGCATCATTTTAATAATTTTTTTACAAATTAAAAAAGTTAAAATTTGGTTTCACCTAGGTTTTGACAAGGTCTATTGAGTTTGATCAGGTTAACTTTCATATAGTTTGACATGAAATCCAATCCAAGTTAAGTTTTGGGTTAGCGGTTCACCATGTTAACTAACCCATTTGACCAAGCCATGTTCAATAGCATTTTTATTATTATAAGTCTTAGGATGATGTTCCATTGTCTAACTATGCCTTTAACTTTAAATTTTGGAGTCACACTACTTAATGACACCCACCACACTTTAATGCCCTTTGTTAGGTTATATAACTAGAGATCTCAATGCCAAGTCTTTGAATTTGCCACCTTTGTAACCAAATAAATAAATATTAACATTCTCACTTTAAACATTAAACATCCAAACTTTTATTTCATGTGTTTCAACACAAGTAATATGTCTATCTTTTTTTATTTTATAGTGGAAAATTGTAGGGGTAGTATTGTAAAAGTTAAAGTGGATTTTAGAATTTACTCAAAGGAAGAGATTCTTGTGTTTTTCCTCCTTTATAGTGATCCACAATAATAGCTATACTAAACTTAAAATATAAGTTGTATATAAGAAAATTCAATTGAAGCCAAGAATAACCCCAAGTAACCCTTTATAAAGTACACCCTTAAAGGAACCATCTCTGTTTTTTCCAAGAAAAGCATCTTGAGACAAGTTCTTGTTCTACCCCTGTATCACTCAGTAATCTAAGACCTCATAACATGCTAAGAAATGATATATGTAGGAATTATAGTTAGGTGCAAATATTCTCGCTCCATTAAAGACTATGTTTTTATACTCTAAAAGTTGTATGATCATTCTTCCGTATCTTTTTTCTACTTTACCTCTTGATGAGTTATGAGCGCTGGTCTCTAGTATTCAAGTATTGTTATGTCATCGTCTATTAGTTTTTTTGTTTGTCCCCATCATTTTAGTCCTACGGTTCTTACCCTTAACCTTAAAGACGTCATTGAATTAGTCTCTTCCTTAAAACTCAATATTACAAGTATTACTAAACACTACATTACTTCTCAACAAATATATACTTGATGCAATAACATTTTTAAGAAAATAGATATTTTCTTTAGTTAATTTTATATTTTTCTATTTCAATTTTCCTATTCTGTATTATTATGTTTTTCTAGTTTTTTTTCTATTTAAATGGAATAATTTATTTAATTTATTTTTCTTATTCAATATTACTAAAGTTTTCTATTTTTTTCTATATAAAGGGTTATAATAGCCTTTTGACAACTAGAGACATGAATGAATAAAAATTAAGTGTTTTGAATGTCTGTGAGTCTCTTCATAGTTATGGTGTTCATGGTTTTAAGAGTTTTGACTTGTAACAAACCTCGTTATTCTTTGATCTTGTTTGTGTTAATTGGTATCAGAATCCAATGATTCCTGGTAGTTTTGGTTGTAGGTAATAAAAGACATGTATTATAGTTCAATAATTATTAATTGTTAGTTGTTGTATGCTATTGAATAACCATAGTTGAAAGAGATTGCAGAACAGAACGTGCTCATGTCAAAGGGGATAAGGAGGTTCCCCCTCAAGAAAAAAACATCTTAAAATTAGTGTTTTTTTTTTCTATCTACATCAGTTGTTGTTATTGAAAGTCCTAATGGTGGGATCCACAATGTTAAAGAATAATATAAATCATATCTTGAGACCTCACCTAACAGTTTAAGCACAAGTTAGTGTGGGTCTAAGTAAGTTTCGAGCCCAAAGGCTTTTCACTTGAAAGGGTATGTTAGAGAATAATATAAATCATATCTTGGAACCTCACCTAACAGTTTAAGCTATTAGGTTGAAATGGTTCTTTGACATGGTATCAGAGTTTTGATGACCAAGTGGTCACAAGTTCGAATCCCTTGCCCATCATCACATGCATGTTTATCTAATTATCAAGGCTCTGATACCATGTCAAAGAATCATATCAACCTAATAACTTAAGCTATTAGGTGAGGTCCCAAGATATGATTTATATTATTCTCTAACACACAATTAGGTTACCTGTATAAAGTTATTGTGTTAAGGATACATAATGGGTTGGCTCGTACAAAATTGTTGTGTTGGGGATCCACAATGAGATGACATGTACAAAGGTGTTAGGGAATCCATGATGGCATGGACTGGGGACCCACAATGAGATGACACGTACAAAGGTGTTAGGGAATCCACAATGGCATGGACCACACATCAAATGATGTTCGTGGTGGACAACGGTTTCTAACTTAGGTCTAAATTCAAGGACGAGTTCCTTTCAATCCGGAGAGACTAATGCATTAGCTTTTTATTTTAGAAAAATATATATTTTTCTAGTTAATTTTCTTTTATTTTCATATTCCATATTATTATGTTTTTTTTCTAGTTTTTCTTGTTATTTGAAGGGAATAATTTTTTTAATTTATTTTTTTTTATTCAATATTACTAGGGTTTTCTAGTTTTTTCTATGTAAATGATCATAGTAGCCTTTTGACAAGTGCATACATAGATGAATAAAAATTAAGTACTTTGAATGTCTATATAATTATAATAATCTTGATCTTTAAGGTTTCAACTTTTGTGTGTGTGTGTGTGTGTATGTCATTATCTTTAGTCGCATGTAGGACAATACCCAAACAGAATAAAACTCCACTCTGCACTTGTATCAACTTCCTTTGTCAGGGAACAAAATAATTACACACATAAGTCGTAACCAGTAGATATGTATCCCCAGGCTGAGAGAGAGCCTACATACCATGGAATAAGGACTCATATATCTAGGAACTAACATTTTCCTCTATAAACAAACTTCATATGCTTCACAAAAGCATCTTTAGAATTAGCTTCTTGTTTTCCCGGCTCTTTGTTTGTTTTTGCTTTTGCTGTTGTTTTCTTTTTCTTTTCTTTTTTAGGTTGGGGGCGGGGGTGATGTTGTGGGGGGTTTTAATTTAGAACCACCAATACAGAACATGTGATACAAACCAAGGAAACATTAATCTTAGTTTAAGATAGTTGACAAAATTTGGATAACGAAGTTAATAATAACATGACGTGATTTGAGCAGCTAAATTTGCTTGTTGATTATGATATTCCATGATCCATGCTTACCGGATTTGCATGCGAAGAGCATTGCCAGAGAGCAAGTTTGCTAGCCCAGCAGAAGATGGAGTTGCTTCGTTCGTTGTTTAACTTCATTAAGTGTCCAGCCTGCTTGCTACATACATGAATGTTCTTCTATCGGTGCTTATGATTTTCTTTTCAGCTGTAATTTGTGATTATTTCCTTTGGGATTAATTGTTCTTTCCATTTCAAATACAAAATAAATAAAAAATGAAAGTTAGTACTAAGAGATTATCATTATAGCATGGCATGTTTAATTGTGATTTTTGCAGCTATGATTATAGCATGGCATGTTTAATTCTGATTTTTGCAGCTAATCTTGATTCCCTTGAAATTGAGGAAAGGGAAAACCAGGTGATGCCCTGCATAGACAATATTCCACTTTTCGATAGCGCAAGGAAAACAGTGATTGCTTGTTCTATATAACACAAAAGGAAATCTGACAAATAGTTTTGATAATGGGTCTACATTTTACCATGTTTCCACTTTTGATTTGATCTTAACTGGAGGCAGAGAGAAGGTTTCGCTTTCCTGCGAGTATAGATCAATCTCACCTAGAGGCTATGGATCAGTAAAATAGTACTCAAGTGCTTTAGGATCTTGCACATCTCTTCTATGATACAATTAACTGGCAAGACTGATCGCTTCATCTTCCTCATGCCTCCTTGTTTTGACGAGTTGAATAGCATGCATCTGGACTTCACCTTTCACATTCAATTCTCAGAATAGTTATGTACTGCACATTTTTGCACCAGAAATCCAATATAAAGTCCCCACTACAGATCAAAATAATCGCTTGCATTTTGTGACAAACTCCCACTTTCCTTGTTGGTACATGTCACACGCCACAATTTCAAGACCCCGTCGAGACTTCCAGTGCAAATCGTGCAACCATCTTCATTATCATCCTCTAATCGCCCCAAAAATGCAGTAACACACCTAATAGGTCCTCTATGCCCCACTAAAACCGCTAGGCATGTGTGTTGTCCATCTGAATCTCTCACCCAAACCCTACTAGTTGAATCAGCTGAGCCACTAATCACATATTTTGACACGTTGGCCATGCACATTACTGCATGTGTGTGACCCTGGAGGGCACCACCGTATTGTAATTGACCTGGGAACCATCCCTTAAGCCAATAATGAATGTAACCATCAGTGCAACCACCATACAGCACCCCGTTATCTGAGGTTAGGGTTAGGGTTCTTACAGGTGAGTGCTTGGAAGGTAGGGTTACAGTGAGCGAATGGGGCCATTCCCCACTACAGAAGTTGCGCCGCCAAACTCTGATTGAGGCATCGTCGGAGGCGGTGTAAAGTATACCATCATCGGCCACAACAACGGCATTGACGGGCTCTAAATGCGCTTGGATGGTCTCAATGCATTTGAGGTCTGATATTCTCCATACCTTCACTGTCCTATCAAGGGAAGCTGAATATATGATGTCATCAGAAAGGTTGATTGCTAATGATGTTATTGGCCCCACATGCTTCATCTGTTACATTAACATCAACAAAACCAATTACTTGGCTAATCATATGTATGTGAACGGAACATTCATGTTTTTGTTTTAAATAATCAACAACATCCATTGACCAACCTTTTACCTAGAATATTTTCAAGCTAGTATTACTTATCATCATATTAATCCTCAGATTAAAGTACTGGTTATTGTTTCTTAAAATTACTATAGACAGTATTTATGACAGAATTTCTCTTATTCAAGCACAATGTGGAAGTTGGGGCATGAAAACTACCCCAAATTAAGGACCAAAGTAAATGATCGTTCTAAATGGAAAACATTTTACTCAAAATTAAGAGATAAGGAAGACGAAATTTCGAAACTATGTTATTTCATTAATTATCATCTAAATAAATAAATAAATAACTCGAAATCTTGTATCAAAAACCATGTGGAAATCATTTTACACACTCTAGATTCATTATTCATTGCCAGTGCAATGACTAATTATGTGTCATTTGAAGAAACAAATGAGAGGCCTGAGGGTAGTTTTGTTTATTTTTTATTTTTTTTAAAATGACACATAGTTATTAATGATTTGACTGGGTATATGTGATATTTTTATGTACTAGTAGCAGTGAAATGATTTAATTAATCTTCATATTAAATTTTTTTAACTTTCGGTCAAGGGTTTTTAAGTTGTTTTATTTTTTAAATATAGTAAAAATATGTCTTTTTCCTTGAAATAAATAAATAAAACATGTGTTCAAGAGTTTTTTTTGGTATTTTCACTCAAGTTTCTTCATAAATTCTAGAACAATCAAGAGTAATTTGGTCTTTTTAAGTTAATTAATTAACATTAAAATTTTAAAAGTTGTTGGTGTGTGGGAGGCGATCACGCCCTTTTTACACGGCATATTCATCGTCTCCTGATGGACAAACAAGCCCTTCTACCATGTTGTTGGAAGCACCTTCGCATCCTCTTTTTTCTGATGCGACGCATATCGGTGGAGGTGGGGTAATTTGTTACCGGTGAGCTTTTTTCTCTTTTTTTCTCTCTCCTCCCTAAAAAATATAGCGTAGTCCTCTTTGATTTTGGTATTTCAATTTCAATCCTTATTCTTTTAATTTATATTTTTTAATTTTTACCCTTTTATAAAAGTTTTATTTGTTTTTTATTAAATGCTTCAATTCATATTTGTCATGTATTATTTTTTTTCCAATTTTATCCTTATTCTTTTGATTTTTTTTCCTTTTGTTGAAGTTATTTTTTATTTCAATTTAACCCTACAATAACAATTTTTGGTTTTCCCTCTGATTTATTTTTTATTTTGATTTTCACTCTTATTCTTTTAATTTTCATTTTTTTAATTATCTTAGATCCTCCTTTTGTGTAATTAATTTTATTTTCTAATTTTATCTTTTTGCGTTTGATTTGCTTGTGATTGAGTTTCACAGGATTTCTCCATGTATGGTGCTTCCGGTCTAATAACATGGCTTATATGTTTGAAAAATTAACACGAGTCGACATCCTTTTTTGGCTGATTTTCTCTTCAGATTTTATTGTTGAACATTGTTTTTTTTTTAAATGGTTTTGTGGTTTTCTTCAATTTCTTTTCTATTGAGTTATCTCGATTTCATGGCCTAGGTCATGGGTTTTATGGATTAACTTGGGTTGGCTCGCCCCTTATTATCCAAGTTACATGTCTATCACACTATCTTAAGTTGATTCAGACTATTTTTTATCTGATTTTGTACATACAAAGGTTTTTTTTTTCAAGTTATCTTGATTTTTTTTTGAAAAAATAATTATTTTTTTTACTATCGTTGCCTATTTTATGTTGTCTAAAAAATATAAAATCAACTTATTGAACCCAATCGGGACTATAACCCAAGTCAATTATTTATCTTATTTATTTTAAACACATTTGTGGCACCTAGACTATCATTGTCTTTTTTTTTATATTCTAATTTTGGTTTTTATTTTAATTGATACTTTTTTTAATATGTCTTTTTTTAAAATTAATTTTTAATTTATGTTTCAATTAATATCCATTCTCTATATTTTTTTAACATTTTGTTTATTTAGCTTTTTGTTGAATGGAGGCTTTTATTAAAAAAATTTGCATGTATTTAATTTTTTAAGATACTCTTCTTATTCATTTATAACTTTGTTTATGTTTTATATAGATGAAATTTATTATTAAAAATAAAAAATAGTTAATTTTAGATAATGTCTCTAATATGTGCAACCTTACATAATATTGTTTTATTTTATTTAATCAATTCTATGTGTGTATCTATATTTATTATTATTTGATTGAATAAAAAATTAATTTGAATAAAAAACAATTCAGTAAACACAACTGAGTATTGTCTTATGTTGTGAGATCAAATATTTTTAGATGACTCTTTTATTTATGTATTTACAAAAATAGTTATCAATTTATTTAATTAAATGCTTGCATTAACTTTATGATTTACATTTAGAATTTTTTTATGTCAAAAACCATGTCAAAAAAGCCTTAATATCTATTTTTCTCTTACTGAAAATTAAAAAAATAACTTGCAGGGAGTGCAGGTCAAATATCTAGTCATTTCTACATTCTGTGTTACTAGTAAGTGTTTTTTTAAGAATAATTATAAAGAAAGAATAAGATATATATATATATATATATATATATATAATTCACTGTTTCTAATCTAGTTGTGAATTGTAATAGTGAGTTTTTTTAAAAAATTTTAATTTTATCCTCCAACTTTTATTTTACACAATTAAGCTATTTTGAGCCTAAATTGGAGCCCAATTGTATTTTTTTTGGGGGGATGAGGGTTGAATTGAAAAAAAAAAGATTTAACTGAAAAACAAGAGTAACATGGGCAGCGACTTTGCATTGTATTTGAAAAGTTTATTTTAGTCCTCAACCTTTTAAGTTATTAGGTAGTTAGTCCTTATAATTATTAAAAATTGCACTTTGGTACCATGCTTCATTTCCTTTTTCTTGTCTTTTTTCATTGGATTCCGACTTAAAGAGAGAAAGTCGTCATTGACGACGATTCCAGCCTCTAAAATGTTGATTTTGTGTCAAATTATTTCATATGATGAGAGGAGTTAAGATTAAATGTTTTTTTAACTTTAAAAACACATAATAAAACATATTTGAACTTTAAAAGATTTTGGATTTCAAGTTGATTATAGGTTTTGAGTGGTTTATGAGTGTTTAGAGGTCATGGATTGGTTAAACAAGATTTCAATAGTGTTTCCTAGGTGTTTTTGATAAACAAATAAGTTGAAAATACAAGAGTCTTATGTGTCCGGATTTTGAGCAATTATAGACAACACATCAGTTTTTTATTTTTTTTACAAAGAATAGGGTGGAACGACACATCATCCACTCCCATTAACTTCAAAAAAATAATAATTAATGCCTGCTTGCAAGCCCTTTTTTAGTGGGCTGGGCACTAGACTTGGCTTACTAAGCCCACAACACATAGTCTTATTCTTTTCTTTTTTATTTCTCTTTTCTTTTTCTTTTTCTTTTTTTTTAAATTATTGCTTTTTAATATGCTTTTTAATATTTTTCCATTTATATTTTGATTAATACCTATTTTCTTTGATTTGTTTTTTTTGCTTATTTAACCTTTTTGAGATAACAATTTTTTTATTATACTGAGTGTGTTTAGTTTTTTATGAGATTAATTAGTGAGATTCATTGATAATATTTTTATATTTTATATAGTTTTTTTTATTTTATTTAATAAATTTTATATGTGTGTTGATTTCTGTTACAAATTAATTTTCATAAATAAATTCATTAAATACAACCGGATAAGTAATCTATACTGTGATATTAAATATGTTATCATACATATATTTTTTAATTTTTCCAATTTTCTTTTGGTTATTATTAACTATTTTTTTGTTTATTTATATAAATGATTATTAGTTTTTTTGATTTACTTACCTAAGGTTTTTAATTTATACTTTGAAATATTCAAGATTTTTTTTAGCTATAGAAAGAGCAGTATAACTAATTCAAATATCAGCCAATAATCACTACGTACCCTTTTAAAACATAAATGCACATGATGGGGTATGGAGCAGAAAGAAGGTGAGGACACTTAAGATCAATTCTTAGCACAATATTTCATAGTTTGTGCTTGCAGTTTTGGAGTCCACGTACTAGGTGATTATTACCCATTTTCTTTTATTTGTTTTTTCTTATTTAGCATTTATGAGATAATAATTTTTTTATTATATTGAGTGTATTTAGTTTTTTTATGAGATTAATGAGATTCATTTATAATCTTTTTATATTTTATATAGTTTTTTTTTATTTTATTCAATAAATTTTATATGTGTTGATTTCTGTTACAAATTAATTTTTATAAATAAATTCATTAAATACAACCGAGTAAGTGATCTATATTATGATATTAAATATGTTGATTTATATTTATCTTTTAATTTTTTAATTTTTTTTGGTTATTGTTAATAATTTTTTTTATTTATATAAATAATTATGAGTTTTTTTTATTAAATTTGAGTTTTTTAATTTATACTTTGAAATATTAAGGATTTTTCAACAAAAAAAAAAAAACTACAATATAACACGAGTACTTATAGAAAGAGCAGTATAACTACTTCAAATATCAGCCAGTAATCACTACGTACCCTTTGAAAACATAAATGCACAGGACGGGGTATGCAGCAGGAAGAGGGTGAGGACATTAATTAAGATCAATTCTTAGCACAATATTTCATAGTTTGTGCTTGCAGTTTTGGAGTCCACGTATTAGGTGCCCAACCACCACCATCACCGGTGGACCGAATTTTAATCTTGTGGATGTTCAATAAATAAAATAAATCATATAACTATTTAAGGTCCGGCGCCGTGACAAAATAATTAATACTGTAGTACTGTCCTTAGTCTTAACTCCATCACCTCTTTCACATAATAAGCATAAATACATTAATTGTAATTAAGTTTTGATTTTTCTGGTCGGTGATAAAATTACACCTTAACATTATATTCAGTACACACAGACCATGCAGCATGAGAAACAATAAATGAAATCATAAATATGTACCTAAAGGAAATCAGTTAAAATTACCATCTTATCTTTCCGGGCAATAAGGCTTCGGACATATCCGCCGGAGCTAGGAATCGTTGCCAACCGGATGTGTTTGAAAGCTCCATCCCATGTTCTCCTCCAAATTCGAATCTTGCCATCGGCATAGGCAGCATAAACCCTATCATGTGAAACTTGTAATGCAACAACCATGCGGGCCTTAGTCTTAAGGTGACCACACTCACTGAACTCAGGTAGTTTCCATAGCCGAATGATATTGGTTGAAGAACCAGAATAGATAAGGCTATTTGACATTGCTATAGATAATATCTGGCCATCTCTTTTGAGGACTGAAGATAGGCACCTATAAGTATAATTAGTGCTTTCAGAGTTGGTGACAGGGTTATCAACAGGAGTGCTAGAGCCTTGACGAGGAGGAGAGGAGAATATTGGAGAGGTGTGGATGTTTGAATTAGTGCTTCGGCGAGGTGGTGGGCTATAAGGAAAATGTGAGAATGAGGGTGCTTCTCCTATGGAGATGCTTCTCAGGAACTTGTGGGCTGCGGTTTCTCTTATTGCAAAAGATGGGTTCGGAGGTGAGTTCGGAGAGTCTAATGAGGCCATGATCTGTCCTTTGTTTTTGTCTCTCAAGGCAAATGCGAGTGCAGATATTGTAAGAAAGGATTCGTTCATGGTATTGTAATATGGTTTCATGAATTAATTGTTTTTGGTAGGAAAAGGTATTTAATGCAACATCAGAGCTGGGTCCTGAAGAATAATTCCCCAGTTATGTTTCACCTCTAGAACCCTAAAACATTTAAAGGGTTTTCCCTGGAAAATATTACTACGATCTTAATATGTAAGAATCACTCTCTTTTTTACAGTGCAAGATTGTTTTTGTAATTTGCTCATTAATCTCTCATTTAATCTAATTTTAGAAATGTTCAAGTTTGACTTGTGCTCTGATCCACAGGCGTAAATTAAGTACGAAAGCTCGTTGTTTGTTTACAAATAATCAGTTAATTGTTTAAACTTTTTACTTATTTATTTGTAAATATTTGAAATAAACATTGGACACGTGTTATTATTTCAACAAGAATTGTCCAATTAACAGCTGACACCTAGCATGGTCTTTTTAAAGGGTTCGGATTACTATTATTATAGATTATTTGCTTACTTGTCTTTAGATATATCACCAGTCAGTTTGTCCGCAATTCACTCCGGTTTAGATAATTTTTTAAATGCAAAAAAATAAATATATAAATACTATTAATATTTGTTTGTATTAAGAAAAGAATTTAATTATGAACTAAAAAGTTGGTGCATTTATATAATAAAATAAAATAAAAATTGTATACATTAATAAATACAATAAAGAGTTATTCACATAACGTTGTGTATAAGATCTCGAGTTAATTTTTAACATAGTAGAAAAATGAAACAATATTTCAAGTATGTTTCATTATATTATGATTTTTTTAATTAAAAAAAGTAAAGACATTATTTACACTAAACAAAATAAATTTTAAAATGTATGTAAACTGTGAAAGAGCTAATAATGTTAACCAAATACAAAGATAAACAAAGTAATCAATCACGTAAAAGTAAAAGATAGATAAGTATGATATTTGATCTCAATGTTTCTCTCTAATTTACATGTTTTTTATATTATGTTAAAGGTTACTTTTTTTTTTCTAACAAGAACAAATAATTCTTTTTTTATAAACACATCATGAAAATAAAGTTTATTTATATAAAACATAAAAGAAAAAAAATATAGATAAATTAGAATAATATCTTTGAAATATTAAATACATAAAAAGATAATTAATAAAAAAAATTACTATTTGAAAAACATGAAATCATTAGTTTAAAAAATCTCAGAGAGAGTATTAATTTAAATATAGATAAACAAAATTAATCCAAACAAAAAAATACATATAAAAAAAAGATGTTAATTAAAGATAAACAAAAAAGAAAGAAAGAGGACAAGCACTGTTGGGCCTCGCCAACTAGGCCTGCATGTTTGGCCCATTTTAAAAAGGCCACACGGGCATGCATAGGCTCTTACACTACTAGAAATTTGGCGAATGCAAAGAGAATCACCGATGAAATTTTCCCATTAATATAGTACGATGAATTTTACCGATATAATTTTTTATCGTTATATCCATTGGTAAGCACCAATAGAAACATTTCATTGGTATATATCTAGGGAATTGCATTAGAAAAGGAAGGCAGAAAAAATGCAGAAAAGTACGATGACGTGTAACATTTACCAACAGCTTAAATGATGGAATAAGCCCGGCGATAAAGTTCGTCCATAAATATACAAACAGAAATAATTCCTCGGTATATATCAACAGACTTACAGACGATATTATACTGGGATTCAAAAAGACAAATCATACGGTGACATGATATTTTTTATGGAAAGAATGACCGATGGAATGCCTAACGAAATAATTCTATAGGTAAATCCATCAGTAATATTTAATTTATGATTTGGTGATCGACTCTCCTCTCCCCCTCCCCCATTTCTCCTTTTTTTTTATGCATTTTGTTTTTCTGCAAAAAGTCACCCCCTCAATCTCAACACAATTGAACTTCTCATAACAAATTCAGTCACAACAACAATTGGTTTGTCAGCATTCATGTTCTGATTTAAGTTTTATTGAGGATTCTCCACCTTAAATAAGCAAATCTACCCTTTTTTTTTATTTGAACACAATTTTTAAATGTCAATTTAATTTTTTTGCATATTTTTATAGTATATGTATTTTGTATAGGTGTTTACTTGTTTTATAGCTTTTTCTCTTACACTTTTATTGTATGAATTTATGATTTATACATGTTATGGTTTATTTTAGATTTTATAAAATTGAATTTATTTGTAAATTGATGAAACTTATGTCGAAGTTTTTACTTTGGTGTTTTGTGATGAAATAAATAATAGCTTGTTTAACGAGTTTGTTTTTATATTTTGTCAATTTTATTGCTGAGTTTTAATTTTCAGTAAATATGTAGAAATTTGAATTTATGTAGATATATAATTGATAATGAATAAAGAGAACTATTAAATAGATTGAATAAGATTGAGCTAAACATTATTTTTGCACATTTATTTAGTTAATATAGTTAATTAATACATGTTGTCATCATTATTTAAATAAGTTTAATATAAGTAATGGATGATTATTCATGTATGTATCGAGATTCACCTCAGGGGTTGCAGAAGACGGATTATTGTAATGGGGTTCAAGGTTTTATTAATTACGCACTATCTAATCCAAGAAATATTAGTGGAGGTGGTATTAGATGTCCATGTAAGAAGTGTAAGAATAAAAAATTTATTGATCCAGATACTGTAACGATGCATCTTCTACAAAAAAGATTCATGGAGAAATATTTGTGTTGATGTGCACACGAAGAACCATATGTTCCTCATGATACCATGGTAGAGAGGATGGTTAGTTCAACTTTTAGTGCTAGGAACGTGCATGGAGTTGTAAATGACAACAGTAATCTTTATAGGAATATGGTTATAAATGTGATGGGAATGAACCAAGGTCATGTCGGTCAATGTCCAATCGTAGATGAAGAATCTAATGTAGATGCGACAAGGTTTTTTTTTATATTTTGAAATATTCTGACAAACCATTATGGGATGGTTGCATAAATCACAGTAAATTATTAGTTGTTGCACAAGTGTTCACCATCAAGGTGAATTATGGGTTAAGTGAGGCCGGTTATGACATAATTATGCAATGGGCAAGAAGCATTTTACCTAAAGAGAACAAGCTGAAAGAGATCTTCTATTACGCTCATTTCATGATAAAACTCGTTAGTCTAGGATACCATAAAATTAACATGTGTCCAAAATTAACATGTGGGTATAAAACCTCTTAGTCTAGGATACCATAAAATTAACATGTGTCCAAATTTCTACATGTTGTATTACCTTGAAAATACAAAGTCAACCGAGTGCAGAACCCATAACTAGTAGGGGAAGGATTATTGTCGCACACAAAAAACTTAGATACTTCTTAATCACATTTAGACTATAGAGGTTATTCATGTCACCAAAAACTACTAAGCACATGACATTGTACCAATCATATAATGTGGTGGATGGAGTGTTGGTGCACCCTTTTGATAGTGAAGCCTGGACAAACTTTAACAGTATGCATCCTCAGTTTTCAGTGGAGTCAAGGAATGTGAATCTTGGGTTATGGATAGACGGACTCAATCTATTTGGTCGATGATACTCATAATTTACAACTTGTCACTAGGGATGTGTATGAGGTTGGAGTTAATTTTTTTTTATCTACGGTCATACCTAGTCCTAATAGTCCAGGTCGGAATATAGATGTTTGTCTTCAACCGTTGATTAATAAGTTGAAATAGATGTGGTCATTCGGGGCTTTGACTTATGGTGTATCGTGGAAACAGAATTTTCTAATGAAAGCTGCTTTGATGTGGACTATCATGATTTTCCTACTTATGGAATGGCTTCTGGTTGGAGCACGCATAGAAAAATAACATGTCCATATTGTACGAAAAATAACAATGCATTCACGTTAACAAACGATGGTAAAATATCTTTTTTTTTCTGGCACTGAAGGTTCTTTCCAATAGATCACAAGTACAGAAAGAACAACAAGGACTTCTTTGTTGGAAGAGTTGAAAGGGATGTTGCACCGCCATTTCTTTCAGATGAGGAATTGTATGATGTGGTGTTGGAGTACAGTGACATGATGTTTGGTTTTCAATCTGGTAAGTAGAAGTTTCCTGTTTTTAGCTTGATCCACAATTGGGTTAAGTGAAGTATTTTCCTAGACCTTTCTTATTCGAAAACCAATCTCCTCCACCATAACCTTGATGTTATGCACATAAAAAAGAATGTATTTGAGAATATTTTCAACACGGTTATAAACGTAAAGGAGAAGATAAAGGATAATATCAAGGCTATAATGAATATAGATTTATTTTGTCACTGTAAAAACATGAAGTTAGTTTATGTTAGGTCACGGGTCGCAAAGCCCAAAGCCAGCTTTGTCTTAAACTATAATGCACAATTACTTATCTATCAATGGCTTAAAAGTTTGCATTTTTCTGATGTCTTTGTTTTTGCCAAGCAATGTCATCAAGTTTATTACACATACATTCCTTCCTTTAACAAGTTTATTAGAGTTGATTGGTTATCCATAGTGAAAACCAAACTCAGGGGCCATGTTGAGGCTGTTCAAGATGAGAACAATGAATTAATTGTGGGAGATGATGTCTTTCAACTTGGTGAGTTAGTTGATCCATATCGAATTGCTTTATCTAATGACTTAGAAGAAAATTCAAATTTTCACATCACTGATAATATTTTTGTTGATGTTGATGCTGAGGAATTGAATGGTGTTTTAAGCTCCATCAAACATACACAAGTCAAAGAAGATGATGATAGTGACAAAATCAACGTAGAAGATTGCAATGGAGATGAGGACAAGTCAATTGATGAAAAAAAAGACAATTATGGTTAATTTGCACAACACGAAATTGTAATGACATAAAATACAGTGTAATATTTATGGAAAAAATTCACTTCAATATAATGACAATGATGTTAATATATTATTAAATTACAAGGAAATATTTATTTTAATATTGTGATGTGAGTAGACGTTATTGTGTTGTGTGTGCAGCTATGAATTTAAGTGTTTGCAAGATAAATAGATTGGGAATACAGATACAATCTGGCATCAGACACTGTGACTGTTTTACACCAATGGATATACCAATGGAATGTGTTTGTCGGTATATTCTTGAGGCGAAAGGAACTATTCCCCTTATTCCTAACACTGTTTATGGTGTTAATTACACACGAATATACCTATGGAATGTGTCCGTTGGTATATTCCAGAGGTGAAAGGAATTGTTCCCCTTCTCCCTGACACTGTTCATGATGTTAATTACATATAAACATATTAACAAAATATTGTCGTCGGTATATTCCAGTGGTGATGAGAATTGTTCTCCTTTTTTCTTATACTGTTCATTGTGTTAATTACACATGGACATACTGACAAAGTGTTTTCGTTGTACATCTATCTGCTTTTGACCCTCTGATGGACGAGATTACCAACAAAATTACCGACGAAATGTGAACTCCAACGCACTGACTATTAATGTTTCTTCTGACTATGCTACACTGTAATGTTTTGAATTAAAGGGATAGGAAAAGGCTAGAAAGCCCTTGAAGGCTTAGATGTAGGAATAAATTAAATGAGGGGTAGTGAGGTAATTCAACAAAACTTGATAAATATAAATAGGAAGTAAAAAAAAAAAAGAGAGAGAGATCTGAAATTAAGAGAGCAAACCGGCAGGAGAGAAAAGGAGAAAGAAGAAGAAGAAGAAGAAGAGAAAAGAGGGAAATTAGAAGGGAAATAGAAAGGGATTGAAGGGAATAAGATTAAAGGTAAGATTTAGGTTGTTAAATGTATAAATTTGTATTATTGAGCTTTAATTTCAGTTTTGATGAATGTTAGGGTTTTGAAAATTTGTGTTTTAGGTTTGATTGATGAATTAAGTTGAATGTAATGGGGTTGATTGTTGTGGGTATTTGATTATTTGGTTGATTTTGAGAGATTGAATTGAAAAATGATGATTTTGAGTTATGATTTTTGTTTGAATGGTGAAATTGTGTTAGGAATTTGGCAAGAACAGTAGGTAATCTGTGAGAATTCTGATTTGGAGGTTGAAGATGATGAAAATTCAATTTGGTCCCTCAATTTTGGAAAATTACAGTTTAGTCCCCAAACTTTGGAAAATTTGCAGATTGGTCCCTGGAGCCTATTCCGAGAATCTGAACAGAATAACATATGAATTATGGACAGAATTACTGTATAGATAAGAGAATTTAACACTTTCAATTTAGTCCTCCAATTTGACACAAATTACAATTTGACTCTAAAAATTTGGTAAAATTCCAGAATGGTCCTTGGAGTATAATGAGATGATCTGGACAGAAATGAGGACTGATTATGGTCAGAAATTCAGTATAGCAATGGATTTATGACAATTTCAATTTAGTCCTTCAATTTGACAAAAGTTGCAATTTGACCCTTAAAAATAGGATAAATTACAGATTAGTCCCTACCTGTAATATTAAATTTTGCAGATTGGATTGGTGAATAATTAAGGTTTATTTAGTGAATTATTGCCAATTTTATTAGTTGTTTTTTTATGGATTAGATTTCGGAAAAACCGTTAAATTTTAGGTTTTTGAGAAAATTGACTAGTTAGTTCAAAAACATATAGGGTTACGGAATACATCATTAGTTAAGTTTATTAAATAGGTTAAATGTTCTTTCGAGTCGTTCTTAAATATGTCTCCTTTATATTCAGATAATCCTGATATTCTACCGGCGGGACGTCAGTAGGATTTTCTTCGGTGTCTGCTTTTGGCTTCTGTTTGCTTTTGAGTCAGGTGAGTGGATAATTTTCCATATGCATGAGAAATAGTATAAATATTTGATTTGTTAATATGAATTGAATCATGCTTCTTGATAATATATATGTTGATTATTATCCTTATTTTGATAAAGCATGATCAATTATTGAATCTGAATTCTTGATATGAACCAGCATATATTTTGAATTGAATTCTGAATTGATAGCTCCTCATTTGATTGATGTCATGAGTTGAGCCTTGAGATATGAATATGACTGTTTGATTATGATTATGAACCTATGGTATGTCAGTCAGAATACCCATGCTAACAGGGTAGTGTTAGTCTTTGTGCACATCGATGTCCGAACCCTAGTTGGTCGGGGGAGTCACCAACCTGTGTGGACTGATCATCCCACAGTATGGAGCCTCATGCTCATTGCATTTTGATTTTCTGACGAGTTTTACCATATGATCTTCTTGTTATGGCCAATTTGAGAACACTTCCATAAGAACCTAAAGCCATACTTGTATATATATTTCTCATTGTTATATTACCTCGTGTGTGTATATTGAACGTTATCTACTCACTGAGTTGTTGAACTCATCCTCTCATTATTTATCCTTTTCAGGCTTATAGCTTGATAGCAGGTCATTTTGTTGGACCTTCAGAACCTGCTTGTTGGTTGTACTTTGTACCTTTCCTTTATGTCTAGTTAGTGCTCCAAAACTCTGAACTTATATAAACTCTTGTATTAAGACAATTCAATTATATTATGAAGTTGATTTTGTTATTAATGCTGCGTTGAACTCTAATTGAGTTAGGATAAGTTTGTGTGTAAGTTTGGGTTCGCATAGGTATGGAACCTTGAAGGGGAACCTTGCCTATGTGCCGGTCATGGATCCGGGGATCAGGTCGTGACAAACTTGGTATCAGAGCTTTAGGTTAAAGAAACAATAGTATAATTAAATTCGTAATAAATGGAGCATTAGGATCCGTGTTGTCTTGTTTGTTGTCTTTGAAATTCTGAATTCTCATCAAGCATGTCTTCTTCCTTGTGATAGATATGCTTTCCTATAATTTTGTGATAATTATCATGTTATTGTTCTAGCATGACTTGAGTGCTCTCACTTTTATTTTAGGAAATGCCAAGGAATAGACGAATAGTTGATACTATTAGAGTAGATGATGATCAGGATGATGTCCCTATTGGGCGGTTGAGAACTGCAAGGCAGAGAAGGAGGCCCGGTGCACCCGTGCCTCAACATGTTGAGGAGGTACCTCTACCAGTGGAGGAAGAGCCTCAGGAGATAGAAGAGGAAGATATGGTTGATGAAACAGGTGTGGGGGTAGGCCCCGAACTCACATTCTGAGTTTCAACAACTTAGCCAGTTTGTGCGGACCTGGATAGAGTTTTCTATGGAGAGAGATAGAAGGAGGGATAGAGATGTACCCTCGACATTCCATACTGTTCAAGGAGTTAATGTGCCATTGAATGACTTCATGAAGTTGGCACCTCCTATTTTTACTGGGATGGACAGTTCAGAGGATCCTCAGAGGTTCCTAGATGATATTTGGCGACGGTGTGAAGCTTTGGGATGTACAGACCACCGAGCTGTGAGTTTGGCATCGTTCAGGTTGGAAGGAGATGTCGCAATCTCTTGGTTTGAATCTAGGAAAAAAGCAAGACCAGTAGAGGCTCAGTGGACATGGAAGGAGTTTAGCTCCATGTTCTTAGACAGGTTTCTCCCTCAAAGCGTCAGGGATGCTCGACTTTATGAGTTTGAGAGGCTATCTCAGGGGAGCATGGCAGTGGATGAGTATGATCTGAAGTTCACTCAGCTGTCTAGGTATGCAGAACATCTTCTACCCACTGAGGAGTGGAGGGTGAAAAGGTTTATTAGAGGACTCAAATCCTCTATGTATATGGTGATGGTGTCACAGGTGTTTCCATCATACTCCTCAGCTGTTGATAGCGCCAGATTGATAGAGGCGCGAGAATTGGAGGATATGACTGCAGGCCAATCTAAGAGGCCTAGAGAAGAGGGTCAGTCTTTTAGGCAACAGGGATTAAGTGCAGGTCCGTCTAGGGGACGAAGTGGCCATCAAGGCTCATGGGTTCAGAGGAGGTTTAGACAGAGACCATCAGTTAGTGGTTCAGGCGGTCAGAGTGGCAGTGGTACTCAGAGTTTAGTTCAGACTGCACCTCGTAGTTCATTTGTTTCACCTGGTGATCTTCATGTCAGCACTGTGGAGGAGGTCATACTAGTGCAGAGTGCTACAGAAGGACTGGGGCTTGTTTTAGTTGTGGCCAAATAAGGCATAAGATCAGAGAGTGCCCGAGGAGACAATTGTCAGCTTCGGGGTTATCTGCTTCAGTCCAGCATCCTATTCAGGCACCATCGACGAGCCAGTCTGTGGCTCATGGGGGTAGAGGTTTTGGTGGCCGTGGTCAGAGAGGCCGGGGTGCAGGTGATAGAGGTCAGATACAGCAGGGTCAGGGGCATGCTAGAGTTTTTGCCTTGACTCAGCAGGATGCTCAGGCATCCAACACAGTTGTTTTAGGTATTCTTCCTGTTTGCTCTTTTGAAGCAAAAGTGTTGTTTGATACGGGTGCAACCCATTCATTTATGTCCCTATATTTTGCCATGAGGTTAGATAAACAATCAACCTTGTTAAAATCCCCAATTTCAGTCTCCACTCCCTTAGATGAATTAATATTAGTGAAGTATGTGTATCTGGATTGTGAAATAGAGATTGGAGATAAGATTTTTATGGGAGACTTAAATGTCTTAGATATGGTTGATTTTGATGTAATTTTGGGAATGGATTGGTTGGCAAAGCATAGGGCTTCGGTAAATTGTTGGGGTAAGAAAATAATATTTGATCTAGATGAAGAAGTTGGGTTGGTATTTCAAGGAGATAAGATTGGGTCTCCATCAATTATGTTGTCGGCTATCTCGAGGAAAATGGCCAGAAAAGGGGTACAGTGCTACCTAACATATATAGTGGATGTAGAGAAAGAAGTTTCCCAGTTAGACCAAGTCCCTATAGTTAGGGAGTTTATTGATGTCTTTCCCGATGACTTACCTGGATTACCTCCATATAGGGAAATTGAATTTTGTATTGATTTGGTTCTGGGTACTGAACCAATATCAATGGCACCATATAGAATGGCGCTAGCAGAATTGAGGGAGCTAAAGGAGCAACTGCAGGATTTGTTGGATAAAAAGTTCATCCGACCAAGTGTGTCCCCTTGGGGAGCCCCAGTGTTGTTTGTGAAGAAGAAAGATGGCTCATTGAGGTTGTGTATAGATTATAGGCAACTGAATCGGGTGACAGTTCGAAATAGATACCCACTCCCTCGCATAGATGATTTGTTTGACCAATTGCAGGGAGCTCAATTCTTTTCTAAGATCGATCTGGGTATCATCAGTTGAGGATAAGAGAGGAGGACATTTTGAAGACAGCTTTTAAAACTCGGTATGGTCATTATGAGTTCTTAGTGATGTCTTTTGGGTTGATGAATGCACCAGCAGCTTTTATGGATTTGATGAATAGAGTATTTGGGCAGTTTATTGATCGATTTGTAATAGTTTTTATTGATGATATTTTGGTGTATTCGAGGTTTAGGGAGGAGCATGAGCAGCACTTGAGAATGGTGCTTCAAACTCTACGAGATCATCAGTTATATGGTAAGTTCTCAAAGAGTGAGTTTTGGTTGGAGAGTGTAGCATTTCTTGGGCATGTAGTGTCAAGGAATGGGATTGAGGTTGATCCTCAAAAGATTGAGGCAGTTAAGCAGTGGCTTAGGCCTACTTCGGCAACAGAGATTAGAAGTTTCTTAGGTTTGGCCGGCTACTATCGGAGGTTTGTGGAGAACTTTTCTCGGATTTCTACACCATTGACTAAGTTAACGCAGAAAAATGTTAAGTTTCAGTGGTCTGAAGCTTGTGAGAAAAGTTTCTTAGAGTTGAAAGAGAGATTGACTACAGCGCCTATTCTAGCAGTACCATCAGGTTCTGGTGGTTACACAGTGTATTGTGATGCTTCGAGAGTGGGGTTAGGATGTGTTCTAATGCAGCATGGCAAGGTTATTGCCTATGCTTCACGGCAGCTGAAGAAGCATGAACAGAACTATCCTACACATGATTTAGAGATGGCGGCTGTAATTTTTGCCTTGAAGATTTGGAGGCACTACTTGTATGGTGAAACTTGTGAGATCTTCACAGATCACAAAAGTTTGAAGTACATCTTTCAGCAGAGGGATCTAAATCTGAGGCAGAGGAGATGGATGGAACTGCTGAAGGATTATGATTGTACTATACAGTACCACCCGGGTAAGGCAAATGTAGTTGCCTTTGCTTTGAGTAGAAAATCATCAGGGAGCTTAGCTCATATTCAGGAGGTACGAAGACCTCTGATTAGGGAGCTGCATGAGTTAGTGGATGAAGGAGTCAGATTTGATCTTAGTGAAGCTGGAGCAATGATTGCTCATTTTCAGGTTAAGTCAGATTTGTTTGATAAGATAAAAGCAGCTCAGAAGAAAGATGATTCACTACTCAGGATTAGAAATGAGGTTGAGCAGGGTAAGGCTGCAGGTTTTGTGATAGGTGATGATGATGTGCTGAGATATAGGGATAGGCTTTGTGTGCCTGATGTAGATGATCTGAGGAGAGAATTGATGGTAGAGGCACATCGAGCGTTTACACAATGCATCCGTGTTCCACCAAGATGTATAAAGACCTTAAGGTGTGTTATTGGTGGAATAGGATGAAGGCCGATGTAGCGACTTTGTTTCTAGGTGTTTGACCGGCAAAGGGTAAAGGGTGAACACCGAAAACCTCCCCGGATTGTTGCAACTATTGTTGATTCCGAATGGAAGTGGGAAAGGATCACAATGGACTTTGTGACGGGGATTGCCTAGGAGTCGGAGGGTTATGATTCAATATGGGTGATTGTTGACAGGTTGACAAAATCAGCCCATTTTCTGACAGTTAAGATTACTTATGGATATGCAAAGTTGGCGGAATTATTTATTAGTGAGATTGTACGGTTGCATGGAGTGCCAATCTCGATAGTGTCTGATAGAGGTCCACAGTTTACATCGCGGTTTTGGGTGAAATTCCAAGAAGCTATGGGTACTAAAGTGCGCTTGAGTACGACTTTTCACCCTCGGCATGGATGGTCAATCTGAGAGGACTATTCAGATCTTGGAGGATATGCTAAGGGCTTGTGTTATGGATTTTGGAGTTGGTTGGAGTAAGTTCCTACCATTAGTGGAATTTGCTTACAACAACAGTTATCAAGCTAGCATAGAAATGGCACCTTATGAGGCTTTGTATGGTCGGAAGTGTAGATCACTGGTTTGTTGGTTTGAGGTTGGTGAGAAGAGGCTAATGGGACCAGAGTTGATTCAGATTACCTCAGAGAAGATAGGTAATTAGAAATAAGCTTCAAACAGCTCAGAGCAGACAAAAGAGTTATGCAGATAAAAGAAGGCGTGACTTAGAGTTTTCAGTGGGTGATTGTGTGTTTTTAAAAGTATCACCGACAAAAAGAGTATTCAGGTTTGGGAAGAAAGGCAAGTTGAGTCCTCGATTCATTGGACCGTATGAGATTATGGAGAGAGTTGGGGCAGTTGCTTATAGGTTAGCATTACCACCAAACTTGTCCACTATCCATCCGGTATTTCATGTTTCCATGCTAAGAAAGTATATGTCAGATCCATCACATGTGTTAGAGGTTCATCCCATTGAATTGAGGGATGATATGGTTTATGAGGTGCAACCAGAAGCTATAGTTGACCGACAAGTTAGGAAGCTTAGGTCGAAGGATATAGCTTCAGTAAAAGTGCAATGGAAAGGTCATTCACGTGAGGAAGCGACATGGGAGCTCGAGGATAAGATGCGGGAGGAGTATCCTCATCTTTTCGATAATCTCGGTAAGTGTTCAATCTTTTCTATTAAGTTTCGAGGACGAAACTTTTATAAGGTGGGGAGATTGTAATGTTTTGAATTAAAGGGATAGGAAAAGGCTAGAAAGCCCTTGAAGGCTTAGATGTAGGAATAAATGAGGGGTAGTGAGGTAATTCAACAAAACTTGATAAATATAAATAGGAAGTAAAAAAAAAAAAGAGAGAGAGAGATCTGAAATTAAGAGAGCAAACCGGCAGGAGAGAAAAGGAGAAAGAAGAAGAAGAAGAAGAAGAGAAAAGAGGGAAATTAGAAGGGAAATAGAAAGGGATTGAAGGGAATAAGTTTAAAGGTAAGATTTAGGTTGTTAAATGTATAAATTTGTATTATTGAGCTTTAATTTCAGTTTTGATGAATGTTAGGGTTTTGAAAATTTGTGTTTTAGGTTTGATTGATGAATTAAGTTGAATGTAATGAGGTTGATTGTTGTGGGTATTTGATTATTTGGTTGATTTTGAGAGATTGAATTGAAAGATGATGATTTTGAGTTATGATTTTTGTTTGAATGGTGAAATTGTGTTAGGAATTTGGCAAGAACAGTAGGTAATCTGTGAGAATTCTGAGTTGGAGGTTGAAGATGACGAAAATTCAATTTGGTCCCTCAATTTTGGAAAATTACAGTTTAGTCCCCAAACTTTGGAAAATTTGCAGATTGGTCCCTGGAGCCTATTCCGAGAATCTGAACAGAATAACATATGAATTATGGACAGAATTACTGTATAGATAAGAGAATTTAACACTTTCAATTTAGTCCTCCAATTTGACACAAATTACAATTTGACCCTAAAAATTTGGTAAAATTCCAGAATGGTCCTTGGAGTATAATGAGATGATCTGGACAGAAATGAGGACTGATTATGGTCAGAAATTCAGTATAGCAATGGATTTATGACAATTTCAATTTAGTCCTTCAATTTGGCAAAAGTTGCAATTTGACCCTTAAAAATAGGATAAATTACAGATTAGTCCCTACCTGTAATATTAACTTTTGCAGATTGGATTGGTGAATAATTAAGGGTTATTTAGTGAATTATTGCCAATTTTATTAGTTGTTTTATTATGGATTAGATTTCGGAAAACGCTAAATTTTAGGTTTTTGAGAAAATTGACTAGTTAGTTCAAAAACATATAGGGTTACGGAATACATCATTAGTTAAGTTTATTAAATAGGTTAAATATTCTTTCGATTCGTTCTTAAATATGTCTCCTTTATATTCAGATAATTCTGATATTCTACCGGCGGACGTCGAGGGGATTTTCTTCTGTCCGCTTTTGGCTTCGCTTTGCTTTTGAGTCAGGTGAGTGGATAATTTTCCATATGCATGAGAAATAGTATAAATATTTGATTTGTTAATATGAATTGAATCATGCTTCTTGATAATATATATGTTGATTATTATCCTTATTTTGATAAAGCATGATCAATTATTGAATCTGAATTCTTGATATGAACCAGTATATATTTTGAATTGAATTTTGAATTGATAGCTCCTCATTTGATTGATGTCATGAGTTGAGCCTTGAGATATGAATATGACTGTTTGATTATGATTATGAACCTATGGTATGTCAGTCAGAATACCCATGCTAACAAGGTAGTGTTAGTCTATGTTTACATCGTATCTGAACCCTAGTTGGTCGGGGGAGTCACCAACCTGTGTTGACTGATCATCCCACAGTACGGAGCCTCATGCTCATTGCATTTTGATTTTCTGACGAGTTTTACCATATGATCTTCTTGTTATGGCCAATTTGAGAACACTTCCATAAGAACCTAAAGCCATACTTGTATATATATTTCTCATTGTTATATTACCTCGTGTGTGTATATTGAACGTTATCTACTCACTGAGTTGTTGAACTCACCCTCTCATTATTTATCCTTTTCAGGCTTATAGCTTGATAACAGGTCATTTTGTTGGACCTTCAGAACCTGCTTTTTGGTTGTACTTTGTACCTTTTCTTTATGTCTAGTTAGTGCTCCAAAACTCTGAACTTATATAAACTCTTGTATTAAGACAATTCAATTATATTATGAAGTTGATTTTGTTATTAATGCTGCGTTGAACTCTAATTGAGTTAGGATAAGTTTGTGTGTAAGTTTGGGTTCGCATAGGTATGGAACCTTGGAGGGGAACCTTTCCTATGTGCCGGTCATGGATCCGGGGATCGGGTCGTGACATACACGTTCCCCGACGGAATGTGAGTTTTAAGGCGTTGGTAATTAATGCTCTTTCTGATTGTTGACTGTTTACTCTTTTACTGACGGAATGAAAAGTCATAGGTAATATTTGAAGGGGTTTCTAAAAATTTTCATGCAAATTGAAAATTTTACTTTGACTTCACATATAGAATCACCAACGAAAATTTTAAAAATATTAATATATAATATTCTGTCAAGAATTCCATCAGTAAAACCTAATATAAAAGACCATTAGCACGGCAGACGAGCTTCATCTTCTTTCATCCTCTCTTTATTTTTCTCTCTTCTTCTTCACTCTTATTTTGTTCACATCCCAAGCTAAAATCAAGCATCATCTTATGTTCTCATCTTAAGGTATGGTGGCTTTCTTTATTTCTCTATTTTTTAGGTTTTTAACTATCCATTTTTCATTTTTTTTTAATTCTCATCCGACACTAAGCACGCCATAAAGGTAAGAATTTTTCATTCCTTTTTCTTCTTTATTTGTGGTTTTTTTTTTGCATTATTTTTTGTCATTATTTTTGTTCAATTTTGTGTTGAGTTTTAGTTGTTATTAAATATATTTTTTTCATTATTTTGAAGAATTTTAGTTATTTGTTTTTCAATTTTGTTGTTCAATGTCAATTAAATGTGCATGATTAATTTTAATGATTATTTTGAATTTTTATTAATTTTTTGTAAATTTAAGATTAATTCAGGCTATAGACTGACATAGTAAGATTATTTATTTTTTTGAATTTTTTTATTAAATTTAAAAAAGTTTTGTAGAAAATCAGGTATTTTTAATATTGGATCTGCATCTTACGATTAAGTCGGTTCTGACCCTAATATTATGCTGAATAATTGAAAAAATATGCAAGGGTCCCATAAATATTTTTAAAATTTCCTTTTGAAAATTTAAATTTTTTTCTTTTTTAAAAATTTTTAATATTATTATATTATTTATTTATTAAATGAGCTGGAACTGGCCCAATCATCTGGGCTAGGCTGAAATGGGTCTAACCTGACTTAATCATTTATTAAAAACCTTCTCTCTCTCTCTTTCTCTCTCTCTCTCTCTCTCTCTCTCTGCTGGGCTGGACCCGACCTAGCCATTTAGGTTGGGCTAAAATAGGTCCAACCCATGACCCACATGGTCATTGGCCGAGCCTCGTAACCATGTTAATTATTTTAGTCGCTGTATACAGAATGAATCCTGCATATAGCGGTCATGGCTGAGGAAGAAGAAAAAAAAAAAGAGAAGGAGACTACCTAGCATGGAAAGAGTGGTTGGTTGATGGTCCTGATGGTGGGTCACGACGTGAGACTGGTGGTGGCATTGGTGGAGGAGTTGGTGGCTGGCATTAGTTACTGGAGGAGAAGAAATCTATAGTATAAAGGAGGAGGAAGAATCCCATGGTGGTGTGGTTGCTCACCAGAGGTTGAGGGTGAGTTGATGGCAGAGACTGACGGTCTTGGGTGGTTGGATGGATGTAGAAGTCGAAGTCATGGTGGAGAGAGAGAGAGAGAGAGAATAAAGTTGACAACAATTGCAGAAATAAATCCAGGGGTGCTAGTTTTTCGCCAACTTTGCACCTGAATTCCTTCCTCCTGCATGGAATCCATCTCTATTTATAGAAGATGGAAAATGGACATTTTATCTTTATTAGAGACAAATATTGACCCTTGATTCAACCTGGAAGGATCTCAATCGTTATCTTAAAGTGACAATTATGAACTGTCAAATTTTGAGAGTTAAAGGCTGTCTGAGTTGATCTCTTTGAGGCAATGTCACAACAATTGTGGTGTCAATTAGCTAAAAAGAACCATATTGGGGTGTAGTCAAATGTCAGGCCATCGTGGTGGTGTATGTTTTGTGCTCCGGCTTTCAATTCCTTTCAATTGCACCCCTGATTGATCTATAACTTTTAATTTTATGTAATTTTGCCCCTGACGAACTTTAACATTAGCCTTGAATTTTACGTCTTTTTTCATTGTAGTCCTTGGTTTTGAATTTATGCAAAATGACCCTCAATTGATCATTAAACTTTAATTTCTCTTCGATTTCACTCATAATTTCAATTAATTTAGTCCCCAGAGTTTTATGCCTTTTTAATTTTGGTTCTTAGCTGCGAACTTTTTCATTTTAACCCCTAATTAACCCTAAACTTTTATTTTATAGCATTTTTACCCTTGATTTCAACCAATTAATTTTATAAAAATTAAGTTTGGTGCTCTAAAATTCTAATATTCTCAATTAAACTCAAATTGGGCTCCCAAACTTAATGATTCACTAATTTAGTCCCTAATAAAATTAATTTGACTCATTTAAAGTATAATTAAATCCTTACACTTAATTAAATCCTTTAATTTGACCCAAATTAATTCTTAAACATAATTAAACTTTTAATTTGGCTTATGATTAAATCAAATTGGCCTATTAAAAATCTAATTATGTCTCTAGGCTTAATTTTTATACAGATTTGTCGAATAATCAATTAATTCAACCTTAAATCTGCATCATCTCTCCAATTTTGGATACATTGGAGTACGATTAGACTTCAATTTTTGTCAAAAATTGTAACTTTATTTTTTCTGTATATTTGAAATCCTCATCAGCCTACTTTTGCCAAATCGCCAATCTTCTTGCTATTATTTTTTTATTTTATTATTTTAAAAAGAAAAATGGTAAAATTTAGAGAATAACCTAAAAATGGATTATGACAATGGCTACAATTCCAGTTAATGTCAAAGAGATAGTGTTGTACAAATTAGAGGATTCAATGCTGCAAGAAGTTCAAAAGATTCCATATGTGAGAGAGTTGGTATAAATGGTGAAAGAGCTGGTATAAATGGTGGGAGAGTCACGGGTCCATACCAATCGAAACCCTCAACAAAAACATAGGCGAGTCTCATAAATATGCATAATGTTTCATTTAGTTTAATAATTGTTCTATTACTAATCAATATTCTTTGAAATTATAGACTGGTGTTGGTGTTTTCTCCTCTCAATACACAACACAAACTAGCTGCATTAATTAAAGGGTGTAGAAGAACCAATATATGGATTTTGTTTTAAAATGTGTAAAGCTAATAAGAACATAAATATTATGGATCATTGTTGTTGTTATTGAAGGTTTAAATTATAGATTATACTTTATTTAATGTGCATTTTTTTGCTATATTTGATACTTATGTTTCATGCATTTTGTTTGTTATGGAATATATGTATTTTATTTCATTTATTTATGTTGAACAATATCAAGTTAAAAACATTAACATTATACACTTTTAATTAGCTATCAAAACCAACTTTACACTTGAAAAACTAGCGTTCATATTGTAATTTTTTATCCAAACTCTACATAATTTATCTTTCATTTTCTTTACTTTATCTAGCATTCAACCGATACCATTAGCGACATCTTCCCCTCTTGTAACTAATTCAATTTTATTAATAGGTTTGCACCAATCAATGAATATATTGTTGCAAGATTTGTCATCACATTTTTATAATATCTTGCTTTTGATTTTTATATCCTAACATCTATTTTTTTTCTCATATTTCATGCTCTCTATTCTTGAAATTTAGTTTGTCCAAGTTATTGCAAATTTATGAACTATTAGTTTTTTATAAATATGATGACATGTTGATAATGTGTAAAGGTGGTGGCTGGTCACCAAAGGTTGAGGGTGAGTTGGTGGCAGAGACTGGCGGTCTTAGGTGGTTGGATAGATGTAGAAGCTGAAGTTGTGGTGGAGAGAGAGAGAGAGAATAAAGTTGGCGGCAATAGCAAAAATAAAACTAGGGGGCTGGTTTTTCACAAATTTTGCACCTGAATTCCTTCCTCCTTAACACATGAAATCCACCTCTATTTATAGAAGGTAGAAGAGGAATATTTTATCTTTATTGGGGACAAATCCTGGCCCTTGATTCAACATAAAATGATCTCAATTGTTGGCTCAAAGTGACCATCATGAACTGTCAAATTTTAGCAATTAAAGGTTGTCTGAGTTAGCCTCTTTGGGATAGCGTCACGGCAGCCATGGTGTCAATCAGCCAGAAAGAACCATACCGGGGTGTAGTCAAATGTTAGGCCATCATGGTGGTGTATATTTTATCATTTAGCTTTCAATTCCTTTTAATTGCAATCCTGATTAGCTTAGAACTTTTAATTTTATGTAATTTTGCCCTGGCCGAACTTTAACATCAGCCTTAGATTTTGGCATCTTTTTTTTATTTTGGTCCTTAGTTTAGGATTTATGCAAATTGACCCTCAATTAATCATTAAACTTTCATTTCTCTTCAATTTCATTCCTAATTTCAATTAATTTAGTCCTAGAGTTCATTTTGGTCCTTGACTACAAACTTCTTCAATTTAACCCCTAATTGACCTAAAATTTTATTTTCTAGCAATTTTACCCCTGATTTCAACCAATTAACTTTGTAAAAATTACGGTTGGTCCTATAAAATTATAATCTTCTCAATTAAACCCAAATTAGGCTCTCAAACTTAATGTTTCATCAATTAAGTCCTTAATAAAATTAATTTGACCCATTTAAAGTATAATTAAGTCCTTGTACTTAATTAAATCCTTTAATTTGGCCCATGATTAAATCAAATTAGCCTATTAAAAATCTAATTATGTCCCTAGACTTAATTTTTACGCAAATTTGTCCAATAATCAATTAATTTGACCTTGAATCTCAATTGTCTCTCCAGTTTTGGGTACAATGAGGTACGATTAGGCTCCAAATTTTATCCAAAATTATAGCTTGATTTTTTTTATATATATTTGAAATTCTCCTCAACCTACTTTTGTCAAATCGTTAGTCTCTTGCTATTATTATTTATTATTTATTTTTTATTTAAAAAAGAAAAATGGTAAAATTTGGGGATTAACCAAAAAAGAGTTTATGACAATGGCTACAATTCCAGAATATATCAAAGAGATAGTGTCGCACAAATTAAAGGATTCAATGCTGCAAGAAGGTCAAGAGATTCTGGATGTGAGAGAGCTGATATAAATGATGGGAGAGTCACAGGTCTATACCAATCGAAACCCCCAACACAAATGTAGGCGAGTCTCATAAATATGCATGATGTTTCATTTAGTTTAATAATTGTTCTATTACTAATCAATATTCTTTGAAATTATAGACTGGTGTTGGTGTTTTCTCCTCTCAATACACAACACAAACTAGCTGTATTAATTAAAAGGTGTAGAAGAACCAATATATGGATTTTATTTTAAAATATGTAAAGGTAGTAAAAACATAAATATTATGGATCATTGTTATTGTTATTGCAGGTTTAAATTATAGATTTTACTTTATTTAATGTGCATTTTGTTTTTGCTATATTTGATACTTATGTTTCATGCATTTTGTTTGTTATGGAATATATGTATTTTATTTCATTTGTTTATGTTGAACAATATCAAAGTTAAAAACATTAACATTACACACTCTTAATTAGCTACTAATAACAACTTTACACTTGAAAAACTAGCATTTATATTGTGATTTTTTTTTATCAAAACTCACATAATTCATCTTTCATTTTATTCACTTTATCTAGCATTCAACCGATATCATTAATATCTTATTCCCCTCTTGTAACTAATTCAATATTATTAATAGGTTTGCACCAATCAATGAATAAATTGTTGCAAGATTTGTCATCACATTTTTATAATATCTTGGTTTTACTTGCTTTTGATTTTTATATCCTAACATCTGATTTTTTTCCCCATATTTCATGCTCTCTATTCTTGAAATTTGGTCCATCCAAGTTATTGCAAATTTATAGACTATTAGTTTTTGATGAATATGATGACATGCTGATAATGTGTACACTTATTATTGGTAGTAAATTTGCTGTAAATTTTGGATTATTAGTAGTGCATGGTTTGGTTTGTTGTTTGTTATATCTAAGCTAGAAATTATTATGTGTTTTTGCTAAAAATATTGGTTGTGTTCGCTTGAATTTTGGGTAGTATGTTTGCTAGAAATGTTGGTTGTGTTTCTTGGAATTTTGGCAATGGTATTTGTTGGAATTAGGATAATTTTTTTCTTGAAATGTTAGTTGTGTTTGCTTGAATTCTGGGCAATGCGTTTACTAAATTTGTGGGAGTGTGTTTGTTAAAATTTTGTGTGTTAGTTTGCTTGAATTTTTGTTGTTTGTATTCTTAAATATGATGGTGAGTTTTGTACTCAAATGGTGTGTTTGTTTTGATAATATAGTTGCAAATTTTTGTTAAGAATTGTTGAGAAAAATTGTAAAAAAATGGAGAATTTTGTGTTTATTATAATTGAAAATGGTAAAAAGATGGAGGTATTTTGTTAAAAATATATAAATGATGGCATTTTTGTATTTATAAAGGCATTGAACAACTAATATTTTTTTTTAAAAAAAATAGCAATGATAACTTCAGTGATGTTTTTATTATTTTAACACAACAATAACTTTTTAGTCATTAAATGAAATATAATTGCATTCCAGTACATAATTTAATTTTTTTTGTTGACTTTTTTCTATGCGTCAGCTTAAGAATGTAAAGTATTATAATCATATAAGCTTTAGAATGTAAAGCGTAATTTCTAAAATAATGTAAGCAAAGTGAAAAAAATAAAAAAAATTATAAAAAGCTCAGTTTAATTAACCTTTTTTTTTAATTTGATTATCAAGCTTCTATTTTTTGTAATTTCATCATTGCAATTTATATCAGCATGGTTTTATGTGTTGGGATTTTTTTTTTATTTGCAAGCACTTGTATATGCAAAGTATTATAGAATATTTAAATGTTAGATTAAAGATTAATATGACAAAATATAATTTTAGGTTAGGGTTAAAGATAATTGAAAGAAAAATAATCAAATATAACACACACAGAAAAGCTCCCTTTCATTTTCACTTTCAAAAGCACAAAAATCATCAGTTTGGTCTCTGAAGTTTCAATTTATGCTTATTTGGTCCATTTTACTTTAGCTTTTTACATTTTAGACTTAAACTTCATTTGTATCATGTTTTAGTCCCTAAATAGTGATAGATGAGAGCAAAAGTTGCAGAAAAAGGTAAAAAGGAGAAAAAGTATTTGGCCTACCATACTCTAATTGCAAAAAAGAATCAAATTTGGCATCAAGTGGTTCATTTTAAAAAGATGAGTCCAAGAGAGGTTATTTTTCCCATCAAACATGCCTTAAAAAATAGATAATGACCTGTCAATTTTATTTTCATTAATTTTAATTAACTATTTTTAAACCAATTAAATGATGTTTTGAGATTGAAAATGGTTTTGTAGTTTCTTGGAGTGTTTTTTTGTTTTTTTAATGTATTTTTATGTTAAAATTTTGATTTTTAATTTTCAGACTGGAGCCCAACTTTCCGGCCATAGGAGGTTATAAACTCGATCTCCAGTTTCATCAAACTTAAAAATGTAAGAATCTATAAATCAACAGAACAGAAATATGCACACTCTAGCACACAGTCCCAAAAACACCATCACTGCCACCACCAAGATGCTAGACCGAGTCCTCTCTTCCCGCCGTGTCACTTCTCACCTTGACGACTCCGATACTGACGCCTCTGCCGACGATTCCAAGACCAAGAAACAGAACCTCTCCTTATTGGCTTCTAATTACCTCTCTCGCTTGTCCCATTTCTGCTTCTGCCCCACTGCTTGTCTCCTTCTCTGTCTCTTACTAGCTATCGTTTTGATCACTTCTCTCGCTTTTCATTCCCGGAGTTTTGTCTGCGTCTCTGATCCCGGTTCTCGCGTTGGCTTCTTCGGTCTCGATGGTCTTGAGTCCGACTTTGGATCACTTGGTGTTCCCTGGTGTAAGTCTCTATCTCATCTAGCCTTCGATGAATTTATCTATCTATACATTTGTAATTGTTGTGTGTATGTATGTTAATCCGGGTATCAGGTTCGGAGTCATATTTGGTTTTGCTAATTGGGTGGCAACTGAGGAGATATGGATCTTGAGTTTGATTATTTCCGTTTGGTGGCTGAGAAAATGTAGGAATTATAAATATGAGAAATTATAAGGAAATCTACTTCTTATCTTCTTGGCTTGGTTCAATTAATGGGTTTGTAATAAAAATGAGAATCGGAAATGGGGTTTTCTTGTTTTGATATGGAATCTAAGCTCGATTTGGCTCTCTGTAAAACTGCAGTATTGGTATCAGACTTGGTTGATTGTTCAAAGATGTTGTCTTTGAGTTCACCAAGCTGGAATTTCCAATTTAGGGTGCATGTTCTTGGTTATTGCAATTCTTCATTTTGCTGGTTTATTTTCCTGAAGGTTGCTTAACTTAGTGTAATTACCTCAAAAGGAACTGCATTTGTGCTTTTATGGGTGCACAGGGGAAAAAAATGTGGTATTATCGTTGTACCAATAACCACTGATGCATCTTCTGCTCAAATTTCAGTATTTGTGGGTCCAACATGATGGGACCTGCAACTATTGAAATCTGAAAGATGTATGTTTTGAAAGGGAGTGATGAAGATTTTCCCCACATGCAAATGTGTGTGTGAGAGAGAGAGATTCAGGGGATTTGAAGGATGTCGGAGAGGATGCTACTTGTCCTCGAAGTCTCTAATTAAAAGGGATATAGCTTTTGCAGAAGGCTTATTGCTAACTGCCACTTGAGTTGATGGTTGAAATTTTTGAGATATTCTGCAGAACTAGATAATACCCTCGAAACATTTCATTTTAATTAATGACCAACTACATGATTCTTGAATCCTTTTCTGGTGTCTTTCACTTTACGCACTCCCTCTGACAACTCTTTAGTCTGTAGTTGGTGAGTCCATGTCTGTTAATTTTTGTGAATTTGGGTTTTTTTTTTCATTTTCTTCTTTCTTTTCATGATATTATGGTAATTATTGTTTTCTCAGTCAGTTTTTCATCTGATTCACTTTTTAAAATTTTTGTGGCATTGGATGCTATATTGCTAGTCTACTGAAAAACTGAGTTTGAGTGCTTGATTTGAGTTCTTATCATCCACTCCCATTTGATTCTTGTCTTTGGCAAAAGGCAGATCGAAACATGGAAAAACAGTTCGGGTGGACATCCAAGGATTTACTCAAAGGCTTGGAAGAGTTTGTACCAATTTATGAAACTCGGCCAATAAAAAACAACATTTATGGGATGGGTTTTGACCACAGCTTTGGGCTTTGGTTCATTGCAAAGTGGCTGAAGCCAGTTCTAATGATTGAGAGTGGTGTTTTTAAGGGGCATTCCACTTGGGTTCTGCGACAAGCAATGCCAGACACACCAATTATTTCACTTTCACCCAGGCATCCTGGGAAGTACCTAAAGAAGGGACCTGCTTATGTTGATGGTAATTGCACATACTTTGCTGGGAAAGATTTTGTAGATTTTGGTAATGTTGATTGGAAGAGTGTGATGAATAAACATGGGATTACTGATATCAGTCGAAGTTCTTATCTTTTTCGATGACCATCAGAATGAATTGAAGAGGTACTCGTAGTATCTGTCTAGTCCTTTTTACCTCACACATTTTAAGTGCTTTCATGTTTTTTACCCTTCTAAATTAGCTTGATGCATTTTTTTCTCGATTATTGATTTTATGGGCAGAGTAAAGCAGGCACTAAATGCTGGTTTTCGGCATCTTGTGTTTGAGGATAATTATGATACTGGAACTGGAGATCATTATTCCTTGAGGCAGATATGTGATCAATCCTATATAAGAGGTGCACGTACTTCCCCTTTTGTTTTAATGATTTCTCTGGTTGCATTTTTTGTCTTTTGCTGGAAATCCACAACGTGAACATTGTTCTTCCATTAACATGGACTGCAAAAGCTTTCATGCTGCTTTGTGAAATTTCACAAAACAAGAGTAGCAGATTGTAACCGATAATACTTAGGATTTGGGAATGTTATGGAAAATTGGCTAACAGATCCTGTGGTTCCTAATTGCAAATTAGGAAGAACAATGTTATGGAAAATTGGCTAACAGATCCTGTGGTTCCTAATTGAAAATTGGCTAGCAGATTGTAACCGATAATACTTAGGATTTGGGAATGTTATGGAAAATTGGCTAACAGATCCTGTGGTTCCTAATTGCAAATTCATCAGATGTAGGATCTAAACAAAACAAATCTAACATCTCAACTTTGGATTTGATATTTGCTATGAGGTAACTTAAAACATATTTCAGATTGAATTTTAACTCACTCCAGCATAGAATTTTCCCTCCCTCGTGTTTTTTCAATAATATTGTAATCTGCATCTGATTGTGAGTGGGAAATTGAATTGGGGGTTCTGAAAGTTCACTTCACTCTGCACTTCTTTTTTTCCTTAAAAAAATTGCAGGGGGTGGCCATAGTTGCTTTAGGGACAGTGATGAAGCTAGGGTTAGATCGAAGAGGAAGTTGTTCTGGGAGAAAGCAGTTGATATAGATGAACTATGTGGACCGAATGAAGCATGGTGGGGTGTTAGGGGCTGGATGCGGGACAACTTTAATCACAGTAATAAGCCAATTTCCTATGCAGAACATTTTCAGAACAGCAGGTTTATTGAATCAACTCTTGATGTTTATTGGGAGCTCCCTCCAGTGGCTGGCCCGTCCCTCACCCATCAAACACGATATGATCCTGCTTCGGGGCAACCAGTCCTATTGTTGAAGATGGTCGTTATGGCTTGTTCCAGCGGCTGGGATTAGGTCGACTTGAGGCTTCTGTATTTAACGGTTATACCCAGATGGTATATATTGAAATCTCAAAACGAGAATCTTGAAGCTGTCTAGAATGTATAAGAGAGCTTATTTAGTTTTGCTCTAGATTGAAACACGGATTTGTTAATATTTTCTCCATAGCTGAAGTTGGAGCATTTTATTGTTATTGTGATGATGATGATGATGATGCGATTTTCAGATGCATGCTGTTACATTTGTTTTGCCATGTTTTAGGAATTTGTTTGTTAATATTTATTCCTGTTTGGTGTTTTTGAATTTCTACTCTTTGACATGAGCATGCAACTCGTCTAATGTGGCAAGCAATTGGAGAAATCTCATATCAGTTGACAACACTGTTTTCTATATTAATGAACAGCAGGCACACCTGCCAATATCGCACCTTCACATCCTCAAGGATGTCATGCTTTTTAAAATGTTTTCTAAATTGTTTTATTGTCTGAAAAAAATATTATTTTAATATAATTGGAAAGCATTTTTTAAATAAGTTGTTCGCACAGCATTATTTTAACAGGTTTAGGTTCAGAAATAAATTGACCAAAATGTTTTTTTCCTGGGAGTGAAACCTGACTGAATTCGAAGTTGGTTTGTTCTTAGAATTTGGTGGTGGTGCTCATTTTGTTTTCTTCTTGCTTCTCACGGCGCCGCTTCTCGAAGGGAAGGATGGAGCCAAGAACATTTTCTACGATACTCTGCATTGTTTGTTTCGTATTGTTTTCTGCTCCATCTTATGCAGAGAGAGAGAGAGAGAGAGAGAGAGAAAGAGAGAGAGCTCAGGCTTTATACCCACAAGCAATCCATTCATTTACACAAATTAAAGTACAAGTGGAAGAAGAAAAGCTAAGAAGAAAACAATGTAAAGTAAACAAACTTGAGAATAAATTGGATGCATGTTCAATGACATCCTCTCTCTAGTAAAAAGTTTTTTTTTTTTTTTCTCCCATGCACTAAATAAAATTTCCAAGCACATGCTTCATGAGCAAAGAGCTCACCTCAACACACAATAAAGCTCTCTTAAAATCTAGAAAACATCCTTCTTAAGCTTCATGACTTCATGCACTCTATTCGCTAATTCCGGTTCTTGCATTTCTCCATGGCCCTCGGGGCTGCAAACATGCAGTTGGACAAAAATCAATTTCAAGCAAATGCGTACATGTTCAGATATGAAGATACAAAAAGAATCTTAGCAAGTTCATCCAATCTGGTTCCTGTATCCGCAAAAAGAGACCATAATGGATTATCAAAGTCATGTGTTCAGAGTTCAGACATGTTAAACAATTGGATGAAAAAACTTTACACGAATACCTACCAAGTCCAATTGCTTCGGAACCTTTCATGATCCTCAATCTCCTGCACGAGTTGGTAAACATACTGTAACAGCAAACAATAACAAAATTAAAAACGAACAATTTACAGCTAACAATGAACAATAAACTGTTAAATTGTCAGATCAGAGGATTTTGATCTTGAACGATGCATTCCAAGTAAGAAATAGCAATTCCCGATCCAAGTTGCATGTTTATCCCACGAGTGTCCAGGTCAAATCAACTATAATTCAGCTTCAAAACATGTAAGGTTCAATTCTGTCAAACACAGCAAAGTGTGTTTTCCGAGAACAAATCATGCAATTTCATCTCATGAAAAAAGACTCATCCAAGGACTTCAATGCTGAACTCTTAATTTAAAATAAATGGGGACAGCACTTACTCCCAAGGGACATCACCAACAAGCATCCAATCACCATCCTTGTCTTCGTAAGTGAGAACATATTCAGAACCATGAAGAATATCCTTCAAACGACTCTCAGTTAGACCATCTTGCCCTCGCAGCCCATGAGAACCACATTGTCCTGGGTCATTCATACATAAACAGGAGTCAACAACTTCACAATGCAACTTCCAACACATGCTGGTATACATATCGGTAAATACATCACCAGGCAACCTAGTTTAATTGGACAGTAGGCTGGATTGCAGTGGAAATAATTATAAATATTTCCTTACTGTTTTCAGGGGACAAAACCACCAGTCAACCATAAAATTCGAATCCCCAGTTATTGGTTCGTTACAACAGGATAACATGGGAAAACCAATTTTTCATCATATTTACTTTGGTATGGCATTACAGGCAGCGGCTCTAACGAGTAAAAATCCCCTTTCTTGATTTTTATTATGAGTAAAGCATCTCTCTTTTCTGGACCTTACCAAAATTGAGCAGGTAACTTTTTATTGAAATTTTGCCTACGAACCCTACAAGTTGGGGTGAGGGTTGTGTGTGCAGAGAGAGAGAGAGGAAGGAGGGAGGGGAGGGAGGGAGGGAAGGAGAGAGGGTACCAATGGTGAAGCAGCTGAACATTTTTTCAAGAGCAGATGAGAGTTCCAGATAGTTGCTGTAAGTTTTAAGGTCAACCTTCCTAAGGTATGGAGCACCATCCATGCTAACCTTTACGTACAGGCAACCATATCCTGATTTGCCTTCGACATCTTCATTGTTCTTCACCAAACTAGAGGCCATGGTATTCTTCCGGAATGAGCGAATTGGTGGCCATCCTACCACCTGTGCCCTGTTACAAAAACTTATTGATCAGCAATTCACCAAAGTTACCATAGCATGTAGATATGTTGATTGACCAAGACAAAATAAGGTAAAGGCTAACGCTGTTTTGATTGGGGAAAAAAATCAAGCTTGAAGATTTCATAAATTGCATGCAAAAGATCCACAAAGATAGAAGAAATACCCACTACTTATTTTCATCAGTTTATGCAAGTACCTCCCAAATTCTTCGGAGTAAATCACTTTGAAGACCACATACGAGAAAAATTATTACAATCTACATACAAATTTATAACCATGATAAATATCACATCACAGTGACACCATAAACAAGAGGTTAGGCATGATCCAATATACAGACATCAACCACTTGAAAGCGAAAAAAATTCTAACCAGAAATCAGTTGATGAACATAATTCAAGGAAAAGACCAAACTGACAAGAAAATAAATCCAAGAAGCACACAGTTAGGAAGGGAAAAGAAATTAAACTTAACATCAATCCTTTCATTCCAAGGTTCTCAGAAACTAAGTTCAATACACTCAACTGAGCTATATGCAGCAATATGGCTAAAGATGAGGTTCGAAATTCCATTTATGTTTCCCAAGCCAAGTCAAAACTTATTTTAATACAGTTTGATTTGCTCACAGCTGCATTTTCTTGGAACTAATGGTCTGGTTTTCCTCCTCTTCTTCACAATTCGCACAGAAATTAAAGATTGGTCACAGCAACAAACACACAAAGTATGAAACCAAAAGACAACACAATAAAGAAAATAACTTGAAGAGCAGAAAGGCAATTAAAGCGAGCTTACTTTGCAGCAGGAGCACTGCTGTTCTCATTTGCAGCAGCCACTTGGCTGATTTTCTCTTGAACTGGCTTTGGAGATTGAGCATCATCTTTCTTGGCAGGTCCTGCAACACAAGATTTCTGGGAATTACCATTATCACCTCTGGGAGAAAACAAAATAGCTCCTTTACCCAAATCAACTTCAGATCCATTACTCCCAGAGAAAACCCATTTCCCAGAAGACCCAACAATGGCATCTGAGAAACCTCTCTTAGTTCCTGATACTAAATTCTTTAGCGGCCTAAGAGGATAATCATTAGTGTTGTTGGTGTCAATATCTTTTCCAAAAAAGAGACACCCCAGCTGCAGGTAGTGTTAGTTTTCTCTCTGGAGACTGATACCCTGGCAAGCCAAGCCTTAGCTCAGTTTCTTTCAAGTTGAGAGAAGTATTGGTGCTGTTGCTGTTGCTGTTGATATTCTCTTCAGTGGAGAGGGTAGAGGAGGAAGAGGAGAGCTTGTCAGAGACTTTTTCCATTGAAGGAGTCTCTGACAAGCCTATGTAATCATGTTCCTTTGGAATAGAAGACATCAAAGTTGGTCACAGAAGTAGTGAAAATATAGAGCAGCGGAAGGTTGAGAGGTTTTTGCACAATAAGAAGAGAGAATACACAGAATGGTTTCACAGACTGAGAGAGAGAGATTAGAGAGAGAGGGAGAGGCTGTCTTGTTGGCTGGCTTCTGCAAGTGCTGGCTTTTGTTAATGCAGGAAAGAACCTTCTTCGCCCTGTTGCTGCTACTTTGCTTTTCCTTAAAAAAAAAAAAAAATCTGGGGATCAAATTTTGTTAAGAAAAATCATTAATCTTTAAGGTAAAAGTTAAAAGGGTTAATCTGATTATTACTCTGTACAAAGTTATAAAATTCAGCTTAGATTTAATATCAAAGTCATGGATTAAACAAGTTAATCCAAATTTAATTTATAATGATTTAAAATACTATCATTCAAGCAAGATTTAAAAAGAAATATAATGATATTATTTAATTAAAAAAAACAAAAGTGAATCACATGTTATAAATTAATCCAGCAAATCGACTAAATCACACTATATTATCATTTATTTAGTCACTATATAAAATAATAATAATAATAATACTGGCTTATAAATATATCCTCGCCGTCGAATAAAAGCAGAGAAAAAAAAATTATCAACCTTGTTTTTGTGCAAAATCTCTTTCATAAGAGTGGGCGTAAAATCAAAAGGCAAGAAGAATTCTCCTTTATTATTTGCTTATTTATTTAGGAAAAAAAAAAGCACAAGTTAAATTATGGAGAGCATAAAATACTAGTTTGTTTGCTGAAAAATAAAATATTTTTTTTATAAAAATGATTTAAAAAGTAAATTATTTTTTGAAATTTGATAATATCATAAAAAATAAATTGAAAAACATTTTCTAGTATTGCACTACGCCACGAAAAATGAGTTTGAAAATAACTTAATAATATTTTAATTTTTTTCATGTTTATTAAAAGAACTTGGACTAAATCTAATAGATAAGTTGAAAAATGATGAAATTTTAAAAATCTAATTTTATAAATTATTTTAAATAAAATAAATAACAATTAAAATAATAGATATAAATTCGACAAATAAAAAAAGTTGAAAGATGATGAAATTAAAAAAATATAATTTTATAAATTATTTTAAATAAAATAAATATAAAAAAAATAGAGATTAAATATGATAGATAAAGAATTTCAATTAAAAAAATAATAAGAGAAAAAACAAAAAAACAATAAAAAAAAATAGGACTAAAGTTGATATAAAAATTAAATTTTAAGAGATGAAATTGAAAAAAAAGATTCAAAACAAAATATATAGCAAACAAAAGATTGAGGATCAAATTTGATATAATTAACAAATAATAAGATATTTTGAATTTTTTGCAACTTTTATAAAGTGTTTTCCACAAAAAAAAAATCACTTTCTTCAAAACTAAATCAAATTTTTCTTTAGCTAAAAAGTATTTTTCATTGATCAACTTTTTTAATAGTAAACAAATATAGAAAAGTTTGTAAAATAATTTTCAAAAAACCACTTTCAATAAAACAAATAGAGCTCAAGAATGAACAAGTGATGAATGTTACTCATTTTATTTTATTTTTTTTCAAACATTTTTTTATTTTTTTTTTTTTTATTTTAATAGTAAACAAGTATTTGAACCTCTTAAGCTTTATTGATTGATATTCAACTCTTAACATATTTTATTTTTTCAACACACTTAAATTTTAAATGCATTGGTTCTTATATTTATAGATATTGTTCATCTAATTATCATAATTTAATTAGGAATCTAACTATTTAATTAAACAATGATTCTAATAAATCAGTCTAACACAATTTTTTTTTATTAAGAATTCCTACATTAACTGGGATTTTATTTAACAATATTTCCCTTAAACTGATGTTCTTAAACACTCAATTTAACAATGAAAGGTTTTCTTTAACATTGTTTTAGGCATCCATTTTACATTAATGGTATTTTGTCTTTTGGAAGCTTCGTCTTTTGTTTTTAAGCCCTTTCATGTGATGTTGTTCTCAATGACATTAATTTCATCATCCACAATCTTTCGCCATTTTATATTTTTTATGGCATCTTTAAAAGTCACAGGATCACAACATGCAAATAAAGAAAAATAAGTATTAGATTGATTGATTCCAACTATCTCATAATTACTTATACATTTAGGTTTTTTTCCTAATATCTTGTGATAATTGATCATTATTTACCGATTTTACAAGTGGGCTTTGATCATCTACTAGATATGAAACATTTTCCATAGGCATCTTCTTTTTTTTTTTTCTCATCATTAAGTTTCTTCTTTTCTAAAACAACTTGTTTGATCATTATTTACTAACGTTACAAATGGGCTTTGATCATCTACTGGTTGTGATGCATTTTTCATAGACTTTTTTTTTCTCATCATTAAGTTTTTTCTTTTTTAAAGCAACTTTTTCCAACTCTTTTTTTACTTTTTCTCTAAGAGAAACAAAATGTGGAAGCTCACTTCTCTTTTCTAATTCAAATGCTTTCTCTTTATCCCTTAAATAGCTTTTTATCTCTTCGCGTCTTTTATCAATATTGCTCTCTAGTTCCCTCTTATGCATCTTAATGCTCAATAAGAAGTTTTCATGTTCCTTCTTAATCTTGTTGAACCATTCATGCATTCTTGCTCCATTTTATTCATTAAATATTTATGCTCACAATTAAGTTAATCAACATGGTTCTTATATTGATCTTGTATTTTTTTTTCTCTAATTTATGGTTATCATGCTTATCTTTGAGCAACCTAGAAATAGCTTCTCTCTCCTTAGCTACATGTTTGACTTCCTTTCTTAGCTTTTTTTTTTCTTTATTAATCAACTCTCACTTAGTTTCAAATTTTTCCTTTTTATTTTTCTCGTTCATATGACAAGTCATCAATAAAGACACTTTTTCTTTATTTTTTATATTACAACTTGCAAAACACAAAGTCTTCAAAGCATCTTTATTAGTCTCTATAAATTTGGTATGCATCTTTTTTATTTTTTGAGTTTTTAAGCCAACACTCATATTAATAATGACCAAACTTTTTGCAGTGATGATATTGAATATGAGAGTTACAATATTTTTTATAGTGACCATAATTCTAACATTTATGGCATTGAATTTGAGACTTATTATGCTAATTTGAATCTCCTCCACTTCTATTATTTGTTCTTCCATCGCATCATTTCCTTTGATCAAAATTGTAATTTCTTTCGTCTTCTATTTTGACCATGTTAATTGTGCTCAAATTTGTTTAAGATTTCCTCCTTCGTCATCAAGTTCAAGTGAGATTACAATGCATCTTTATTGGCTACTACAAACATCTTCAAATTCAAGCGATACTCATTAGATACTAATAAACCTTGTAATTTTTCAATTGGCATCTCACTCAAATCTTTTTATTCTTCAATAGCTGCTACCATATACTCAACATGAAGTGTTAGGCTTTGAAGAGTTTTCTCCGTAACTAGGAAATCTATCATCATTTATCAATTAGCTTTCATCTGATTAACTGATTTTTGTGTTCGTGAAAAATACTCTTTAATAGTCTTATTGTTTTTATTTTGGAGAAGATCAAACTCTATGCTTAAAGTCAACAACTTTACCTTTTTTGTCTTGTAACCTTTGTAAGTTTTGTCTAAAATATACCAAGCTTCGTTTGCACTTTCAATATGCATGATCTTCTCAAAAACAAATAATTCCACCTTTTGAAAGATGTGATATTAGCCTTTTTTTTTTTTCTTGGCTCAATTTGTTTTTTGCACATTCTCCGACTTTAGAACCTTGTTCTCGACAACATCCAAGCATCAATATCCTCGAACAAAGATTGTATCTAAATTTTCAATATTCAAAGTTGTTTTTGCCATCAAATTTAAAAATTGAACAATCCATACATTTTGTGTTGGAACTCATCCTTTTAATTGAAAAGCTTAAAAAAACAAATTGTTGCTGCTTGGTGTTTTTTTTTCTCCTAATCAAACTAAGCCATGATATCAATTTTTAAAAGCAAAACACACACAAGTATTTGGACCTCTCAAGCTTTATTAATTGATATTCAATTCTTAGAACACACTCTTTTTTTTCTTAACATACTTAAATTTCAAATGTAGTGATTGTTATATCTTCAAAGAGATTACTCATGTAACTAACATAATCTAATTATCTAATTAGATAAGGATTCTTTAACATAAATTTTTAATTTCTATTCATCATCTGATTTTATCTAAACAAAAAATAATAATTTTGAAGTAAATGTATTAAAGTAAGACTAGGTATTTGTGCTTGCTATATCCGGATTTTCAAGCCTATTTTTATATTTCGAAACTAAATTTCTTTATATTGACCAAAACTTTTTGGGAGGAGTAACATGTAGTTGATGAACTTTTATAAATTCTCATTTTGAATTGCATTGTGTTTTTAAAAAATTTAAATTTTTTTTGTTAAAATTTAATATGTTTTGTATGTTTTAAATTGTTTTGATGTGCTGATATCAAAAATAATTTTAAAAAATTAAAAAACATTATTAACATATATTTAAACGTGCAAAATTATTTAAAAAACAGCCGCAAATTACCTTTAATACTCCATGAAGCAAAATATATAAGCCTGTGGCTGTATGAACTGTCAAATGCATGCCCACCGACAGCTCCCTGTACATATTCCGGCAACCTTTTACAGAGTGTTTATCATGCCTTACTTTACATAAATGTGTTATTATTACTATTATTTTACTACTGTTGATGTTACTATACATCTCCTCCACCGGATCACCTGGCGCAAGTCAGACAACGAGCAGAGATATATATATATAAAACACCCTCTGTCAAGAGCAAGGAGGGGAGGGGTAATGAATATATTACAAAAAGAGAAAAAGGTGAGAGAGGGAGGAGGGCAGAGAGCAGAAAGTGATAGAACGAAAATGAACAACTTTCTGTGTCCTTGGTTCGCATGTATCAAAACTCTGTGACAAAATTTCAGATCCTTTCTTTCGAAAGATTTCCATGGATTTTTCTGCCTCCATTATAATAATAACTCCCATTTATTTAATGATTACTATACAGGAATAATATTTTTACTCCTTATATAGTTTTTAAAATCATTTATAGCTAGTTAAGGATAAGGGCATTCATGAATCAATTGTAAAATAAATACTATTAAAAAAGTTAGGAGTGCGATTGTGGTTGTTTTTCATGCTGAAATGCATTAAAATAATATTTTTTTTATTTTTAAAAAATTATTTTTGAAATTAGCACATCAAAACGATCCAAAATATATAAAAAAATTAAATTTTAGCAATAAAAAAAATTAAATTTTTTGGTTAAAGGATCTCCCCATCAATGTAGTTAAATAAAGATATGATAATATGTTGCGGGTTGCAGAAATTTACTCTTGGATATTAAGTAATAACAATATTGTTTTTATTTGGTAATGAGAATAAAAAAAGAAAAACATCATTTATATATGATTTATAGAGAACACGATTGAACTTCGCATTTCTAAAAATTTAAAATTATTTTTTTTAATATTTTTAAATCGTTTTGATGCGTTGATATCAAAAATAATTTTTTTAAAAAATAAAAAATATTATTTTAATATGTTTTTAAATAAAAAATATTTTAAATCGCAATTATTACCATAAAAATACCTAGAATCTCAGGTGACTCTTTTATCTTCAGTAAAATTCAAATCTAGATTTTGAAGCTTTATTAAAAAGCCTAGAGAAAATTGAGTTACATTTTACTGTCCGGGTCAGTGAAGAGTGCGGTGGTAAATTCTCAAGGGGTTAATCCTGTCGGGTGGTGGCTGGTGAATCTTCGTGTCCCCCACGAATGTACCCATCGTAATTATTGTGTGTAACCTCATCACAAGATGCATGGTTGTAACTTGTAATCGAATCCGGCCCTCCCCAATAAATAATATTTTTTTTAATTATAATAATAATTATTTTTAAAATTTGTTTTTGACTGATCAGCTTCTGAAGCAAAATCTGAAAATATTAAAAAAAAATTAATTTAAAATAAAAAAATAAAAAAAATAAATTTTAAAAAATACTTTTAAAACACAAAAATAAACAAATTCTAAATAAAAACAAAATTCAAGTTATTTTTGTACATTGAACACTGCAAGTGAAGTATTTGTTAATCCCCCAACCAAGAATGGAAAAATCTACTGCAAAATGTTTAGGATATGATTCAAAGTCAATGTTTTAGGTACTGTTTCGAATGAAATAACAAGAGGAGATATGTTTTTTTCTTTACTCAAGTATAAAAATTAATTTTAAATATACATAGAGACCTAAACATTTTATGTTTTTATTCTTTAACACGAAATTAGATAACTTTTAGCTACTATATGGGAACAAAAATTTTCTTGTACTTTTTAATTTTAAAACTAAAAAATTCATTCAAAAATTTGTTTATTTTATAACTGCATTTCAATTAAACACCTCAATGTTAAAAAATCATCCCAGTCTAATAGCTTAAGCTGTTAGGTAAGGTCATAAAATATGATTTATATTATTCTCTAATATACCCCCTCAAGTGAAAGCCCTTTGAGCTTGAAACTTGTACGGACCCACATTACTTTATGCTTAATTTTTATCAAATAAATGAGGAAGGTGAGATTCAAACTCGTAACCGCTTGGTCATTAAGACTCTGATACCATGTCAAAAAATCATTTCAACCCAATAACTTAAACTATTAAATGAATTTCTAAAATATAGTTTATATTATTTTCTAAAACTGCGAACACAATCTTTACTTAAACCAAATCATTTAAAAACTGCTAAAATGGTAGGTGCAAATCATTATTTCTTAGTTTTTTTTTTTTTTTGAATTGATTGCGAGTGGCTGCTCCTTATGTAGTCACATTGTTGAACTTTTCAAGATTAATGTGGGTAGTGCATGATATTGGTTTGTAGCAAAACTATTCAAAATCTCCACATAAAGATTCTGTCTGATCCGTCAAAAAGCGTTATCTTTAACGACCCAATCCCTCGTAAGAACCTTGACGTTTCCCCACTGATTAAACCATGTTAACCCATTTTTAGACAAGCAATGAAATGTTTAATTCTTTATTAATAAACTTTTATGTAAATAAATCCCTTGAAATACCATGCTAGTTTGACCACGCATTATTTAAATTATTGATTAGCTAATAAGTTGCGTTCTTTGGTGATTCCAAGACAGCAGCAGGATGTCCTGATTTCACTGTCCATCATATAAAAATAAGCAAAGATTTCGTAATATTCTCTCAACAGACAGAACAATGTAGATTTTAGCTCTCATTGAAAAAACAAATATGGCAAAGCATATGAAAATCCAAGATTTGGTTTTATTTATTTATTTATTTATTTAGATGTTCTTATACTTTTTAAAGCGTGGGACTAGTTTTATTTGGAGTTCGTAGTTATTCTTTTCAATAAATACACTTTCTAAAAATCAAACTTGTATTCTCATCATAACAGTGATATAATAATATCTTAACCGCTAGACCAACACTGAAAATATCATCATAGAAGAAATATAATAATGTTTTTAAAGTGTGAGATTAGTTCTGTTCGGGATTCATAGTTATTCTTTTTAATAAATACGCTTCCTAAAAATTAAACTTGTATTCTCATCATAGAAGGAATATAATAATGTTTTAACCGCTAGATCAACACTGAAAATATCAATCATAATAAAAGAATTTATTTAGTTGTGAAAATAAATACAAAAATGAGTTTTTATCTCTTAAAAAAAAAGGGGGGGAAGACATAATCAAGAAGTTGAATCCTTTTTCCACAAATGTTCCTTTAAACATTTTAATTTTTTAAATCTTTTAAAATAATTTTTAAAGAATATGATTATTTTAAAATCTTGATATTTCTCATTTCATCAAATTAATATGAAAAAAATTAATTTTTTTAAAATAAACATTAAATTATTTTATAAAATTTAATAACTTGTTATAGTTAAAAGATGAGTAAACTGGAGTAAATAATTTTCTTTTGAATTAATAAAACTAAATAACCAAAGAGTGGTTCTTATTAAAAAGTATAATTATTGAAAAAATAATATAATAATTAAAACAACATAATATAAAAAAATGGAAATTGGTTTTATTTTCAAATAAACTGAATTTAATGATGAAGAGGTGATGATTGAGTCATAAAAAAAAATTTGTATTTATGATAAACTTATTATCTTGCATTTTTAACCATATCAAATTTTAATTTTGTGTTGGTGTAAATATTTATTTGGCACATATGATTGGTTTAGTTATTTATTTTATTATTAAATATATTTTAAAAAATGATTTAATAACTAAGTAAATGACAATTTTTTTTCTACAATCTGTTATATTTTATAATATCTCATTAACTAAATAGAATTCAAGAACATTTTACCGAACACAATTATATCTCTTAATATTTTAACAATCATAGTAACCAAATACTATTTAAATATTATTACAAGTCAAATCTAAGATATTCGTGCTCCCTCCCTCAATATTTGTTTTTCTATGCTGTCAATATGTTTGCCTTGGACAGACACTTGACAATGACGCCTTCAATAATATTTTTTACTAAACTAGTTGCTAGCAAAAAGAACCTATTGAGATGTGCTCTACCTCCAAACACATGATCATTCTTTACTGAAACATTATAAAGGCGTTTTTTATCTTTTTACTCCAAATATAGTATCACCGAACGGTCGATCAGTTTACGTAAAATTTTAGATTTAACAATTTTAATCCTTGTGTTTATTAATTATAGACTTGTTAATTGATTTTTTCATTCAATACCTCATGCTTATTGATGTAATCTTTATATAAATCTGTTTAAATTTAATTTCATTCAAGCATATTATTAATCCATTTCTATTTAATTATTATTATCAAAATAAATAAAATATCAATATGTAACCTAAAGATCAACAAAAAATACCCTTCAAATAAAAAACATTGAGCCTAAAGACAAGGGGAATTTTTGGTTTTTCACCATGTTTTTTTTTTCATTAATTATCATGTTAGCTTTGGAGCAATTATGTATTTGGCTAAATAAAACAAAAAATTGAGCAAGCTTGTAATGCATCTAGTGGTGCATGCGTGCGACACCTTTTAACATTCAAAAATGCTTTTTTTGTCATATTGTTGAAAGCAACTTCGTGCTCTTTTCCAACTATGATGTATTATGTAAGTTTAATCTTAGTTTTAAAATTAAATGAAGAGTAAAGATTTTATCAGGCAATTTTCTTTACATAAATAAATTTACTTACTTTTATGTTTTAAAATTAATTAATCACCTCTATTTTCTCTTATAAAGGTAAAAATATATCTATTCTGATGTGTAAATTTTATCAACATTCTTATGATATAATTATTAAAATTAGAATCACGTTACATAAAAAAAAATCCAAGGAATAAATTGAAGTAAAACTGGATCAGGACAAGAATATTTTTTCAAGAACTGTTCTTTATAGAAAAATCATCACCCGGAAAAAACAAACAAGCTAGGTTGTAACCAATGGATTTTGTTTTTGTTAAAAAAAAATTAGTTTCTTTATTAGGGATTATATCAAAGTAGAATATTTTTAACATCCATAATAAGTTTGGATTGAAGAGGAAAGTCTTTCTTATTCCATAAATTATATTTGATAATTTAATTATTTGTATATCAACAAAATAAATATTAGTGAATTAATATAAAAATATTTTACAAGTCTTCCCTAACATTTTAATATTTTAAATTGAGATGTTTTTGTTTATCATGATATGAGATTTAATGATCAAAATGCTTGTAAATTTGAATTTCACTATTACTCATTCTCTATAATTAAATTAAAAAGTGAGCATAAGCTTTTGGATTTTGAATTAAAATGGTTTTTTATATATACAAATAATCATGGTTATCTATTAGAATTTAAAATTCTAGAATTTAAATTATCATGTAAACCCTAACTTGATTCAAACTTAAGAAGACATACATTGATTTTCTCTCCATTTGAGATTTATATCATAATTATCTAAACATATGGTATTTATACCATAATTATTATATCAAATAAAACCAAGTGACGAGGGACTAAATTGAAAAAAATAAAAAAAATAAAATCAAAAGAATGATCACTAAATTAAAAGACACATTTGTATTTTTACCAATGAGAAGAGAGAGAAAATAGAAGAAGAAAGAAGTCTACCAGAACCACACTGGACTTCCACTCTTGACACATGCCTATCCACTATAAAGATCTTGGCAAGCCGCTTCTAAGGCCACCAGGGATGGTTGTGTTTGCCCGTTAGAGGAGCTGTGCATTCGTCCCCCAAAGGGCTCGGGCTCCTCTCATTCGCCCAATAGCACAGGCAAGCATCTTTTCTCTTCTTCTTCTTCTTTTTTTAAAATTTATCAAAAGACCATATTGCCACCTACCTAACATGATATCAATGAAAAAACCAACACAAAAGGCCTCTTAATGGAAGTTATGTATTTTTTGCTTGCAATCACACTTTAATAATTGCGCTATACTTTTGTAAAGAAAAAACCGAAAATATCCCTAATTGAAAGTTAAGAAAATTTAATCTTTAAGGGTATTATAGACAATACACTACATAAATTAACACTACAAATACTATTCTACCCCTATAAGTTTGTAATGACAAATTAGTCCTTTTGAATAGATGATTTTATCCCTGAGAATATGTTATATGGGTTTTATGTGAAGGGTAAAATTATCTTTTCATATAAATTCCACAATGAAATATGAAACCTTCCAAAGTAAAACAGTGATCGTGTTTTTTTAATCATCACCCGTTCATAAAAAAAACAAATAAGAATTTACCCCCATGTTTTTGTACTTTTCTCTGCAGGCTGTTACTGTCTAAAACTAATCTTATACAATAACGATTAGGTTTTTAATTATTGACAAATATATATATTTTTTAATAGGGTTTTTAATTTTTTTTCACTTAGAAGTACTTTTTTTTTTGTTTCAATAATCTACTTTTGTAGAATTGCATGAATAATCTAAGGAATATATTGAAAACATGTAGGATCAATGCTTTCATTAATAAATTATGAAGCCAACTTTCTTTCTTAAAAGATCATGTGACCCAATTGTTCCCCCACACCTCATAAAAGATCCATATTGGACTTGCACTTTAATTTAGTCGCTCCATGGATAAGAACGATACTAGTGTCTAGGCACTGTTTGGCAGTGATTTTAAATTTTTTGATTTATTTTAGTTTTAAATTATTATTTTTTAGTTTTTTTAGATCGTTTTGATGTTCTGATGTAAAAATTATATTTTTAAAAAATAAAAATTATTTTAATATATTTACAAGTAAAAATATCTTTTAAAAAACAATATTTATCACACTACTAGATAAAATCATGTTATCCACTTTTTTGATGGGATAGAGTGTAAAGATCAACCAAAGTCACTTTCTCAATTCCAAAAGCTTAATTTCTAGTTTTAGGTTGTTCCATCATTTTGATAATTTAGTTAGTATAGTTTATTTGGCATGATTTGTTTGAAGTGATTTTTTTTTATTTTGAATTGTAATTGAGAAGTTGTTTTTTTTTATAAATAACTTAAAATATGTTTTGTAAAAATAAATCAAAGTAACTTCTTTGTAGAAGTTTAATGTTTTATTAAATCAAAATGTTGATTTAATTCGTAACAAACATTTTGTTCAAGTAACATGTTATTTTTAACCAAATATATTTATATTTGTTCTTTAAATCAAAAGTTAAATGCAACTTATATCAATTTATAAAATCAAACTAATAGAACCTTTGTGTATTTAATGATGCTCAAATAACACTTGTAAGCGTGGATTTTAGAAATATTGAAGAAAATGCATTTAGTATGTTCTGGAATTGAAAAGTAAACATATTCTATAATAGATGATTAAATTACAACAATCTTTTTGAAATACAATAAAATTAAAAAATAATTGAAAGATATATGTTACATCGAGCTGGTTGCCATGTGGATCCTAACGAAATTGTTCAGCTAGGATTCTGCTTAGTGAGTGTCATCTTTCATCTAGCCGGATATCGAGCTTTGAGTGCCATGTAGAGGCTTTTTCTTAACACATCTTATTCATTATCATTAAAGAATATGAACTCAGATCATTGTAAGTTTGTAACTAATCCTAGAGTCACGAGAAATAAGTTTTGTAAATAATGTTAGCAGTCATCCTTAATATTTACACAGTTAGGATTGTGTACAATAACAAGGGTGCAATATATTACACAAGATCACAACACTATACACGGTAAATACATATACAAAGTAATTCCCATAATACGTCTCTTTAAGCTAAAGGTAGAGACTCCACATGAAGCATGGATTGAAGATGAGCAAAGGCTGCATGGGGAAAAGGTTTAGTAAGAACATCAGCTAGTTAATCCTTAGAAGATATAAACCAAACCTTAATCTCATTCTTAGCAACTCTATTACGAATAAAATGATAGTCAGCCTCAACATGCTTGGCACAAACATAAAAAATAGGATTCAAAGATTAATAGGTGACACCTAAATTATCACACCATAACATAGCTACATAAATAGAGGGAAGCCAAAGTTCTGAAAGTAATGAGCAAATTCATAAAATTTCAGTAGTATCATTAGCTAAAGTCTTGTATTTGACTTTAATAAAAGAACGAGTTGCAAATATTTGTTTCCTAGACTTTTAGGAAATATAAGCATTGCCTAAAGAAACAAGTTAACCACTTTAGACTTACGATCATCAACACTGCTAGCATAATCAACATCAATGAAGATATAACGAGAAAAAGAAGAACTACAAGTGATGTGTTAGCCATGATTAGTTATAGCCTTTAGATAACATAATATGCGTTTAACAATGACCCAACAAGCATTAGTAAGAGCATGTATAAAATATCAAATAATTTTCATTACATAACATATATCAAGCCTGGTGAAAGTAATATACTAGATAGCACCAATGATATGTATATAACGTGTAGAATCATAATACAAAGCATCAGACACCATGGTCATCTTAGAAGAAAAAGAGGCAGGAGTATCAATAGGTTTACAAGAAGACATACTGGCTCTATAAAAAAATGTCAAGAGCATACTTCTGTTGAGTAAGCATGAGATCCATAGAAGTAGGTTTAACTTAATTCCCAAGAAATTATTTAAAGATCTTAAGTCACGAAGCTTGAAGTCTAAGCTCAATAAGGAGATAAGATTTTTAAGTAAAGCCAAATTACTCCCGGTAAGCAAAAGACCGTCAACATAAACAAACAAGTAAAGGACATCACCTCTCAAAGAGAGAAAGAATAGAGACGTATTAACTCTAGAAACATGTGAACCAATGAAGAGGAGATAATCACTTAAGCAATTATACCAAACTTAAGGAGCTTGTTTCAATCCATACAAAGACTTATGATGAATGAAAACATGGGAGGAAATATGAGAGTGAACAAAACCAGGTGGTTGCTCCATTGCTCCATATACACCTCTTATTAAAGTATCCTATTTAAAAAGATATCATGAACATCTAGTTGATTAATCTGCCAACCCTGGGAAACAACAAAAATAAACAGTTATTGGCTTAACAACTGGATTAAAAGTCTTTATATAATCAGTCCCCTCTTGTTTAGTGAACACTTTAGCAACTAAATAAGCTTTATATCTCTCAACACTACCATCAACTCACCTCTTAATTTTATACACCCAATAACTACTAATAACATTCATAGATAAGTAAAAGGGAACTAAAGTAATCAGTTTCTGTTCAGGTAAAGAAGTAACTCATGAAGTAGAGAAGAGTGTGAAATTAGTTATTTTGGGCTTTCATGGGAACCATAGAGTGTTGATATAAAACCTAAGCATGAGAAATTTGGTCAAAATCCAAAACATGTTTAAAAGAAAAATTAAAGAGATCAACCACTAGATTCAAGCTAGGAGGTGACAAGGCAGAGGCGATTGATAAAGGAAAACCAAAGGCTGAACCATCTCGTGTAAGTATATGAGAAGAAGAAAGCCATGTGAACCTAAAGAGAAAGAACTTATACCTTGATAATGATTAGTAAGGGAGAAAGTGTAAGGAGATAGATCATCAAGAATATTGCTCACTAAAATTAGCTGATTAGGTAAAGAATGTGTAAGTGTTAGGTTGAGAGATGAAAAGGGAAAAGGTGTCAAGGTAGAAACTCATAAATGGTTTAGACAATGTTACTTTCTATTCAGATTTTTCAAAAGAAAAAATATTTTCATGAAACCTAACACGCCAAACAATGTATATTTATTTTGAAGAAAAAGCAATACATTGATAACCCAAATAAAATGAGCTATAACCAAGAATAATAAAAGGAGTAGAATGAAAATCTAACTTATGATCATTATATGGAAGAAGGTAGGGAAAATATAGACAATAAAAATAAAAAACAAAGGAAACTATAATATAGTGTAGACTTAAAAAGACATTCAAAAGGTGTTTTATTATTTAAAACAAGTGTTGGCATGCAATTTATTAAATAAACAAATGTTTCAAATGTAGAAAAACAAAATTTTAAAGGTGTTTACAATGACCAAGAAAGTTGAGACAAGTTTCAACAATATATTTATGTTGATGTTCAACTGTGCCATTTTATTTATGAGTATGTGGACAGATAAATCTATGTTGAATACCAATAGTTTTAAAATAAGTGTTCAATTTTTTATAATCACCACTTTAATCCATTTGTACAGATTTAATTTTAGCAAAAAATTATCTTTTAACTTAAGCTTGAAATTATTAAAAAATAATAAAAACATCATATTTGACAATCAAAGAAAAGAACCAAATATATTTAGTATAAGCATCCATAAAAATAACAAAATAACAAAAACTATTAGAAGAGAACATAAGGAAAGGTCTTTAAACATTAATAAATATCAATTCAAAAGGAGAAGAAGTTTTGTGACCTGTAAGTTCTAAAGATAAATTTGTCATAATTTCTAAAGGATATGCTGAACAATTAAAATTCAGATGTTTTAACGTTTATAACACCTTTTTTATTTGACACTAAAAAACTCAAAATTTATAAATTAGGATGTCCAAGACGATGATGTCAGGTATCAGTAAAGACAGAAACATATACATGCATGAAGGCTTGAGGTAAAGATGCAAAAAACTCAGAGATAACATAAAGACCATATATACTTTGAATGGAAAGAAGCACCTCCTTGGTTATTATATCCTTAACAAAAAAACAAATAATGAAATTAACCCAATTTCATACCTTTATTTTCAATGTTACAACCCAATTTTTTACCTTTATTTTTTTATATTAAAAAAAAAGAAAATCCATAAAATGTATCTTTTCATTAAACTTAGTTACTTTGTTTTGTTATTTTCATCATATTTGTTAGCATTTGTGTACTTATAAGTAACCATAAAAAAGAACAAAAAAATACAAAAATAAAAAAGTACAAAAAAAATACAAAAGACAGATGGGGTTTGAAATTGGACCAAAATTAAGTATCACATGCAAAAACTGAGTTTGGAAATTTTTAGGCCACAATTGAAAGCTGAATTGAAGAAAAGGGTTTAAATTGGTTTAATTTGGCTAAAATTGAAAGAAATTGAAGTTCAAGGATGAGTTCAAAATAAATAGTCAAGTTAGAAAATCATTTAAGGGCTTAATTGAAAAACAAATTGAAATCGGGCACCAAATCGACTTAAAAATGGAAAAATTAGAAGACTAGGAGCCAAAATGAAGACAATAGAGAAATCAGAGGGGTTGTTTTAATTCTATCTAAGGTATGATTGAAAGAAGATTGAAAGACCAGGGATTGAAACGCAAAAAACACAGAAATGATAGGACGGATATGAAATTTGATATAATTTCAATTGAAGAAAACATAAAACAAACCAAGTGAAACAATGTCTTTTGCCTAGAAAAAGAAAGAATAATCTTTGAACATTCAAAGGATAGTGGCATCATTTTGTCCCTAACATCTACGAAAATCTAGTTTTTCTATATATATATATATATATATATATGTTAGGCTAACTTTTTGCTTATGTTTTGCCCCCAATTTCAGCTCTCAATTGATCCTTCCTGTAGGTTAGGCTAACACACATGTTGATAATCTCAAACATGTGGTCTATTACACCAAAGCAATATAACTTCTTTTCTGCCATGATTCTCTCCCCACGAATCAAGCAAATAGATCTAGGAAGTCATCATTTAACTCATGTTGAGATATATAGAGAAAGGATTACAACATATATGGAGGAGGAGGATCACTTCACTCTCTCAACTCCCAGCTCTTAACTGCTGCACTTGCAGCTGCTGCAATGGCAGCAAGGCTGCTGCCATTGCAGCTCTCTTTCTCTCCACTCTCTTGCACACACTCACGTTTTCATTCTCTCCTCTCTCAACATTGCTCTCTAATGTAGGCCTCTATTTATAGACATTCATGGCAGCTCCTCCAGCTCTTTTGTCAACAATGGTGGCTGCCAAACTTACCAAACTTTGACATTAGACAATGGTTGTTGGCTGCCACCAACAACCCACCATTACAGCCATCTTCTTTGACAATGGCAGCCACATAATTGGCAATATTCCAACAATCACCCCCTTTGCCATTTATGTGGGCAATTGTCCTCTTGCTTCTTCAGCACACGCTTGCATCCTGCAGCTCTTCGAAGCTTACCATTCTGAGAGCATCTTCGACACAACATCCCCCTTCGAGCGTCTTAACCATGCTCGGTCCGGAATGATTTTTCAAGCCTTACACCAAGGCTTGCAACACCCCCTCAAACGAATATTCCAAGTGCGACAGTCATTATCTGAGTATCTTAATATGATCACGAGCTCACCACTCTTCCAAGAGTCTACTCATCCAGGAGTTGCGCCTGCCCTCTGTTCCACCCTAGGAACCACGTCTTACTTCTCCGTGAGTCTCCCGCTCTTAGTCGTAAGAGTCCAGGTAGCTCTCCACCTTTAACCATGGGGGCAGCCCATAAAGGTTGATCCATATCTATCTTCATACTCTGAGTATTACAATGCTATTACCGAGCTCACCACCTTGACAAGAGTCAACTCGTTCTCGGAACCTGCGCATGCCCTTCTGCTTCTTCATAGCAGCCGCGTCTTAATGTTCCACAAGTCATCCACTTATTGTCCAAGGCAAATGTCTTCTAGCTCATTGATCTTTACATGGGGGCAATATCCATGAAAGTCAATCCTGCATTTGTCTCCATACTCATCATAGCCACTTCATTGGCTATCCATCTGTCCACTCATATCCAGCCATCACATTGGCTCTGGGGTTGTTATGAACTTGGGCTCCTATCGTGGCCCATACACCTTCTCTAAGGTGTCTTCGCCCGTTGTCGTGGGGCGGTATGAACTGGGACTCCTATCAAGGCCCTCACACCTTCTCCAAGGTGTCTTCGCCCGTTGTCATGGGGCGGTCTGATCCGGGGCTCCTATCATGGCCCTCACACACCTTCCATCTAAGGTGTCTTCACCTTTCATAGGTGGCCGCATCCTCCTTCAGCTGAGATGCTTCAAAGTGGCTCCAAAAAAGTTCTCTACCACCATGTGCACTATGGGAGAGATAATTGCCACTGATTACATAGAAAGAGAAACTTGCGGTATACTCCTCGCAATCCTCCACCTCGATTTCTATGTTTGGAGCTTCTACGCCTTTCTGCTTGACAGCTCCACTTACACCAACTCTCTTTGGTGTCTTCGCCTTTCATCATAAGCGGTCGCCTTTTAACACAGGCGTTTACACCCCCTCAATTAGGTGCCTCTACAACAGCTCTCTTTCCATTTTTGCATGCATTGGAAAGGTCTTCGCCTGTTGTCTTCATCAAGAGCACAAGAGACTTCATGTTGTACAAACTTTATGGTCTGCGCTCTCGAGCTTCATCTGGGAACACCTCTTCTCCTTGCACTTTTGTTGTCTCATTCAAGATTACCTCTTTTGGATCCTCACGGGTACTCCCGCACAATCTCCGGTGTGCCCTCGTGCAATTTCTTTCTCCAGTTTCTCCCTATTCCTTGCTTATGTTTGACAGACTCATCCCGGTCACAACACCTATCCAAGTCAAAATAGGGTGCCAATCTTTATCCCCTTGCTGTATTCCTCTTCCATTATCGGGTCTTCATCAATTCTCCCATCGAGAAATCCACGATCACCGAATCTAACTTCTTTGGAGAAATCACCACTTCATCAGATCCTTGATCATACGGAACCCAACTGTTTCCTTGTGCCGTCATCCTGCTAGTCTTCAACTGTTTCATTACAAACTGCTATATATACGAAAATAGTACTGTATGGATAATCCTTCCACTAAGCAAGTTCCCAGGAAAGATTGGAGGGGTCACACTGGTCCCGCTTAAAACCCAACCTCCTGAGGTAACTTCTTAGGCCATATCTATCCATCGTACTGTCTTTCCGTATATACAACCATTTGCTAGCTTTGTTGCGGCTTTCCTTTACAAGTGATTTGGAATATACTGGTTTAATACATGATTTCTCAACATCTGGCGAGACTACCAGTTCTTAGATTCGTCAAGATTGGTCTTTATCAATTTCCACTCTTCACCTCAAATTGTTCACATGATCGGGTGTCCAGAGTGTCCCAATTTTGCCTTCCTTCAAGGCAGTTAAAATTCTCCCCACTTAGCAGTTCAGCACATGTAATTGGGTAAACATGTGCACGTTCTTCCTCTTCATCTCCATCGACCACCATGATGACCTTCAGATGCCTCCTGATCGGGCAATCTCTTTTGTTAATTCACCACCGCTATTTTTTGGTCTCAAATCTCAACGATCGGACCATACCATTGCATCCGGAACGATCAAATTAGCTGGAAACAAGTCTGAAATCGTCCAAATCGCACTTCAGACGGCTAAGATTTGATCAAAACAATTCTGGCTAGATCAACGGCCCAGATTCAATCTCAGAACCGGTTGCAGGTAGACTCTGCTGCACAGAATCTTATCCCTCGGCTCGCGGCTCGGCTCAGCTCTGAAACGGCTCGGCTCAACTCGGCTCGGCTCCGCTCGGCTTGCGTTTGGTGACGTGGCAGGTGGGACCCGTATGCTGACGTGTCATGCTGACTGGACTCTTACGTGGCATGCTGACTGGGCATACTGGCGTCATGGAGACGTCATGATGACGTCATCCTTATCCGGGTCTGGCGCGTGGGTCGGGTCGTCTGGTATTCGGGTCGGGTCAGGCCATTCGGGCGAAGAAGACGCGTGGGGCGCGTCTGCGCGTGTGGGTAGACGCCTTGCCGGAGAGTGATGGAGAGTGCGGCCATGTCCGACGTTCGATTTTGACGCCGTTTTCACCAGTGGCTTCGTCTCGACCTCCTCTACACAGTGGTATGGTCAAAATACCATTTTGAGAACTTTCATTTTTGAGCAAAAAACAAACACCCCTTTAAACCATGTGCTCTGATACCAATTGTTGGGGAATTCCGGCTCCCCCATGCGCGGACCGGGGGTATACTGATAGTTGCTCAACGGAGGGTAAAGCACACCGACACAATATTTTAACGTGGTTCGGCAAATCCGCCTACATCCACGGGAGAGTCTATATTATTGAGATATATAGAGAAAGGATTACAACATATATGGAGGAGGAGGATCACTTCACTCTCTCAACTCCCGCCCTCTTAACTGCTTTGCACTTGCAATTGCCCGAATGGCAGCAAGGCTGCTGCCATTGCAGCTCTCTTTCTCTCCACTCTCTTGTACACACTCACGTTTTCATTCTCTCCTCTCTCAACATTGCTCTCTAATGTAGGCCTCTATTTATAGACATTCATGGCAGCTCCTCCAGCTCTTTTGTCAACAACGACGCCACTTTTTTTTCTTTTAATTATTTTTTTTTATTTTTAATTTTTAGTTTTTTTTTCTTTTTTTCTTTTTTTCTTTTTTTCTTTTTTTTTTATTTTTTCTACTCAATTCGGTTTCTATCTCTTCTTCTTTCTCACTCTCAATTTGTTTCGACCTTTGCTCTTCAAGTTCTTTCCCACTTCGCAGCATGATCGCACTAACATTCTCTTTTGGATTCAATGCTTGGGAGGGTAACTTTCCATTCATTTGTGCTTCCAATTTCCCTACACTTGAAGCTACTTGCCCCATTTGCTTTTCCAAGTTGTGAATACTTGACCTTGTTTCCTGTTGAAAAGACATGACATTTTGTTGTAAGGTCACAGTGTTAGAAGCCAAAGTTTTCATCATCTCACGAAGATCATCATTGGATGATGACCCCATAACATTGGAGTTTGTGAATGGAGGAGGGGGTTGTCTTGCTTGATAATTCGCTTGGGATTGAAATCCATGGGGATGGAACCGTCGTCCTTGATTGCTTTGTTGAGGTGGGTTCCCATAGCGTAAGTTGGGATGATCTCTCCATCCGGGGATTGTGCGTGTTGGAAAAGGGATCATATTTACGTTGGGGTTGTCCATTGAATGCTCCATCAACTGTATTAGCATGTTCAATGTAATCTTCTTGCATTGTTGGGCACATATCTGAGGCATGTCCTTGTAAGGAACACATGCTACAAACTTTTACCTGCTGTACATTTCCACAAGCCAAAGAACGCACAAGAGAAGTAAGATCATTAACTTTATTTTCAAGGTTAGAAACACTTACCTCATTTACTCGTTTGTTTGAGAAATCCCCACGAGTGCCAAACTGTTTCGAGTTGGCTGCCATGTTTGAGATCAATTGGCGTGCAGCCTCGGGTGTCTTATCTACCAATGCCCCTCCACTTGCAGCATCAATGATACTACGGTCAGTAGGCATCAATCCTTCATAGAAATATTGAATGAGCAGATGATCAGGTATTTGATGATGAGGACATTGAATGCAGAGTTGCTCAAATTTTTCACAATATTCGAGAGTGTCTCTCCATGAGATTGCCGAATCCCACATATTTCTTTCCTTATGTTGGCAACTTCGAGATCTTTGGGAAATACTTCTCAAGGAAAATCTTTTTCATGGCATTCCAAGTTCCAATAGATCCCGGGAGAATAGAGAAAAGCCATGTCTTTGCTTTGCCCTTTTAAAGAGAAAGGGAAAGCTTTCAACTTAACTTTGTTCTTCGTCAACTCCATTCGGTTTCATGCCAATGCAAACCATATGGAACTCCTTGAGATGAGTATGAGGATCTTCTCCCCGCAAGACCATTGAATGTTGGTAGCAAATGTATAAAACCAGATTTGAGCTCAAAGTTTACATTATTGTCGATGTTTATGCACAATGGTTGGTTTTCCACGTTAGGAGCAGCAAGCTCCTTGAGTGTTTGTTGTCGTGCAACAGCCATGGTGTTGAGGCGAGCTTCCTTTCGTAACCTGCGTAAAGTGTTTTCTATTTCAAGATCCAACTGCACTTGAAATTGATTAGTAGAACGGGTTACAGGCATAAATCTTCAAGAAAACTCAAAATAAACCAATCACACAAGAGATTGAAAACAATGCAAATTGTACGAAAATCCTACGGTAGAAAACTAAAACTGCCTAAAAACTCTAGAAAATAGTGGAATTTGGCCTCGATAAGGTGTGGCTAGTGGTTCACCACTACTCTTGTTCAGAACGTCGTTTTTCTTTAGAAAACAAAAGGCCGATACCTAATTCCACCAAAAAATCTGTTTTGAACAGTACCGCTGCCGTAAGTGAACAGTAATTCTATCTTTTTTTTTTTTTTAGAAAAATAAATAACAATCACAACAAATAAAAATAACAGCACAAGAATTAACTAAAATTACTTCCCCGGCAACGGCGCCAAAATTTGTTGCGATGTCGCGGTCGCACAAATTAATTACCCTAACTTAAAACACACAAGATAGTATAGAGCAAGCAAGGGGTCAATCCCACGAGGAAGGTTTAGTTTAGATTCTTATGCTATATGTTATGCAATTGGGGAGTTTTGAGTTGTGATGATCTAAACTATGGAAGAAATTAAACTAGCAAACAAAATCAATTGAAATTGAAATATATCAAGAAAACAAACCTTGGTTGCAAGCACACATCCACCTACGTAAATCGAACCGATCCTTGAAACGAAACTTCAGCTTATATTCTGAATTTTTATCTTTTCTTAACATTGGTTAATTAACGGATCCGCCGTATAACTAACCCTAACCAACAAATAATCACAGTGTCCGCACTAATGATTTAATCCAATGGCAGCCTTAAGATCTAGATAAATTCATTAATCTTAACAACCAAGTTGTCAGCTTGTGTTGCTTTGATCGAATGTTCTCCCTAAGTTTAATAACGTAGTTCCGCTACAATTACCAAGCTTAGTTGCTTCACAAGTTTATATATCACAACTCCGGTTTTGATATCAAACTTAGCAATAGATTGTTCATAATAATAACTTAGAGTCCGCTCTAGCAATTAAGATAAACAATCATACGAAATATGCATAGGAAAACAAACATAGTCATTCATAATACAAACCAAAAATAAATGGAAGAATAAATCTCACAGTTCTTGAAATCTGAAGGTGTTTGCGTCCTTGCAACCAAGAAAACGAGCTTAGCCTTGCATATCTATTGAACAAATACTCCTAAAGATGAAAGAATACATGATTTCTGATTTGTAGAAGGGAGAGTTTGTGTTTCTTCTCTTATGGCTGCCACCCTTCTTTCTTTGATTCTACTGCACTCTCTCTCCCTCTCCCTCTCTCTTGGCTCTTTTAATATCATGAACTTAGCTGCCTATTTATACACAAATTATAAGTAAGAAAAATCAAAGTTCAAGTGTGAACATCAAGAGATGGTGGTAGTGTGAAGGCAACGGTGGTGGTGCACTGGTTTGTGGTTGGTGGTTTGAGGTTGGTGGCTTGAGGTTGGTGGCTGCCTTCCTTGACCTTCTGGATTGATTTACTTGAGGAGCTAAATTGTTGAAATTAAAACTTGGATGCTAGTTTTGATGCTTCAGGATGCAATTTGGATTCGTTTCTTCACGAAACCTGATTGCTGGCAGAATTCAGTTGTCATCTTTGAAAACTCATATCTCCCTCATATGACATCGTTTTTGGCTGAAATTTGGAGCGTTTGTAGACCTTTGAGTCGGGAATCCAAAACAATTGAGTTTGCATCAATTGGATATCTACAGATCCAGATATTGAATTTTGAATGGACAAAGGTCAACACTGGCAAAATGCGAGTTTTGACTTTGAAGGATGTGATTTCCATGCTCTTTGTATTTTTATTTTTCTTGACTTAGATTTCCAGAAAGGTATGGATGTTAGCTTTCTAATGCCACTGGAATCACTTCGTTTCGACTTTTCGAGCTCACGCTCTGCACAAAACATCGACTGAGGGTCAAATCTGCCAATTACCTCCAAAAGAGCGACAAAATTTGTTGCGATGTCGCGGTCGCACAAATTAATTACCCTAGCTTAAAACACACAAGATAGTATAGAGCAAGCAAGGGGTCGATCCCACGAGGAAGGTTTAGTTTAGATTTTTATGCTATATGTTATGCAATTGGGGAGTTTTGATTTGTGATGATCTAAACTATGGAAGAAATTAAACTAGCAAACAAAATCAATTGAAATTGAAATATATCAAGAAAACAAACCTTGGTTGCAAGCACACATCCACCTACAGAAATTAGAACCGATCCTTGAAACGAAACTTCAGCTTATATTCTTAATTTTTTATCTTTTCTTAACATTGGTTAATTAATTGGCGCCGTTGTCGGGGAAGTAATTTTAGTTAATTCTTGTGCTGTTATTTTTATTTGCTATGATTGTTATTTATTTTTCTAAAAACAAAAAAGAGATAGAATTTTTGCTTGCGGCGGTACTGTTCACTTACGGCAGCGGTACTGTTCAAAACAGATTTTTTGGTGGAATTCGGTATCGGCCTTTTGTTTCCTAAAGGGAAACGATGTTCTGAACAAGACTAGTGGTGAACCACTAGCCTCACCTTATCAAGGCCAAATTCCACTATTTTCTAGAGTTTTTAGGCAGTTTTAGTTTTCTACCGTAGGATTTTCGTACAATTTGCATTGTTTTCAATCTCTTGTGTGATTGGTTTATTTTGAGTTTTCTTGAAGATTTATGCCTGTAACCCGTTCTACTAATCAATTTCAAGTGCAGTTGGATCTTGAAATAGAAAACACTTTACGCAGGTTACGAAAGGAAGCTCGCCTCAACACCATGGCTGTTGCACGACAACAAACACTCAAGGAGCTTGCTTGCTCCTAACGTGGAAAACCAACCATTGTGCATAAACATCGACAATAATGTAAACTTTGAGCTCAAATCTGGTTTTATACATTTGCTACCAACATTCAATGGTCTTGCAGGAGAAGATCCTCATACTCATCTCAAGGAGTTCCATATGGTTTGCATTGGCATGAAACCGAATGGAGTTGACGAAGAACGAAGTTAAGTTGAAAGCTTTCCCTTTCTCTTTAAAAGGCAAAGAAAGACATGGCTTTTCTCTATTCTCCCGGGGATCTATTGGAACTTGGAATGCCATGAAAAAGATTTTCCTTGAGAAGTATTTCCCAAAGCATCTCGAAGTTGCCAACATAAGGAAAGAAATATGTGGGATTCGGCAATCTCATGGAGAGACACTCTCCGAATATTGGGAAAGATTTGAGCAACTCGCATTCAATGTCCCTCATCATCAAATACCGATCAATGCTCATTCAATATTTCTATGAAGGATTGATGCCTCACCGACCGTAGTATCATTGATGCTGCAAGTGGAGGGGCATTGGTAGATAAGACACCCGAGGTCGCACGCCAATTGATCTCAAACATGGCGGACCAACTTCGAAGCAGTTTGGCACTCGTGGGGATTTCTCAAACAAACGAGTAAATGAGGTAAGTGTTTCTAACCGTGAAAATAAAGTTAATGATCTTACTTCTCTTGTGCGTTCTTTGGCTTGTGGAAATGTACAGCAGGTAAAAGTTTGTAGCATGTGTTCCTTACAAGGACATGCCTCAGATATGTGCCCAACAATGCAAGAAGATTACATTGAACATGCTAATACAGTTGATGGAGCATTCAATAGACAACCCCAGTAAATATATGATCCCTTTTCCAACACGCATAATCCTCGGATGGAGAGATCATCCCAACTTACGCTATGGGAACCCACCTCAACAAAGCAATCAAGGACGACAGTTCCATCCCCATGGATTTCAATCCCAACAGAATTATCAAGCAAGACAACCCCCTCCTCCATTCACAAACTCCAATGTTATGGGGTCATCATCCAATGATGATCTTCGTGAGATGATGAAAACTTTGGCTTCTAACACTGTGACCTTACAACAAAATGTCATGTCTTTTCAACAGGAAACAAGGTCAAGTATTCACAACTTGGAAAAGCAAATGGGGCAAGTAGCTTCAAGTGTAGGGAAATTGGAAGCACAAATGAATGGAAAGTTACCCTCCCAAGCATTGAATCCAAAAGAGAATGTTAGTGCGATCATCCTGCGAAGTGGGAAAGAACTTGAAGAGCAAAGGTCGAAACAAATTGAGAGTGAGAAAGAAGAAGAGATAGAAACCGAATTGAGTAGAAAGAAGAAACATCCTCCTCTTTCCCAAACTGAAACAATGACCATTACTCCGAAGGTAAGTCCTAACTCAATGAATTTTAGTTTTCAACTAATTCCACCCTTTCCTGTGAATTCTTCTAGGTCAAAGAAAGAGGACAAAGAAAAAGAGATTTTAGAGGTTTTCAAGAAAGTGGAACTCAACATTCCTTTGCTTGATGCTATCAAGCAAATTCCGAAGTATGCCAAATTCTTGAAGGAGTTGTGTACTACCAAGAGAGCTTTCAAACTAAAAGGTCACGAAACGGTAAGTATGGGTGAAGTTGTATCTGCTATTGTTCAAAAGAATATGCCTTTGAAGCAAAAAGACCCAGGTGCGTTCACTATTCCATGTGTTATTGGTAATGCTAGTTTCAAAAGGGCCTTGTGCGATTTAGGTGCATCCATTAGTGTTATGCCTAAACATGTTTATGATTCTCTTAGTCTTGAACCTTTGAATAAAACTAGTATTGTCATACAACTTAGGGATCGTAGTTTTGTTTATCCACTTGGTGTGATAGAAGATATCCTAGTCAAGATTGATAGTTTGGTTATTCCATGTGATTTTTATATTCTTGATATGGAACATGATTCTTGTGATTCATCAAACAACACTCCTATATTGTTTGGGAGACCATTCTTGAAAACTACCAATACAAAGATTGATTGTGGTAAGGATACTTTGTCTATGGAGGTAGGAGATGAAAAAATTGAATTTAATTTTCATGATACAATGACATATCCTTATAGCAATGTTTATTCTATCACATGCTATGACCAAGTTGATAAGTGTGTACAACAATTTTGTGATTTTGATAGTAAGGATGGATTAAGCGTAGCTTTGAGCTATGGCTATGATTTTACGAAGATAAAACAGATAGAGAGGCATATATGTGTTCCCCAAAGCGTGTACCAATCAGCATTGGCTTTGCAAGCTTTTCAAACTGTCCCCCATGATGCAAAAGTCATTCTCTCCATCATGGAAAATGAATGGGTGGCGTCTATCCTTTTGGTACCTAAAAAGACTGGAACCATGTTGGAAGAAATTCGAAATGATGCTTATGAGAATGCAAGGATTTACAAAGAAAAGAGCCAAGAGAGAGGGAGAGAGAGTGCAGTAGAATCAAAGAAAGAAGGGTGGCAGCCATAAGAGAAGAAACACAAACTCTCCCTTCTACAAATCAGAAATCATGTATTCTTTCATCTTTAGGAGTAGTTGTTCAATATATATGCAAGGCTAAGCTCGTTTTCTTGGTTGCAAGGACGCAAACACCTTCAGATTTCAAGAACTGTGAGATTTATTCTTCTATTTATTTTTGGTTTGTATTATGAATGAGTATGTTTGTTTTCCTATGCATATTTCGTATGATTGTTTATCTTAATTGCTAAGAGCGGACTCTAAGTTATTATTGTGAACAATCTATTGCTAAGTTTGATATCAAAACCGGAGTTGTGATATATAAACTTGTGAAGCAACTAAGCTTGGTAATTGTAGCGGAACTACATTATTAAACTTAGGGAGAACGATCGATCAAAGCAACACAAGTTGACAACTTGGTTGTTAAGATTAATGAATTTATCTAGATCTTAAAGGCTGCCATTGGATTAAATCATTAGATGCGGACAACTTGTGATTATTTGTTGGTTAGGGTTAGTTATCTGGCCGGTCAGTTAATTAACCAATGTTAAGAAAAGATAAAAATTCAGAATATAAGCTGAAGTTTCGTTTCAAGGATCGGTTCTGATTTCTGTAGGTGGATGTGTGCTTGCAACCAAGGTTTGTTTTCTTGATATATTTCAATTTCAATTGATTTTGTTTGCTAGTTTAATTTCTTCCATAGTTTAGATCATCACAAATCAAAACTCCCCAATTGCATAACATATAGCATAAAAATCTAAACTAAACCTTCCTCGTGGGATCGACCCCTTGCTTGCTCTATACTATCTTGTGTGTTTTAAGTTAGGGTAATTAATTTGTGCGACCGCGACATCGCAACAAATTTTGCGCGGTCGCAACAAATTAATTACCCTAGCTTAAAACACACAAGATAGTATAGAGCAAGCAAGGGGTCGATCCCACGAGGAAGGTTTAGTTTAGATTTTTATGCTATATGTTATGCAATTGGGGAGTTTTGATTTGTGATGATCTAAACTATGGAAGAAATTAAACTAGCAAACAAAATCAATTGAAATTGAAATATATCAAGAAAACAAACCTTGGTTGCAAGCACACATCCACCTACAGAAATTAGAACCGATCCTTGAAACGAAACTTCAGCTTATATTCTGAATTTTTTATCTTTTCTTAACATTGGTTAATTAACGGATCCGCCGTATAACTAACCCTAACCAACAAATAATCACGTCCGCACTAATGATTTAATCCAATGGCAAACTTTAAGATCTAGATAAATTCATTAATCTTAACAACCAAGTTGTCACTTGTGTTGCTTTGATCGAATGTTCTCCCTAAGTTTAATAACGAGTTCCGCTTACAATTACCAAGCTTAGTTGCTTCACAAGTTTATATATCACAACTCCGGTTTTGATATCAAACTTAGCAATAGATTGTTCACAATAATAACTTAGAGTCCGCTCTAGCAATTAAGATAAACAATCATAGGAAATATGCATAGGAAAAACAAACATAGTCATTCATAATACAAACCAAAAATAAATGGAAGAATAAATCTCACGCTTCTTGAAATCGAAGGTGTTTAAGGCCCTTGCAACCAAGAAAAACGAGCTTAGCCTTGCATATCTATTGAACAACTACTCCTAAAGATGAAAGAATACATGATTTCGATTTGTAGAGGGGAGAGTTTGTGTTTCTTCTCTTATGGTCGCCACCCTTCTTTCTTTGATTCTCACTTCTCTCTCCCTCTCTCTTGGGTCTCCTAATATCATGAACTTAGCTGCCTATTTATACACAAATTGTAAGTAAGAAAAATCAAAGTTCAAGTGTGAACATCAAGAGATGGTGGTAGTGTGAAGGCAAATGGTGGTCGTGGTCGTGACTGGTTTGTGGTTGGTGGTTTGAGGTTGGTGGCTTGAGGTTGGTGGCTGCCTTCCTTGACCTTCTGGATTGATTTACTTGAGGAGCTAAATTGCTGAAATTAAAACTTGGATGCCGGTTTTGATGCTTCGGGATGCAATTTGGATTCGTTTCTTCACGAAACCTGATTGCTGGCAGAATTCAGTTGTCATCTTTGAAAACTCATATCTCCCTCATATGACATCGTTTTTGGCTGAAATTTGGAGCGTTTGTAGACCTTTGAGTCAGGAATCCACAACAATTGAGTTTGCATCAATTGGATATCTACAGATCCAGATATTTAATTTTGAATGGACAAAGGTCAACACTGGCAGAATGCGAGCTTTGAATTTGAAGGATGTGATTTCCATGCTCTTTGTATTTTTATTTTTCTTGACTTAGATTTCCAGAAAGGTATGGATGTTAGCTTTCTAATGCCACTAGAATCACTTAGTTTCGACTTTTCGAGCTCACGCTCTGCACAAAACATCGATTGAGGGTCAAATCTGCCAATTACCTCCAATTTACTCCTTTTTGCATCTTTCATCTAAAGGTGCCTTCAAAACATAAAACAAAGAATATCAAGGCATTTTATACATAAAACAATAGGCAAAACACTAGTTAAATGTGGGTGAAACTATCGAATAATATGGTTACATCAAACCTCAAGTTCATATGTTCTTTAAAAGACTGATATCGTGTGAGATTGATAGCCATTATGAATAAAATTCAAGAAAACAATCCTCTCTTATGAAAGGCCACCTTTATACACTTAAAGGGGGGGGGTGGGGCAATAAAATAAATGGAGGAGAATAAAGGGAAGGGGAAAATAAAATAAAAATCAAAGAAAATTAGGAAGGGAGAAGAGCAAATACAGAGAAAAGAACTATAAAGACACAAGATTGGGTAGGAGGCCTTCCATGTGAAAATTTTGGCTCAAAGGTATACTATTGGACACGAGGTTTGGAAAATCAGTAGGGGCCATCCAGTGCTTTTTTGTTGGCAAATAAGAGGCTTTTAATATTTGCTTCTTGACAAAAAAGAATTGATTCTAGTGATTTTTTATTCATAATACTTGTTTGGTCTACAACAAAACATGTGTAAGTCAAGTAGCTGTTTTTTTTCTCATTGTAAATGTTTTGTTCTAATTCTTGGTTCTCTATTTTTAATGAATTAACATGTAAACGTAAAACCTGAAATCATATACTTATGAAAGCATAATTTTAATTTTCCATGTTTGAGAATCTTCAATAACCCGAAACCTTCTTAAGTAAATTTGAAATCTATATGGAAAATGTATGTCGTCAATTCATAAGCATAGGGAGAGAATACCAATGATTGTCATCTTTATAAATCATGAAAATCAGTAGGGGAGTTGCAAGTTGTCAGATCATAAATCATGAAAAATCACAGCCTAACATCATATGAGAAATGAAAATTAAAAGGAAAATAATCATGCATGGTCATAAAGATAGTTTTTTTTTTAAGGTTGAGTTTTGTGTCTATATTGGTGAGATCTCTTCTCATAACTATGGCCTGTGTGTAAGAACAATTAACAAGAGTGGCAGCTCAAGTTCACGACATGACTTGAAAAAATTAGGAAGAATAGTTTCTTAAAATAAAGCCATATGTTAGTGTTTTTTAGCAAAGTCATCACTAAAACCTAGCTTTTCTTTCTAGTATGAAAGACATGCACACAACATATTACCTCTTTCTATTAGTAATTTTTTTTTTATATAGTGGATATGTCATATCAGCATTTGTATACTCTTTTGATAATTATTTAGAAGTAGTATCAGTTTTTTTGTTTTTATATTCAGATTGCATTACAACCAAGTCTTTTTTTTTACAAAAAAATCATTTTTGCATATTCTATCATTGTACAATAAAAAAGAGTATACGTCTTTTTAGTTCTTTTTTAATTGAATAAAAAGAAAAGAAAAAAAGAAAAAAAATATTTTTTACATTTTAGCATTTGAAAAAAAAAATACTTGTTTTAGCATTTTCATAAAAAAAACTTTGCATGCATATTTGGACTTAATGACAAGTTTATTAAATCCATTAAAACTTGACTAAAATGAAATAGCCCATTAGATTTTATATATATATATATATATATATATATAACCCATGTTAAAAAAAATAAACTATGACAAAAATTCTCAACTTACAAGAACAAAAGAGCCAAAGCTCATTTTTGCCACTCATGTGGGTCCAATGTTCATTTTAGAAATGTCTTAAATGACAAGTCTTTTTTTTTATATGGACTGATGTCAAGATCTTGTGAAATACAAGTTTCCTTTTTAGGTGACCAATGAAAATTTTTCATGAATAACCAAAATGACAAGTTTCCTTTTAAAAAAAGATCGAAGTTAAGATTTTAATTTTGAGAATAACCAAATCGAGGAGTTTTTTATTTTAGGGATAGACATCAAATTCTCCATAAAAACAATTGAAAATTAAATAAAAAAAGAAGCTAAAAGCAATTGGGATAACTATTGGGATAACTAAGGGCAATAAAAAAAGAAGATAAATTTAGAAGAAAACATATAGCAAAGGTAACCTTTCATAAGAAAAGATGTTGTAAGGGTGATATCATTCTCTTTTTAAGCATAACTAACCTCTTATCTGAATCTCTAGGATCAGTGTATATTTTAGGATCTCTAATTTTTTGTAATTACTAGGTGGCGACTCCTAATTTTTCTTGATATCATATTTTCCCCTACCAATTTTAAGGGGCCTCGATCAATGTCTACCGATGTGTGATGTTCAAGACAAAACTTCTGAACATATAATAATGACTTTCTAATACATGGAACATGTAAAATATTAGATAAAGTAAAAATATGTTTGGGTGTGCGGATGGTAAAATAAGTAATATATGATATAACGAGTCCCTTACATTCACCTACATGCAACTCATCTTTGCCAAGATAAGGTTATGAACCCATCATATTCGTAAAGTTAAGTGTCACATGTTAGTTTGTAGTAGTACTAAGAAACCAAGTAATATGAGTAGTGATGAGAGCATGATTAAACGTTAAATGAACATTACCTTGTAAATTATAATTAGTTAACTACGGATATTGTTGTGCTGAATGACTAAAACCATAGCATAACTAGCATTTCACAGACCAATTATCGGACCATTTATTTGAAAAGGAATTAGAGGAGGAGAAAAGAGTACCTTCTTGCTATAAATTTTATCCAGAATCATAACCATTATTTGTTGTGAAAAATGTTGTATTATGATTGTTTTGGTTATTGTTTCAACATCCATCATGAAAACGTCTTTGAACACCGCGATTTTGATTATAACTACTGCTGTTAGAGCCTAAAAAATTTCCCTGGGAATGGTAGGATTATTTTTTAGCAAGAAAGGTTGTAGGAGACTCAACAAGTATGTACAAATAGGATCTACAAATTCATATGTAATAAGTGATTGTGAAGATCAATTTAAGAGAGAGGCTCAATCTTGGTAGAAAGGTTAGTTAGTAAATCTTTAAACTCTCATCTTAACTCTCTAAAAACATACAGATTAAAATCCTTTAAAAAGATCATTCTATTTGCAGCAGCTAATTCATCAAAGAGAGACTTTGTTGTAAATAAGCACTAGCTATATCATCGCCTTGTCATAGCTTTTGAAAAGAACCATGGAGTTGTATAATTCTAGAATTGGATGGAGAAGCAAGTGTATTTTCAAGAGTCTGTCATATGCTACACAATGTTTGACAATCAACAATAATGGGCAAGACTTCAGCAGATACCGAGGACAAAATAACACTCATAAATAGATTATCTTATTGTTTCCATAAAAGAAAAGAGGGACTGATTTTGGGGGTAACCATATATAAGGAAACAATATGAGAGGGATGACACAAGAAGGAACCATCCACAAAGGAATAAATCTCATAACCTTGTAGATAGAGCTTCACTTGTGGTATTGGTTAACATTAAATAGATAACTTGATGCGTATTAGAAAGAGAAGGATGATTGCACCATAAGAAACCATGGCCACTGAATGAGAATTTCCAGTAATAGTTAATGAGAGAGAAACAAGGATTTATGTAATTATAATGAATAAAAAAAAGACAATAGTAAGTTTAATAGTATAAAAGGAGGGGGAAGCCATCGATGCAATAAAAACTAAAAAAGAAGCAAGACCCTATTTGCTGCCCAATATTGCTATAGTGAGTTCAACTTTCCAACATGATATACGTAGTACCTAAAAAAATATATTGAAACAAAACATATACCATCTAAAAATACTCTAATCATAGAAAGTATGAATTTTATCACTAATTATACTCCAATTAAAAAAAAAACCTTCAATTCATTTCATTTCTAAAGCTCTCATGACCACACGTTAAGATGCCCTAAGGCTTATGTTTCTTTGATAAAACACAACCTTGGATTTTGATGTTTAAGAAAACTAAGTATGGAACTTATAAAAATTAATAATATCATGTAGATAGAGCATTGTAATACTTCACACCCTCATCTTTGAGATTTACACTTAAATACAACTAATTTCTAATTATTTGGAACTATCTTCTCCAATTACTCAATTCATTTCATTCCCAAAGCTCTTATGACCACACGTTAAGATGCCCTAAACCCTATGTTTCTTTGATAAAACACAACCTTGGATTCTGGTGTTTAAGAAAACTAAGTGTGGCACTTATAAAAATTAATAACATCATGTAGACAAAGCATTGTAATACTTCACAACCTTATCTTTGAGATTTACACTTAAATACAATAAATTTCCAATAATTTGGAACTATCTTCTCCAATTATTCATTGCCACAAACAATCTTGATTGTTTTCAAAATTAAACTTGAATTACTAAACCAAAATATATGCTCAAGCTAAATTTTGAACACTTAGTAAGAATATTTCAAATTTAACTACAAGATTGTTTTAGCCATTTCTTTAAATCCCTAAGAAAATGGTTCTAATTTATGATCTATTTGTTTGGGATTTCCTTAAGAATCCTAATTATTTGTTATTAATTTAATTTGTTGTTTGTTTGTCCTAATAATAGTGCAAAACATTGACTCCTAACAAAATTGTATTTTTTTCCTCTTATTTTGTTGCTTGTTCCACCCTAAGTGAAATATTCATTTTTTAATAAGGTTAATTTATCGATTTGTTATTATATATTTGGATTCAATCGGTTACCAAATTCTTAAATCATGCCCATAAAAATTTACATCCCAATTCCTAAATTGTTTTTTTTACACTTTTATGAATGAAAATGTGTGTGTGTGTGTGTGTATATATATATATATAATGACTTTTATATTACATTACAATTACAAAATCTACTAAAAAACATAACTAAAACATTATAACAATTCACAATAACTCTTTTTTTTTTTCATTTGCATTCTCATTTTTTTTTAATTTGTAGTCTTCTATACAACATTATTGACCAATTTCTTTATAATTTGTTAGAGAAAGGACAAATTAAAAAAAAAGAGGATCAAAGTGTAAAATAATGAGATATCCTATGACCAATCTAAAATATGCTAGAAAATGTTCTTTTAAGTCCATGCAGTTTCCTTTTTATTTGTTCATAGCCCCTATAGTTTGCATAATTTTAATTTTGATCTAAAAAATTATTTTCTTAACATTTCAATCCACGAGTTTAAGAGTGGAGAGAGAAAGTCATCTAAAATGAAAAAAGAGAAAGAGAAACTCATCAATTTGAACACATTTCAGTGATGAAAAGGATCGATATTGATGTCAATGAGTTTCATTTGATGAGAGAATCTCATAGAGATATTTTTGAAACTTCATCTTGTCTAAGAAAGTAGATTGAAGTCGATAGAGAAATCTTTTTTATAGTTTGATTTTGTATTTTTTTTTACCTTTTGAGGTTGATAAATTGATTTTATAATGTTCTAAAGGTGTTTAATAGATTTTTAGATAAAAAAAACCTCTCTGATTTTCCAGTAGTCTAGGCAAGCAGACTACATGTTAGGGCATTTGGTTTTTTTACTAGATGAAAAAAAAATTAAAGAGAAGCCTTGCAAGCCAACGTGCATGGGCTTCTTTTTTACTGGGCTAGGCATATTAGGCCACTTAGTACTAGGCACCTTGAGGCTTTTTAACTTTATTTTTTGAACTTATTAAATTAGATTAATTAAATAAAAGTGTGGAATGCCCAAATTAGGTATTCAAGTTTAATTGACATTACATAAAATAAATTAATTAAAAAATTTTGTGATATTTTTAATAGAATAGCATTTAATTTTTACTTGATTTTTGAATTAGACTATAACATTTTTTTTCATGCAACCCTACATAATTGTTTTTCTTTAATTTTATTCAATAGTCTTCATATGTATATTTATTTTTATTATCGTTTAATTAAATGAAGAATTGGTTTCAAGAAATTAAGTTGTTAAACTCAACTAGGTTACGAGATTTAATATCCGAATTTGTTTATATTTCTCAACTTTTCAGTTTAGTTTTTAGTTTGCGTTACCAATAATTTTTTATATTTATTAGTACATATGATTATCAAATTGTTTAATTAAATGTATAAGTTAGTTCTTCAATTGACAATAAAGATTTTCTCCTCATGCCAAAAACACGTCGGCAAATTTATTTTTTAGTATTAAGAAACCTATCTATAACAAAACACAGGTCAAATGATTAAATCTTAATTGTTAAACTCTTATTTGTAAATAGAAAACCAATGTTAGTAATGCTTGTATTTTCACTTTTATTTTTTGTACATTTTAAAAAATTATGATCCGAGCAGTAGTTGAGCATAGACAATAACCTGATAAGAGCCTAAATGATATGTTTACAAATTACAATAGAAACTAAAAGAGAATATTGAAAAAGCTTTACAAGTTATAATTAATTACTAGTTAGGTGGTCGGCGCTACGCCGCGGGTCAATTTTTTATTTTTATAAAAAATATATAAAAAATAAAAGACCAAAAGTGTTGGGTCTGGCTGCAACACGAATCCAAAAGCTTCAAGTCTAACTGCAACACTAGATCAAACAATAATATTTATAATATAAATAATAATATTTAACTTGTCTGTCCAAATTCTTATATTTTTTAATTTATAAATATTTTTCTTCAATAGTAATAATAGTATTTTTAAATTTTTTTTATTAATGATAATAATAATAATAATTTTTAATTTTACCTTTCAAATTGAATCTAAGGTTGTTTTTCTATTTTGATAATAATTTTTTAAAACTTTATTAATTATTTTATAAATAATATTAATTATAATAAAATAATAATATTTATAATACAAATAATAATATTTTTAATATTAATACTGTTAATTATAATAAAAATAACAATATTTATAACACAAATAATAATATTTAGAAACCTAAAATCCAAGAACCTTGGGTTATGATGGAGGACCCAAGTGAAATGGGTCTTGATGCAGGATCCATTAACCTTGGATCCTGATGCATGACCCATCAGACTTAGATTCTGATGCTGGATCCAAGAGAATTGCATCCTGACGCAATACCCAAGATAATTGGGCCTAGAGGCAGGACCTAAGCGAAATGAGTCCTGACACAGGACCCATTAACCTTGGGTCTTGATGTATGAACCATTACTCTTGGATCCTGACGCAGGACTAGAATTAGGTCCGGACTCAGAACCCATTAGTCTTGGGTCCTATGCAGGACCCAAGAGAATTGGGTCTTAATGCTGGACCAAAGCGAGTTGGGTCTTGATGCAGGACCCTAGAGAATTAGGTCCGGACGTAGTGCTTTTGGATCCCCAAACTTATTGGGTCCTGTGCAAACTGGACCCAAAGCTATTGTGGGTCCTGCCCTCAACATGACCCAATTCTAATGGGTCATGCTCGGGCATGACCCAACACATAATTTATTTATGTATTTAATGATACATATAATTCTAAACTATTGAATAAAAATTCTACGGATAATAAAACATTGATAAAACTTTTAATCTCATACATTAATGTTATAAAATTAAAATATCTTCTATTACCCAAAATAATATTATATTATAATATTTATAAATTATTTTTTAATGGATTTTATTGTTAAAAGATTCTATTATATAATACAAATATATAAATTATATGATGTGAATCAAAAATTTACTAAGAGCTCCATCAACTTTAATATGATCATGTTAGAGAAAAAATTAAAAATTTTAAAATACTTTTCAATGAATTTTTGAAATGCAAAAACAAACGTGTCTTAATAAATAAATTCAACACAACCTAATATGAAAAAAAATTATGATCATCCAACTTTTAAACAATATAAAAAAACTCTCATCAATTTATTTCCTCTTTACTGTATGAAAAACAAATTACATGAGAAAAAAGAAAAAAATTGAAAGTATTAGGTCTTGTTAGGGGCAGGACCCACGCTTAGGACCTACGTTGAAGGGTCCTGGTTGAGATAAGACCCACGCTGAAGGGTCATGCTCGCAGTAAGAGCCAAGGCTAATGGGTCCAGCGGCGGTTGGCCCAAAGCTATTCCGGGTCCTTCTGGGGTAGAATTCAACTCGAATGGGTTGTGCTGGGTAGTACCGAACTTAATATATTCTCCTTGGGTGTGGTTGCGCAGCCAGACTCAGGATCATTGGGTCTTGACACAGGACCCAAGAAAAATGAGTCCTGACGCAAGATCTATTAAGCTTAGGTCTTGACATGGACCCTAGACAATCGGGTACTGAAGCCAGACCTATGAGAATTGGATCTTGACCCAGGACCTATTACCCTGGGGTCTTGACACAAGACTCATTAGAGTTGGGTCCTGACGCATGATCCATTTGAAAGGTAAAAGTATAAATTATTGTTCTTATTATCATTAATAAATTTGAAATAAAATATTCTTACTACTAAAGAAAAATCATATAGTTGATTTAAAGTATAAAATTAAAAATTATTATGATTATTAGTATTTGTGCTTTAAATATTATTATTTTATTATAATTGAAGGTATTAATATTAAAAATACTATTATTTGTGCTATAAATATTATTATTTTTATTATAATTGAAAGTATTAATATTAAAAAAAGTATTATTTATGGTATAAATATTATTATTTTTATTATAATTCTCTAGAGTCTTGCAGAACCAATTCTTGTGGGTCCCGCGTTAGAACCCAATTCTCTTAGGTCCAAGGCCGGACTCAATGCTTTTTGGGTCCGTGCCATGACCCATGGCTAATGGGTTCTTCGTTGTGACTCAATTCTCTTGGGTCCTATTAGCAATTGGGGTGGAAGTAGGGCCCAACCGTAGTGGGTTCTGCTCGGAGCTCGGGTCCACCCAAAATTCTAAAATTCAAGAGGAAAAAAAATAAAAATTTTAATTTGAAGTAAAGAAAAAAATGAATTTGTATTTTATTTTTAAAAGCATTTTTGAATGGCAAAAACAAACATGCTTTAATAAGAAAATTCAACCCAACCTCAAATTAAAAAAAAATCACCACTCAATTTTTGTACAATATAAAACAAAATTCACATCTATTTATTTCATCTTTATCGTATGAAAAAACAATTACAGTCTAAGGTCCTGCCGAGGGCTCAACCCAACATCATTGGGACTTGGTGTAATCAGGACCTAATGTTATTGGGTCCTGCTGCAACGACCCAGCAACCCTTTAGACCCTAGGTGCGTGGTTATGCAGACCCGCTTGCCTAGGTTAGCAACCAGGTGCGCGGGTTTGGCCTTAGCACCTAGGGCATGACAGCCCCAACGCCATGTGTCTGCAGCATGGGACACAACCCCACCCCCATGCAACCTTTGGAACTCTCTATTGCTGGGTATGCCAGCCCTAGCGCTAGGTAGGGGTGATCATTTTCAATCCAGTTCGGTTTATATATATATATATAAAAGTAACCAAACTGATTTTTTTTAAAAAAACCAAAACCGGTTCAAATTGACCGGTTTTGGTTTGGTTTGTTTAAAACAAAAACCGGTTCAAACCGATTTGGCTCGGTTTTTTTTGTTTGGGTTTGGTTTGGTTTTTTTAGTTTTTTCAGTTTCAGACTTATAAAATCAAAGCCGAATCAGTCGGTTTTTTTAAAATTCCAATCGATTTAATTGGTTTTTTTCACCGTTTGGTTTTTTCGGTTTTCTCGGTTTAATTGTTTTTTCAATGTTTTTACTCACCCCTAGTGCCAAGTGTCTGCAGCCTGGGGCTTGTAACCTCATTATGCCCCACTAAAATTTGCACTGATTGTCCTCTCCCAAACATCCCTTTAATGTCAAATGCATTCCAATAAAAAGACAATCCCACCCTCCTTTGTAGTTTTTGTAACTCTTTGTGGTAAGGGTAGTCCTGCCATTACACTTCTTTAATTTACAATGCCATGAATTTTGATAAACATGATTTTTGCTAACATTGCTAACATTGATGAATATGAATTTTCCACATGATTTAACTTTTATGTATAATGTTTTAGAAATAGCGTGGAATGTTTAGAAAAATATAGAAAAATATAGTAGGGACGTTTATCTCATACGGAAAGAACAGAAGAACAATCAAAATCTTTATTTGTAAAATTGTGGTTTTCATACGGACTGTTTGGTAGGCCCTTTTGCACCAACATTATCTTTCTTTTTCATGAATTGGTTCTATCAATGAGCCCACACACACATATATATATAACATTATCGTTGCAAGTCTTATGAAACCTCTTTGAAATTCCTAGATAGTTTGAAATTCCAAGGCACATTTGAAACAAAAATGTCGGCTAGCAACTCCATTTCTGAAAAAATATAAATAAATTGGAATCTTGCTTCTTTGATCGCGACTGATGGGAGTTTGCCACACTTCCGAATCGCACACGCACGCGCACACGCACACGTTATATAAGGGTAACTAAGAAGTAAGAATAATCCTCGTCAGCCCACCTTTCAGGAACTAATATTATTTAGTGCTTTGTGAGCGGTTGTGAGCCACGAAACCAAAAATAAACTAAAATAAAAATGAAAACACAAAGTCGAATTAATTCCCAGTTTGTGGTTCTATTGGTCTTTTAAAATATTTCAATAAAATTATATTATATTATAACAAAACTACAAGTGTGGGAAAAAATTAATTCCCAGTAGATCCTTTTCTTTTTGCTTTGATTATTGAATTTGTCTTTATTGAATTGCCACTTTTTCTAGATTTGTCACTTTTCCCCACTTCTTTAAGTTTAGTTTTTAGATTTCTAAATCTCTTTGATTTTTTGCTTAGATTTGTTAATTGATTTTTTCAAGTTTGTTTTTTTATTTTATTTTTTAATAATAAATTGATTAAGAATTAGATATTATAATTTGTTTTTTTTATTTCGGCTTTTTATAATATTATTATAGTATCAAACAAACATCCTGATATTAAGTTAATACTTGATTTTATAATCATCTATTTTTTTAATATTTAGTTAAATAAAAAATAATTTCAGAAAAAAACCAAGTTATTAAGATTTGTGGAGTCAATGACCAGGTTTGCGAGTTTGACTGGGCATCTTTTTTCTTTTATTTTCTTTTTATTTGAACTTGATTTTGTGATTGTCTAATTTGTATCATATAGTTAATAAAAATAGTTTCAAAAACAATTTTTTAAAACTTTATAAAGTCCATTAACCTGTTCGCGAGTTTGACAGGTTTAATTTTTTTTTCTTGTTTAAATTTGTTTTTTTATTTCATCCTTTGATATTGAGTTGATGTTCAATTGGCACATGTTTCATGCGAGTTGACCTAGGTTATTCAATTCACGGGTTTGACAGATTTATCCAATGAACCCAATATGTTTATATATATAGTTTTTGGTCCTTTAATTTTTTTTAATTGATTTTTTTATGTCATCGTTCAATATTTAGGGAATAAATTTCATGATTTATATTTTTTCTTGTTTTTTATAGGGTTATCACAATCTCTAATAAACATCTATTTTAGGGACGATTCATGTCAAGTCAGCTCTCACGTAATTTAATTGGAAATTCGAGTTAGACAAGATATTAGGTTAGGAGGTTTTAAGATTGACATGTTTGATAAAATTTAATTATATTACCAAATAATTTCTCACACTCTTGACATTTTTTTTTACCTAAAAAAAATTATTTGAACCATGACATGGCAGAAGCCAATGAACTAATGTCTTTTTAAGAAGCTTTCTCAATTCTCTCATAGATTTTTTTTTTTGAAAATATTGTTCTCTAGGCTCAAATAGAATTTTAAATTGTAATCTCAAGATATTTCCAATTGAATTGATCAATTCCTCACCATAGTTCTATACATGGCCGAAAGACGAGAAAACATAAAATAAATTGAAGGTGTTATGAAGGTCAATTTAACCTTCGGAATCTGGAGATCTATAGGAAGTATAAACTAAAATAATATTCAAATATTAAAATTGTTATATGAATGATGTTAGCTTATATTAATTTTAAGTTCAAAATACTTTTTACTTGAGAATTGTATTAGAGATTAATATAAAATTATTTTTAAAATCTCATCTAATAATTTAAATCTTTTAATTTGATATAATTTTTTAATATGATTTCAAACTATTAATTCTCATGTAGAATTCAAATTTCAATGTACTTATTGTCACGGGTAATTTTTTCGCACGCTAACAAACCCGCGACGACACCTTTAGTCCCTCGCTAGACTCAGCCTTCCCTCGCCAATCCCACTCATGTTTGCCTAGTAACTAAGCAAGCGGAATACACAAGTAGAATAAAATAATTAAAGTGCACGACAAGTTTTATAGGAACTCTTGCACAACCTTTATTGATCTCGTAAACAAAGGAAACTATACACAAACCGGATGTGTGCTATGCATAAAGATTGCATGCTACACCAAGCGAATCTCTCTAATCTCGTGCTCTACATGCATACATAACCAAAAGCTGCAGCAACTATTTATAGAAAAGCATTTACAAGACACAACTTCCATTCCTACATTTTAGAAAGTAGTGGGACACTATCTCACCCATGTTCACCCATGAACATAGTGGCCTCATTATCTACCAAGTAGTGGGTAGTTTTCCCCCATGATCTCCCATGATCTTAGTGGGTTGAGAGCACTTCTAGCCATGCTCCCACGTTCTCCAGCACATCTCCCATGATCTTGGATGCCCATAACTGCTACTAACCCACGTTTTGCATGCCCACCTGGCAGCCACATCTGCCCGACTCTTCTTGCGCGTCAGCAGTTGAGTCACTCGTATGCGTTGGACAGTCCTTCATCCAAGTTTCAGATCGTGCCAAGTCGAACCCATGACTTGCAAAAGCTGTTGCTTGACTTCGACCAGATTCGCATCTGCGCGCCAATGTCTTCCCTGCCGAATTCCTCGACAGCCCTTGTTCTCGTCAGCCTATGCCCCTGACGAGTTTTCCTGCCTGGCTTGGTTATTCCATCGGCAAGGCCATGTTCGTCAACAATCTGTGTTGCCGATTTCTCTTTGACGAACCTACAACTGCATAAATCTGTGCTTGCCGATTTCTCCCACTGTTAGCATGGCTGCCAACACCCTTAGGCATTGTTTTGGACAGCCTGATGAAGTGTGCATCCTATGCACGTTTAACACTCAGTTACACTTATTCTCTAATTAAATTACATTTCAGCACAAGATAGTGCAAAGCTTAAAGTTTAGAGCTTCACCTAATATTTTAAATTTGTAAATTGAAATGATTCTTGATAAATAGGAAAGATTTCAAGTGAAATAGAAGTAGGAAAAAAATACAAATACAAATATTAAGCAAAAAATGTACTTGCTAATTTATCCCTAAAAAAAATAAAATTTAAACATGTCTTTTGTTTTGAGATATTTAGGTTGTGTTTACTTTTGGAAAAAAAAATTATTTATTATAAATAGATTTTTTTCATGGAAATTAAGAAAATATGTTTATTAGATATAATTCTTATAAAATAGAAAACAAAGGCTTTGTTTGTCTTAAATTAAAAATTATAAAAGAAATGACTACAAAATATTAGGTTAACCAAACAAAGTCCTTATTTTTATTGTGGAGAATGTTAAAAAAAAAATTGGTGTTTTATATTTTTTTTTTTTGAACATTGAAGAATTAGAGAGGAAAAAATGCATGTTTTCTAGAAAACAATTTGTTATTTTCTAAACATGCTTTTTTTAAATAAAAAAAATTCACCACTAGAAAATTACAAAAAAAAAAAATGAAACAACAGAATTGTCGTTGAAAAATATTTTATTGTTGTTTACTGATGAAAGTTGTGCCAAAAGGGTTTTCATCAATAATTTCAAATAAAAATAAAAACAAAATAAAAAAATAAAAACAAAATTCCATTGGCAGTTTTGTTGGCATTTTTGACATGTTGAATTATCGACAAAACTGTTGATAGAATTTTTATCAATGATTTTAAAGGAAAGTAAAACCCAATAGTTCACGCCCCCATTTCTTATTCTTCGATTCAATTCAAGCCCTAACCTTAATTTCTTTAAAATCTTGACAACCCTCCTCTAAAATCTAGCCACCCAACTTGCTGATCCCAATGCAACCTCTCTCTCCTGGTTCCATTTTTTTTTATCAAGCTTCACTCTATCAAGTAAAAACACACACTTATTTTTGTTGTAACACCCATTTATGTTTAAATTTAATTTATTTAGAATTTGTTTGTGGAATTTATAGTTTGTATGTATATTTCAGTGTTTTACTTTTATAATGATAATTTTATTCTATTAATGTATGATTTGTATTTTAAGGTTTGTTTGAGATTTGTAGGAAATTGGTATAATTTGTCACTTGATGAAATTGAGTATGTTTTTCTAACTTAGATATGTTAGAATTGAACTAATGATGGGTTATTTAAAGGGTATCAATTATTATCTTTTGTTAATTTACAATTAAGTTGAAAATTTGAGTTTTTTTGGATTTCCTAGGTTAGGTGAGGATTTTGTGTGTAATAATTTAAAATAATTCAGAGGATAAATGTTTTTTTTTATGTGATTATTAGACAAATTAGTGCGAAGTTGCTTTTAGAATATTTATAATGGATTTTATGTTTTGTAAACACAATAAACGATTCATTTCTTTTAAAGGTATCATTCCTCCTAACAAACCTAATAAGCGATTTCAAAACTCACATTGTGGTCAATCTAGTAGGATGAATCAACTTGACAAGGAAGTTGGATCTTTCCAGTATAATCAAGGGATCAATCACTTTGTGCCTTTTTTTATTATTACTTTTTAATTTTTTTGGGAACCATTTGTTTGATCAGCTACTCTAATGACAATTTCTTTTTGGGTTCAATAAGTTTCTTAATATTTAAAGCTCATAAAAAGGATACAACTTGTCCTAAATTCAGCTTACTATGTGGGTATGTGATGCAGACTAAAGCAACACAAGAAAGACAGCAAACACAACAACACAAAATTATGTTGAATAAGGATTACATAAAAGCCCTAGTTCAAAGTTATATTATTAGATATTTTCTCTTCAAGTAGTCTCCTAAAATACAAGCTAAATAATTTTATTTATACTAAAAAAAATCCTAAACAAAGTTGAAAATAATAAAAGAGTTCTAAATAAAAAAGGAAAACAATCATAAGCCAACTAGGAAAATATAGCAAATATTAAATAATTACTTTTAGGCACTATCAAAAATTCTTTCTGATCTCTAATTGCTACAAAATCTCTACACTAAATAAAATAAGGTCTCTATAATCTTCTAAAATATATAAAATAATTTAAACATGATCCAACGATCAGGTAGAAATTTATGCCCATTAACATAAAACTATGTTTTGGGGAAAAATTGCCTACATCAGTCTCACGAGGTTGAAAAGAACTCATTATTGAGTTCTGGCCATCTATCTGCCTATGTTGTTGTTGTTGTTGTCAACCATTAAAAGTGATTCCTTTACACTCCATTGACTCCTAATATACTGACATTATACATTTAATAGAATCATGTAAAGTATGGAAAGAATCAATGTCCAAAACACTTTAAATCTTTATAGAACCATTACTAGTTGTCAATGGTTTGTTCCATATTATACATTTTCTCATATCATTTTGATTATTTGCAATCTCATTCTTATCTTGCTTCCATTTCTTCTATAAAATGGGATAAAACAACATTTTTTTTCCCATGCCTTAAACAACTTATCCTTCTTTCCTAAGCACCAATACTATATGCTTCCCCTTATACCGAGGCTCTAAATATTACATCGTCCATCATGCATGACATTCTTATCATATTACCATGGTCTATCTAAAAATAGATGAATTGCATCCATAAACATAACATCACACCAAACACTATAAATATGTTTATGAATTGCATCCATAAACATAACATCACACCAAACACTATAAATAAATTTTGTCTATAGAAAACAAAATAAGACAACATTCATCCATGATTACCTTGTTATCTTGATTTAGCCACTTTAATTTGTAGGCTAAGGTTTTTTTTTTTTTAATCTTAAGCTGTATCTTTTTTATTACCTTAATTGACACCATATTCTCATAACTACCACTGTTAATGATCAATTTTTATACCCTATCTTTAATGGTACCAGTTGAATAGAATAGACTAGTGCATAGCCAATCTTTATCTGAATTACCCTTAGAAGCAAATAAGTTTTTTAAAATGACAAAGTTAGCACAACTATCACTTTGCAAAAACCCTTATTACCATTAAAATCATGAAAAACAGGATCACCTGCCTTATCATTAGGTTATTTTACCAACATATTTTTACTTGGATGACTCTCTAGCTTATTGCACTCATTAATTTGATGCCTCAGCTTAACATATATGAACATTAAAATTTTAAACTAGAACCCTGATTTATGGTTTTTTTAGCTACTAATTTAAGTTAAATGGATTATTTATGTTCTTTGGTTCGCATCTTTTTATTATTCTGGTCAAATAAAAAGCCATTTTTGTTAGTTACCCTATCAACCTTTTATTTCTCCACAGTTAAAGTCATTTAATAAGCTTTATTAACTCCTCTTCTTGTAAAGTGTTTATGAACTTAGGGATTTTAATACAAAATCTAAAATCTTTGATTCTGTTTTTTCCTAATAAAAATGTTACCTCCTCTACTCCTTTCTTTGTTATAGGTTTATAGTACTTCCTAAGGACCCATGGTCACTCTCCTTTTAGACTTGTTCTTGTAGGTCTCTCTAATCTAATTGACGAGTCAATTATATGATTTTTCTTTGCATATTGTAGGTCTCTTTGATCTAATTGATGAGTCAATTATATGATTTTCCTTTGCATATCGTCTATCATAAGCTCTTGGATGTTTTTCTCCCAAAAGGAAAGCTCATCATCCCCTCTTTGACCATGCCTTGCTCTACAGCCTCTTTCTAGTGTGGTTGTTAACAGCACACAATAAGCAAACAAATATCCAAGAGATTACAACATACATATGTAAAAATACCATGAGATCATTAGGCTTTGAAACCAACTGACACATATAAAAGTAATACAAGAAAGACATCAAATATAAGAACACAAAATTATGTTGAATAAGGATCACATAAAAGCCCTAAGTCAAAATATTATTACTATATATTTTCTCTTTAAGAGCAAATTTTGACATCAAAACATATTTTGACATAAAAACATATTTTCAAGGAAAATAAGGCTTGATTTTTTTGGTCTAAAAAATCTATTTTTAACATATTTTTACCCAAAAACTCCTATTAAAAATCTTTAGAACCTCAATAAACTGGTCTCTCAACTCATAACACCTTTAAATTGGTTCAAAAATACAAAATCAAATGGGAAAATAAAATTCTCTCTCGACTTCAATTTACTTGTGCATGCAAGTTAAAGGTTTAAAAAAATATATTCATGGAACTGCTATTGTCAAATGGAACCTATTTACACCAATATCGGCCTTTTTCATCACTACAATATGGCCAACTCATGACTTCATTTCTTATTTGTTGTTATCGGTGAGTTTCTCTCTCCTATGAAATCAAGAGATGAAAAAAATGAACAAAATAAAACTTTAGACCAAAACAAAAAATTCCAAAACTATAAGGACTATAAAAGAAGAAAAGGAAAGGTTGGTGGACCAAAAAGTATTCTTGTGTGAATTTGAGATTGAACAAGGTGTTTTTCCTTGTTTTACACTTTGATCCTTTGTTTTTAAATGTTTTTTTTCTTTTTTAACAAATTTTAATAAATTGGTTATCAAATTGATCATAAAAGGCTAAAATTAAAAAAAAACATTTGAGAAACAAATTAGAACAAAAAAGCCTTAAAATTATTGTGGATTGCTAAATTGAAATTTGCACTTATAGTGAAATATACAACTATTTTAGTGTATTCTATAATGTAATATTTAATTTTTATGCAAAACTAGGAAGTGACTCCATATGATTTGTTTTTTTAACATCAACCCAAAATCCTTTAATACCTAATGTATAGGATTACATGCCTTTAGAAATCTTCATATTCAGTGGAGTCAACTCTTATAAATAATGGATGGCCTCATTAGTGATAATTGATTAGAATAGGCTAACTATAGATTAAGAATAGATTGTTTTTGTTTTCATTTAAATAGCATATTATTGGATTGTTGATATGCACTATGTTGTAGATTATATTAAAAAAATTATGTAAGAAAAAATATTAAGGCATTGCTAACATACTTTTTAGTTAAATAAAAAATAATCATGTAAGGTTTGACTTGATATAACTTAGTCAACTTGACAGGTTCAAAGACAACTCGAATGACCAGTAGAAACATGTTTTAATTTAAGAAAAATCAAGATACCATTTTTTTAAAAAAAATTTGAGATAGTAACATATTGGATTGATCTTGGTCACCTTGAGTTAACATGCTAAATCTACGACCCGGGGTTATAAAACCATGATAACCTCATAAAAAGCATATCAAAATAAATTATGAAGTTAGATTCCCAATCAACTCAATGTTAAATGATGAAATTAAAAAATATTATTTAAAAAAAACCTAAAAAAGATCTGATTCAACCTGTGTTAACTTGTCAAACTAACGATCTGGGTTATAAGACTAGCATAACCCCATAAAAAGCAAATTTATCTCTATTTAGTTGAATACTGAGTAAACCATTTACAAAATCTTTCAAACTTAAAAAATTGTAATCTATAAACTAGACTAGTGAGTTTGTTTTTTAATTCCAGCCTTGTTTTAAGTTCTTTTTAAATTGCTTTTTATTTTAAAAAAATCATCAAATTAATGTCTTTTTATATGCTTTTTAATGGTTTCAAAGTACTCATATTAAAAATAAAAGAAAAACCATAAAAAATATTATTGTATTATATTTTCAATTGAAAAACACCTTGAATTACAATATCAAACACTCTTCCAAGATGAATCTTTATGATAGATTAACAAAAAAAATTAATAGAGGGGCGATTTTTACTACACCCATCCTCACATGAAACTATTCACTGCAATAATGTTTTTTCTTCCTAATTTATGCTCTCCTTTTTTTTTCAATTTTAATTTTATCATTCAACATTAAATTTATTAGGTTATCCAAGAATCATGACTAATTTATGCTTCATAATTTTATTCAATTTTTTTATGAGGTTATCCTAAATTCATGACTCGAATTACGAGTTTGATAGGTAAACTCGATTATCTCGAGTTTTTTTCTTCTTTTTCTAATTGAATATATTTTTTTTCAATTTCATCCCTCATATTAGGTTGATTGGGAATTAGATTTTTTGATTTATTTAAGAATGCTTTCTATGAGGTTATTCTCATTTCATGACTCAGGTCACAGATTTGGCGAGTTAATCATGGTTGACTCAAGTCTTTCATTGTGTCATTTTTTTAATCGATTTCTTTTTCAATTTCATCTTACAACATTCATGAGTTGGTTGAGAATTTAATTTTATAATTTGTTTCAATTTGCTTTCTATTAAATTATCCAAATATTATGACCTGGGGTTGCGAGTTTGTCATTTAACCTAGGTTGACTTGAGTAATTTTCTTGAGTCCTTTTTTTCTTGATTTTTTTTCAGTTTTTTCCTTCAACATTAAGTTTATTGGCAATTGATCTTCATAATTTATTTTTATTTGCTTTCTATGAGGTTATCATTATCTTATAACTTGGTCTGCAAATTAACAGATTAACCCGAATTGACCTGAATCAATCTAATATGTTATCATCTCAATATTTATTAAAAAAAATTTTATTTTAAATATTTATTAGAACCAAACTATATTTTTTCTGGTTATTCAAGTTGTATTTGAATGTTTGGTTCATACCTAGCTAGCGTTTTGCTTTCCCAAAAGTGGGGATCCCACCCTAAGCCCACAGAATTAATCGCACTCCATGTGCTTTTGGTCTGTACTGGGAATGGCATAAATTAGAGATAAAATGAAATTATTGGTGAGGCCCATTCGCACATTCCACACATATCATTCATTCAATCAAGGTTGAAAGTGTTGGCGGTCTCTCACTCAGACAGCGATGATGGTAGGTCCCTGGAGAGGACTTCCATGGTTGCTCATGTCAAGCATTTCTAGCCTCCTTCAAATGTGACCAAAAATACCAAATCTCTATTGTTTCTTAATGAACAGCTAACCGAAGTTTTCTAAGAGATTTGATTTTTTTTTTTTAAATTTGAATCAACAATTTTATTCCATAGAAAAGCCATCGAGTAAGTGGCCTTGGCGGTCAAAGAGATTTGATGATTGGTTCATTCATTTAGTATTGCACTACACAAGGTCACTCGATGCTCGAAGTGGAAAACAAGGGAAATGCCGTGAAACACAAGTTTCCTTCGAGTTGAACATGTTTAGTGATTAATCTTTGAAAGATAGTGATGGGAACCTAATAACACTGCACTGGATACCAATGAATATAATGGCATCCGATACTTATGTTCAGCAAGGCAGTGTCAAAGTTAATAGACAACCAAACTAGAACTCTCTGCGCCGGCTAAGATTGTTGAATGTCCTTCATTCTTGCTTGTTTGTGGATAAGTAGAGCAATTACAGGGCAAACCTGCACTATATACTGTCTCTACATGTCGAAGTTGGACTAAAGCAACAAAAGTGCCCTGCACCAATGTAGGGGTTGGCCGCGAAGAAAAACATAATCCCATTTTGAATTGTGATTTTTATGTGTTAGCTTTTAAATGGAGAAGGTTTGAGGAAACGATAACCCATCAACAACTAATTAGCAAGTGAGCTAGTAGCTTTATCTATAAGTACAGTGACAAGGAGTCAATTGAGAAGGGGGAAAAGATTGCTCGTTCGAATCTTATAACTTGGTATTTCTTTAACCCACGTATAAGTGTCCGATCGACTGAGGAACTTGAATTGGCAAACTCTCCCTTGTGATTTGATTCTTGAAAATGGTCATCCACCCAGAAATCACATCTAGAATTGTGTCCATGGTATAAAAATAATAATCTGATAAGCTAATTAATTTCCCATCAGCAGGCAAGTTCTTAGCTAATTTGGATCAAAATTTGCAACTTCAAATGCCCCATTTGATTATAATCCAACAGTAGTTTTTCACCTTCTTTTGTGATTTTATTATACCCAGTTTCATATTCTTTTCTATTTTTCTTGCTGGAACACTCTAGTCTAGACCTTTTGTATTTCCTAGATATTTGGTTGGCTCCACTTATAACATTTCCTATATATATTGAAACACAAATACCCTTGTCTAGGATCCAGTCCTTGCGGCGCAATTTTCCTACGTGCCCTGCAAAAAACAGCCAGCAGCATTAGTTACTCTATAAAGAAAAACTAGCTTTATGAAAGAAATGTGTGTGTGTGTGTGTATATATATATATATATATATATATATATATGGCACTAGTACTGTTGAGGGGGTGTTAATTTGAGAATCTTTTAAGCTGCAAAAAGTGGAAAAGGTGAATTGAAAGAACAAGCCCATGTGCTCATGATCAATATACATATATCAAATTTGTCATAATGTTAATTTGAGTGAAAGTCAGTCATGCAACTACTTTTGGAAATTGAGCTGCAGATCACTTTGTAGTTGTTGGTCTTTCGATGTTGATGTAAGTGCTTGGTATTGGAGAACATGGCAGGAGAAATGACTTGCAAAATGTACACAGTCAAAACACAGATGGCAAGTACTCAAGCATCCAAGAACTGCAGAGTTTAGTGCATGTAAATACCTTATCGATCGTGCAATATTCAATTAGATTGTAATTGTGGAATGATGCAGATTGAGAATGTAACAGAAGAGCTGGAAATAAATACAGCCTCCTGCTTAAAAGTTATGATCATCGATATATCAATAATAATTAGCCATTCCACTGAATAAATGAAAGCAATCATAACCACGAATGCCCATCAAGAAATACTAGATGTAGTTCAAGATTTAATGAGACTTTCCTTGATGGATTCACTGATAATGATGTAAACCTAATCATAGCATGCTGAGAATGAAAGTTATGGAATGCATATTCCGGGCAAACTAAACCACAAATCCAGATTATACTGTCAAATCATGATAAAGTATCCGTATAGTCTTTGTTGTTACTGCTGTTGGAAATAAAAGCGGAAACAAAAGAAGAAGAAGGAATTGAAAGGATAAATGGTAGAGCTACAGCTCAATATACCGACACAAATCTTGTTATATTTCCTTATTGTTCTGCTCATGTTTTATAGTACAAAGCTTAATTAATAAAGAAGTAAAAACACTTCCTTTTAATGAAAGATCATAAAAGCTAATAAAAGACATAAAAGTTAATAAAAAACATTGTACGTTACAAATTATATTTAGCACCCCCTCTTAATTTGTAGTCTTAAAAATTTCCTTGAATTGCTGAAATTTCTCAGCTGGAACAACTTTGGTGAGGATGTTTGCAAGTTGATCACAAGTGTTGATAAACTCTAGTTGAATCTCCTTCTTGCTAACCATCTCTCTAATGAAATGATACCTTAACTCTATGTGTTTTGATCTTGTATGAAAAACAGGATTTTTGATCATAGCAATGATTGACATATTATCACAGAAAATAGTGGTAGGATCAAGAATATTTTGCTGCAGATCACAAAGGATTCTTCTAAACCAAACTAACTAACAAACGGCTTTATTTGCTGCAATATACTCTGTCTTTGCAGAAGATAAGGCTATAGAACTCTGCTTCCTTGAACACCAGGAGATTATAATTGTTTTAAGACAAAACACATACTCAGATGTACTCTTCCTATCATTATAACTTCCTGCCCAATCACTATCAAAATAGCCAATCAACCTATTTTCATCTTGTTGTTTATATAGGATTCCATGATTCTTGATTCCTTGAAGATATCGCAAGATCCTCTTAGCTGCTGTAAGGTGAAGTTTGTTGGGATTCTTCATAAATCTAGAGATAATGCTGACAGAATAAAGTATATTGGATCTTAAATTTGTGAGGAAGATTAAAGACCCAACAAGGCTTCTGAAATACTTTGAATCAATCTTTGCTGCAACATCATCTTGCAGTAATTTCTCATTTGCTGCCATTGGAAATGCAACTAGTTTACACTCTGACATGTTGAATTTTTTTAAAAGATCTGTTACATATTTTTCTTGTGAAATAAAGATTTTTGCTGGAAATTGCTTCACTTGAATACCAAGAAAATTTCTCATTAAGCCAAGATCTGACATCTCGAATTCTTTCATCATAACAGTCTTGAATTCTGCAACTATATCCATAATTACTTGTTTCTGCATAAATCAGATCATCAACATAGAGACAAACCATTAGAAAATATTTTCCCTTCTTCTTTATATAGAGTGATGGTTCGGATTGACTTCTACTGAAACCATTCTGATGAAGATAAAGATCAATTTTATGATTCCACGCTTTTGGAGCTTATTTTAATCCATATAGAGGTTTATAAAGTTTGTAGACTTTATCTTCATCTCCTTTTAATTCATATCCAAGAGGATGTTGAGCATAGACTTTCTCTTTCAATTCCATTAAGAAAGGCTGACTTAACATCAAGCTAAAACACCTGCAACTGAAGTTGTGTGACACGATCAAAGAGTTGATGTCTTATCCCAAGTGTAGGAGTGTCACAGTAATAAATAACCCGGCAAGACCGGGGTCGAACCACAGAGAGGTTAATTGTATAAATTATAATTAATAAAACAACAACAACAACAACAACAACAATAACAACAATAATAGTAACAGTAATAATAATAGTAATAGTAATAGTAATAGTAATAATACTCAGTACGTGGCGTTATTATACCTGAAAATGATCTCAAAGATCGGGTCACAGGTTTCCAGCCTATATACTGAGTTTATGAAAAGATCAAAGAGATATATTATATAATATAAACAGATTTCTGATGCGAATGAACAAGGCAATACCAACAATGTCAGGATCCTTGATCAAACACAGAGCATACTTAAAGTACATAAAATATAACACGAATAATAATAACAACAATAACAATAATAATAATAATAATAATAGCAATATTAGTAGTAGTAGTAATAGTAGTAGTAGTACTAATAATAATAAAAAAGGAGAGGAAGAAATTAATGAGAACTTTGAGATGGAAGATTAATGTAAAGATTAAACAATGATAAAAATAAATGTCAAGGTTAGAGGGTTCACTAATAGTATTAGAGATAAGTAAAGTATAAACTCTTTATAAATTATCAACATAATCATATTAATCATCTTATTTACGTAACACCATACTTATAAATTTTATTAGGTATTCATGATGCTAACTTATGTTAACAACAAATCAAGTTTCTCTCATAATAACGATGTCGGCCGAAGACTATGAAGGATCAAGTATTTGATGTACCAAGTGTTATACAACACAAATCTAGATTAACCATTTAACAAGGTATTAAGGATTGATAAGATAAAAAAGATAAGACATGTTAATAGAAAATTGTTTAGGATTTAAGCATTGAAGTCCATGTTGAGTTCATATTATACTTATTCTAACACCATTAGTGAAACCTTGTCACCTTGACATAATTAACTTAGCTAGACATTATAAAGAAGAAAAACATAAATAAACAATATAAGAACATAAACATGATATAAGTTAACTAAGTATAGTAAACGAAATGAAAAGCATGAACAAGAGATTAATGAAAATAAAACTTAAGCATTACAACAATAAAGAGAGAGCAAGAACATGATCTTGATCTTAGAACCAAGCTTCTTAAATGAATGGCAAATGCCTCCTTTTATAGGCTAAAATTCAGAACTATTCATTTGGTAATTGATTATTGATGTAGTGACCAACTATTGATTTAGTGGACTTGGTGGACAACAACACTCAAGCACTTTGGCTGGATGAAATGACATTGCTCCATTCAGAATTTGGCAAAGTGTTCCTCATAAAAGTTGTTGAAAATCATCTTATCTTGTCACCCATAAAATTTCAGAGCATTTGGATTACTAGAGCTCGAGATATGGCTAAAATACTGAGTAGTGCTGTTGGTGGACGTGGTGGATAGACCTCAAGCTCTTGTCTGGATGAAATGTCATTGTTACCATCCAAATTTGAGAAAATCTTGTTCATGAAAGTTGTTGGAAATTGTCTTTTCCTTCTACCCACCAAATTTCACATCATTTGGCCTTCTAGAACTCCAGATATGGGTAAAACGCTAAGCAGTGTTTGGGCTGGATTACATGACAGATTCTGACTTCTCTTTTGTGGCCAAACTTTGAATTTGAAAACGGTAGATTTAGGTCTTACACTATTCATGAACATTGTAGGCCTAGTTCTTAGCTTTTCATCCATATAAATTAAGCTAAAATCCAAGATCTATAGCTCCAGATATGACCCAATAACTGAACAGTGTTCCAATTTGAATTGAATCGGTATCTCTTTTCTAATCTTAGCCGTTTCTTTGTCCTTTCACTTTCAATACTTAATCACATCAATCAATCCTTTGAATTGTGAGATATGCCTGCATTTAAAATGAACATTTACCATAAATTAAAGCTATCTTATATTATCAGATCTATTATTATAAAACATGCTCTAGTTAAGGAGTTATTAATACTTCAAGTGCAAAATAATGATATAAAACCTTGATAAAAATACACTTCTAAGTACTAATCATTTTGCAGATAAATTTTGATAGTTTCCATCCTTGCAACAGGTGCAAAGGTTTATGTAACATCAACTCCTGGTGCAAAGACTGTTCTTCATCTTTCGGTCGACTTAATCAACTCAGCCATGGCATTATTTAAAAAGTTGCACACAGATCTTCTTCGAGGAGATATATAAAAAAAAAGGTTGATGTTAATTGAGTCGCCACGAGCTAAATTGAATCATGCATAGTCAGAACCATGAGGGACATTTGGTGTTGGATCATTTCACAGTATTGCATGCTCTCCATCAATTGTTGATATCCATCCTTGAATCAGTCCAGTGATGAATAATTATGTTTCCACCATTTATATATATTTGTCAACAGCATATATAGAACCACATTTATCATCATAATTAGTCCCCGTAGTTGCCATAAAGTAAAATAATGCTACAGAATCTAATCTATGTGAAATTACAAATGAGCAGACTTTGTGATGGACTCCTTTAGCTGCTGGTGAAAAGTGGCTGCATGAAAATAACAAATTAGTTAAAAGGGTGAATGTTATAAAAAGATCACCAATGTCAAACCTGTTTGGAAGTGTTGTTGTGGTTATTTTTTAAAGTATTTTTTACTTAAAAATATATTAAAATAGTTTTTTTAAAAAATTATTTTTGAAATCAGCACATTAAAATGATCTAAAAACACTAAAAAAAATATTAATTTAAAAAAATAAAAAAATTTAAATCTTTTTAAAACACTTTTAAAACGTAAAAACAAAATTTTAGATGTTAATCGGATATCGCTGGCATAAACAAATATTAAAATGAATCAAACATAATAATAAGATTTTTTAAAAAAAAAAATTTATATTTTGTTTTGTTATCAAGGTCGGAGATTACTCCACAATAAGATAAAAAGATATTAAAAAAATTATTAATAGTTCTGAATAAAAGTTTTTGGCTCTTATAAATATAGATACATTGGCATATAAAATCTTATTTCTTTCCATTCACAATATTTATCAGTAATTGCTCTCACAACATATCACTTCGAAAACAATTTTTGATTGGATGGCTCTGTCATGTCATGGCACGGTGGACCACACGTGGAGCTCTTGATCTTTTCTAGAAGATCACTCCACAAATGATCATCTGTTGCAAGGATGAGAAAGAGACATCTTTAATGAGAAAAATAAGGTTTCTGTTCAAAATCATATTAAGTATAAGCCAATCTCGTTGTGTTTATATATACACACACAAACACACACGCATACTTAGGTATACCTTGTAATTCACCATGAGTCAAATATTTTTTTAAATAAAAAAAATTATATACATAATTTTTTTCAATTTATTTTTATAATTAAAAAATTTTTAAATAAAAATAAAAAATTTTATACATACATGTAATTAAATAAATCAATAACTATGTTAGTAAATGAAAAAAAACCATAAACAATAACTAAAAAAAATTAAGAGACAAATGTAGATTATGTTTTCTAAATTTATTTATTAAAATAATTTTTTTCAAACAAATAATAATAGAAATAAAGATATAAATTAAATTGATTGAATAATATAAAAGGGAAAAAAACACCATGCAAGGCTGCATATAATAAAAATATTATTCGAAAATATTTTTTTTTATTTTCAAAAATAAAATTCATCTATAAAAAAGATAAAAAAAAGTATATAGATGAATCAGAAAAACTCTTCAACAATTAAATGTAAAAAAAATATTATCATTTAAAAGAGGCTCTCTAAACAAATAAAAAATAGAAGAGGATATTAATCTAAATATATAAAATAAAGGAAAAAAACCATATAAAAAAAACATTAATTTTAAAAAATAATTTAGAAAAAAAAAGAAGAAAAAAGCAAAGGTCAAACGTATTGCGCCTAGCAAGCTAGACCAGCTCGCGTGAACCATTTCTTTAAGGCCCACATGCGAGCTTTCCTTGGCAGGTCTGCATGACTAGGCTCTTATTTTGTTTTTAATCATAACTGGAGCGAATGACATGTCCTCCTTCACCAAATGTTTTTGAAAAAAAAATCAGACAATGCGTCGTTTGATTTGCTCAAATTCTAGCCACTGTGGTGCCTGAAAAACTAGGGCTTATGTTTTTTTACCTCAAAACCTATTTTTTAACTCATTGTTTTTACCCAAAACACCTTAGTGACTATGATAAACTTATTCATGGTCTAAAAAACCAAAAACTTGTCCTAAAAACCAAAATTAGCCCGAAATCAATAATCAAATCAAGCATAGATCTGATTTTTCATAAACTTTAAAGGTAAAAAAACAATTAATATGAACTTCCTTCATCATATGGAACCACTTGACACAAACATCGACTATTTTAGCAGCATAAATCAGTGTCAACAATATTTTTCTCTCTCTACTACTAGAATCCGACAATCTCTCTCATCTCTCTAGTAGGGACTAAAAAGTAACAAAAATAAAATTTTGCACTAAAATGGAATTTGAAAAACATTGAGGCACAAAATCGTATAATTTGTGTTATTTTAAAATTTTAAGGACCAAAATGTTCTTTCTCGAAACTTTTGACACACCACTCATGTTTGACACCTTTTTAAATTCTGGTCCATATTCTTTCAATTCCACTGTTGCCTAAGAGATCCAAATCAATTGGCCTTCAATGAGTATCAAATCACCCAAAATAAAACTTTAAAGACCAAAATAATTGTTTAAAAAATAAACAGGGTCATCCATAGTGTTTTGTGAGGGGATGAATAGTGCGGTTGCATAGTATTCACCCTACACGTTGTTGCTACCTAATTTTTTACCTATGTTTTTTGATAAATTTTTTGAAAAAAAACAACGAAAATCCCAAAAAATACATTCTTAATATATTTGCATCGTTTTTAGCATTTTCAACGTCATCTCAGAATAATTTAAATTTTCAAAAGTATTTTGAACGCGTTCAACTTTTAACGCGTTAATTTTACAATCACTGATTTTTTTTATTGAGTCAATGTTGGTATTGTTTTTTTTTTCAAAATAAATTCAAAAGATTTGAAGGACCAATGTGATTGTGGCCAAGCCACACTTCTCCTATAAATACCAGTCTACAGTAGGAAAAAAAGAGGGGGGAGCAAATTTTGAAACAGGAAAAGAGAGCAAAAGGGGAATCACAAAACAAAAACCCTTAACCTAAATCATTTTCTTCTTTCTTGGCCGCTCCCCTCTACCAGCCGCCACCTCCTAAACTTTTGGTTTTCGGGCTCCCAGCTCCCTCAACCACTTCTCCCTCTCCAGCCAACCAAAGCTTTTCCTTTCCCTTGGCCAAACCTAAACGACAACAACCAGTACGCTCGGGTTTCCTAGTAATCTTCAATCAAATACTAGGTGGCGACTCCCAAAACAAGCAAACGAACAAAAATCACCATCGACGCCACGCGGGGGATGTGCAACAGAATGGCGACTCCACTGGGGAAGGAATTGTTTCTGACAATATTGGACTAAGCTTTTTGTTTTTGATGTGTTTGAGTTTTTTGTGTTTTGTCTTATTTTATATATGTTTTATCAATGCATCGTATATAATTGCCTCATGCATCACGTCTTTATTTTTTGAAGCACACACAAGCTTCTAAGCTGACTATTAGTCAGGGTTCAGATACATGAAACACCCAACTCATATCTGAATGCTTGCTTGGTAATGGTGGGTATACGTGCCTTAACCATTTCTCACAACCCCTCTATACTGTCTTTACAAAGATCGTCACTATGCATATATGAGACCAGGTAGAAAACCTACCCACGTTCACATAATGAATAGAACTTGTCCTTAGGTTGTATGTGTTATCTTTATTTGCATCAGGGCAAACCCTTCTTGAAGCATCTTGAACTCAAGACTTGTGGGTGACACAATGACTATCACTCAAGAAATTTTTATTGTAGAGCAAAGCAAGAATCAAGATTCTTGTTTCATTATGCAAGAGTTACGATCATATGTCACCCTTTGAAAGACGAGTTTATCATATAGATTACATATTCATACATTTATCATGCATGCACCGGTTGATAAGTAGGTTCCCCCACATAATCTCAGTTATACCTTATTGAAAAAAAAAAGATGGAAAATGAAGAAAAAGGTTAGAGAGAGGCTTATTGTCAAAAAAATTAAGAGCAGTAAAGATGAAGTAGCTAGACTCATGAATATGCTTGAATAAGTGTTGAACATCAATAAGGGAAAGGGAACGTCTACACAGCCTCCTGTGGAAATACTGTCAGTCCATGTCCCACACAAGGAAAACATAATTGACTTTTCTCCTTAGTAATCCACCAGTAGAAGCCATAAACACTGAAGTGGCATCGTTTCTCCTTCATCTAGTAATGAACAACAACAACAATGCCTTCAGCCATCAACACATGACAACCGTTGTTTTTGTTCAGATGCATCGTTAATTGTTCACTGCCTCTACATCTACTTTCAATAGCATCCAACAGCTACTAGCCTTTCGTGCCTTGTGCATTGGCCTTCTTTGAATTCACCTCCACCATGAGCTTCATTCTCGTCCCGCAATATAAGATGTTGATCTAAAAAATAGGAGCAGATATTGAACTTTGAAGTGGCAGAGCTCTCTCTACATAGATTTGTTTGTGGATCTGACAGTGGAAAATACAAGAGGGAATGTAGTAGGTTCAGACTTTATGAAAATTTCCCCCACCAATGGTAGCACCAAAACATTGTAGTAGGTTGAAAAGCCAGACTTGATCTGAAAAACAGAGCAGACATTGATCTTCAATATAGCAGAGCTCTCTCTACAGAGATCTGTTTGCGAATCTGTTAGTGGGGAATATAAGGGATGTAGTAGTTTCAGAAGCTATGAAATTTACTCCATCAATTTCAGCACTGAAACACTGAAGTAGGCAGAAGAGACAGACATGGCAGGAAAAACAGGAGTAGCATCAAACTTCAAAAGAGCAGAACTCCATTTGCAGAGGTCTATTTGTGGATCTGCCAGTGGGGAATCCAAGGAGTGATGTAGTAGTGTTAGATCATTTATAATTATCTCCCACTAGTGTCAGCATCAAAACACAAAAGTAGGGAGAAAAGACAAACTTGGGCTGAGAAACAGGAAGAAGACCGAAACTTCAACAGAGCAGAACTCCCTCTACAGGTGTCTGTTTATTGCACTATCAGTGAGGAATCGAAGATAAGATAAAAAGGAGTTTTAGATTCATTAGGTTCTCTTTAGTAAAGACAATGTGTGATCCTACAAGTTGGCAATGGCAGTGCTGCATGTTTCCGTATGCTGTCAAGATTACCTAGTTGTTGGAAAGTTTCCATCAATCTTCAAACAACCTCAACAACATTGGAAGATTGACATGATGTTGTGAGGATTGCTGAAAGAGGTGAACAAGCTATCATGATGGGAAAGATTGAAGGTTCTGCCAAGGATTCCAGAACAATGATGAGAGATGAATCAGAAGATGACACTCAAGGTGAGAAACCCTAGCTATGTGGGCCAGTCAGGTCTCGCTGTAGCATCAACTGCTCAAATATCTTTGCCAAGATGGACATACCTAGGCCACTTGAGTTTATTTACCAACATCTGTTAGATTCCAGACTTTTTGCCTGACTCTGTCAAATCCCATGCAACCATCGTTTCCTATGTGGTATAATCCGGACAAGAGATTTGAATATCATGGTGGGGTCCCCAACCATTTCAATCGAACAGTTGCGAGAATGTCAAGAATCGAGTTGGAGGTTGGTGTTTAAGAGGCAACTTAAGTTTGTGAAAGATGGTGCCATCGACTATATTGTCACCACAACATCCTCAGAATGACAAGTGATCGAAAATACTTGGTAGAACACAGATATTGCTAGAAAAATTGATTCAAGAAGGTTGTTCAACTATCAATAATTTTGTTATGGATTTTAGCTATTCTGCATTTTGTTTTAGAATCACATCTCATCGTTTAACGAAACATGTCTCTTCTTTATCTCTTTGTTGTTATGAAATCATGAGAAGTCTCTTTCAAAGGGTATTTTGACAAAATATTTTGATTAAACTCCAACATACAAAATCAAGGCTAATCAATCATGAAAGATTAAAGTGTTTTGGTTGCAGAAATGACTCAATGTTTGTTGAAATAACATGGGGTGACCAAACAAATTTTAAGCTCACACACGAAATTGAACCACATACCATATAGCTAAGTTTTAGAAGTATGTATAATGACACGTAGTGGATTCAGTAGTTAGGGACTCGTGAATCATGATTCTTACAAAATCAACATCATTACACTGGACGAGGTCAAAATTTATCGGTTCTAACCGCCCTTGCTTGAAATGAGAAAAGGCCATCTTTTGATATCCCCTCACTTTCTAAAGATATTTATCCTTTGCAAACCCATTTTGAGCCTGATAAACTATTTCTTTTTAAAAGAAACCCTAACCAGAATCACACCCCACACTGGGGGAAAATAAGAGATTTTTGTTAGCAAAGATGAAGACAATGTTAGAGTCAATGGATAAGGGGAAGGCTTAGAACAAAAGTCTAATGATTTAGAAAAGGCTAAAAGAAAGGAACCATAGACTGAAGGCATGTAAGAAAACTTTGAGGAAGGCTATGAAAAAAAAGTGGAAATGGCCTGCACTTAAAGGCAAGTCAAAGATTAAGGAAGGCGAACACCTATCAAGTCTAGGAAAGGAAAAAAAAAAGTTTCAATCAAGGAAAGAGCCAGGAAACGCCAAAAGTTAATATCAGAAAAAATATCGAGTTACAAACATTGTCTTTTGGTATCAATGATAAAGCCTCTAATGTCTTCAAATGATTAGATTGATTATTCATCAAAGAAAAAGTTGGATTTGTATTATGACTCATGTTAAGAGCATTCTGATCTTTGAGGTTAACAAGGTTATATGCCACTTCCTCTACAAAGACAACAAGAGAAAGAGAATTGATGAATAATTGACGCTGATCCTAGGTCTTTGAAACCCTCAAACACCTTTTGAACCTGTGAAATTCCTTTCTTTCATAGTCATAAACCATTGCCTACATTACGTATTTCTAAAAGCCTTTTTTTTATGAAGTAAGCAATTTGAACAGATAAATGGCGCTCTCAAAACTTATAGAGCTTTTCCATAAAGGTCGTGACTTCATGAATTAAGCTACTGGTTATTGTGCACGTTGATAAAATAGATGCTCAAAAGAAAACAAACTTTCTTGATAAATTCTCGAGTTTTGACTTGAGACTCTTGTTTTCCTTGAAATTCACAGAAGGTCACCTCATCACAGACCATCAAATGATATACCCAAGATCAAAAATTAAAATTGACATAAAGAATCATAGAAAAACTATTTTAATCTTACAACGGGTCAATTTCTGTTTTTGAAATACAAGACAATCAAAGGACTCTATTGAATTGCGTGTGTTGGATCTTTGACCGAAGAAGCTTGATTTTCAAAAATACTTTTAAAAAGTTAACATATCTCTGATTTTATTTTAACAATTAGACTTGAATAGACATGATCTTTAAAATAGGGGAGTTGATTCCAAAACAAGAAAGATTGTTAAACAAGAAGAACATCGATCAAATTTGCAAAATCCTTGACAGAAATGACATCAACACTTCTCAACACTCATAGGGGCAATACAATGGACCTTGAGAAGGAAAAGAAACAGTATTTAGATCAACTGGGGAACAAAGAAAAATGGTTAAATGATGAATCAGTGAATTGAGGACAATGTGGTTTAAAGAAAGATAATCAATGAACGAGCACATTGAGATCACACTAGGGCAATATTGTTTAAACACAGTCAAGATCTAGTGAACTCCAACAGCAAATAAGAGTAGCGCTGCACCTGAAGGACATCTTTATCTAGGTTTAACCTCTTAAACATGGCTACCGACCGATTTGGACACCCGATTAAATGAAAATAAATGTTGAATAGATGCACACCACTAATACTGATTGTGGAACAATGCTGCACTTGAAGGACATCTTCATATCTTTATCTTGGGTTACCCTTTGACACATGGCTAGGACTCCTGACAGATGTTATCGCGTGAGTGCATTTGAATGAACATTGAAAGGATGCACATCACCAAGATTGATTGTGGGACCATCTACTTTGAAGCCAAAAGACGCACTTCACTGCATGAATATGGGTGATAAAAGAAACATCATTGATGATGTCAATGTATTTCTTTTCATAATCTGATTAGACAAGCTGAGAGGAATTCGTATAGAAGAAAATTGAGCATACATCAATGAGCCTTTTATGACAAGCTATGAGATGCATATCTGGATAACTGGATAGTTTCCAAGAAGGTTGATGATAACATATACTTAAAGAGTATTTTTTTTAACTGGAGGCAAGTCCATGACTGATTAGCAATCTAAGATGAGGATGACATTAAAAAACATCTTGATAGGTGTTGGCAGGATGCATACACCTAAACAAAAAATAGTTCTTAAGAGAATCTTTAAAAAGCATGCCTTGTTAAGCTCCTTTATGATAAATCAAGGAACACCACACTTGGGGGCATATGGTTATGCTTGATAGATAACAAAAGCAGTAATTGTCTTGGATAACCTAGAATGGGCACTGCACTTACATTTGAGTGGAAGGTTAGCATGCGAACAAGTTAAACAGTCAGAAGAACAAATAAGGTTTTGGATAGCAAGCAATATGATGAATCAAGCAACACCACACTTGGAGGCATAGTCATCCTTGATAAATAATGAAAGCAATAATCGTCGTGGACAGCCTAGAATGGGCACTGCATTTACATTTGAGTGAAGGGTTAGCACACAAATGAGCTGGCAAATCAGAAGGACAAAGAAGATTTGGAATGCAAACAAGGGCACCCTATGATAATGGAGCATCAGAGAAGGGGGGCCTATATTTCAAACTAGATAAGGATGCATGCATGTCATCTAACCTCAAAACATTGCATCAAACATTTTTGTTGATTTGTTACAAGAAAGATCCTCAATGAAGTCCAACGAGGTTGTGGACAAAGAAAGAATCATTAAGTTGGTGATAGCAAAGAAATCACAATTTTGAGCCTGTAATTGGAAGATGATGAGGTAAGAAGGTCAATCATGTCATCAAGAAGAGTCTTCAGTTCGAACCCTGCCATTAGGAAGAACTGTAACACCAATTTGAGCTTTGGTTAAAGGAAATCGCCGGATGGGATTTCAGGTTAACCCATCTACAACATCGATTTGAGCTTTGGTTAAAGGGAATCACAAGATGAGATTTCAGGTTAACTAAGCTATGCACAAGAGTTTGATTCTGGTTAAAGGGGATTGCCAAATGGAATCTCAGGTTAGCCCAACCACGCAGACTTTGGTTCTGGTTAAAGAGGATCGCCAGAAGGGATCTCAGGTTAGCCCAACCACACACAAGATTTTGGTTCTGGTTAAAGGGGATCGCCATATAGTGATCTCAGGTTAGCAAAACCACATACAAATTTTGGTTTTGGTTAAAGGGGATCGTCAGAAGGGATTTCAAGTTAGCCCAACCACACAGATTTTGGTTCTAGTTGAAGGGGATCGCCAAAAGGGATCTCAAGTTAGCCCAACCACACACAGAATTTTGGTTCTGGTTAAAGGGGATCGTCAAAAGGGATCTTAGGTTAGCCTAACCACACACAGGATTTGGTTCTGGTTAAAGGGGATCGCTAGATGGGATCTCAGGTTAACCCAACTATACACAGGATTTTGGTTCTGGTTAAAAGGGATCGCCATAAAGGATCTCAGGTTAGCCCAACTACACCTCGACTTTAGTTCTGGTTAAAAAAGATCGCCAGATGGGATCTCAGGTTAACCCAACCAAGCATGGAATGTAGCTTTGGTAAAAGGGAATCGCCGGATGGGATTTCAGGTTGACTGAGCTACACACCGACTTTGGTTCTGGTTAAAGGATATCGCCAGATGGGATCTCAGGTTAACCCAATCAAAAGGGCAGGTCACCCGTGAAAATAGACCAGTGTGAGTATGTGTGGGTAGGTTGCCCGTGAAAATAGACCAAGGTAAGTGTGCGTGGATTGGCCGCCCCTGAAAATATACCAAAATAAGTATGTGTAAGTAGGTCGCCCGTGAAAATAGACCAATTTTCTTCAAAATGGGCAACTCACCCAAGATAATGAGATTATTTTCTTTTAAAAAGCGAAGTCCTTGGATGAATGGATCACTTAATAAGCAAGGAAGACTTTTGTTTTCTTTACAGACTTACTATGCAAAATATTGAGGAAAGTTTTTCTTCGTAAGCATTGTAAAGAGGGGGCATTTGTTGCTACTTAATTTTTTACCCATGTTTTTGATAAATTTTTTGAAAAAAAAACAAAAAACAATGAAAATCCAAAAAATACATTCTTGATATATTTGTATCGTTTTAAATTTTCAAAGGTATTTTGAACGCCTTCAACTTTTAACGCGTTAATTTTACAATCACTGATTTTTCTTATTGAGTCGATGTTGGTATTGTTTGTATTCAAAATAAATTCAAAATATTAAAAAAAAAAAAGAGTTGAAGGACGATTGTGATTGTGGCCAAGCCACATTTTCCTATAAATACTAGTTTACAATAGGGGGGGAAAAAAGGAGGGAGGGAGCAAATTTTGAAACATGAAAAAGAGAGCAAAAGGGGAATCACAAAACAAAAACCATAAACCTAAATCATTTTCTTCTTCCTTGGACGCTCCCCTCTACCAGCGCCGCCTCCCGAACTTTCGGTTTTCGGGCTCCCAGCTCTCTCAGCCACTTCTCCCTCTCCAACCAACCAAAGCTTTTCCTTTCCCTTGGCCAAACCTAAACGATTCAGCCCTCTTCATTTTCCCCCAGAGACCGAGATCGTCCTTGTTTCCTCTTCTTCCCCGTTGCACCTCCATCTTCCCCTTCCCGGCCATAGATCTTCCCTCTCTCACCCGGACACCCACAAGAACCACAAACTCCAGCCATTTCCAGCACCGAACACAGCAGTGTCTCTCACTCTCCCTTCCTCTCCACTACTAACAGTAGCTCATTGTAGAAAAGAGAAAGAAATAAGAAGGGAGGCTGAAAGACAATAAAGAAGGGGCAAAAACAAAAATTTTAAGGGTGCAAGTCTCCCAACCATGGCGGCAATGAACGACCCCGCGGGTGTAGAAATGAAGGAGGAGGAGAGAAGTCGCTGATCCAGCCATCCACACGTATGGTCTGTCGGCGGCGCGTGTAACAAAGCCATACTCCATATCCAGCAGCCCAAGCATGGCAGAACCCACCGACCACAAGCCATAGACGCCCTGACCCTAGAGCCGTCAGCCACCTGAAGAAGAAGGAAAGAACTACAAACGGAGAAACGGGCCCGACAGATTTGAGAAGGAAAAAATAAAATCGACTGCATGTGTTTTTCTTCTTTTGCAGGTAACGGTGGTCCTCACAGCCAACAGAGAAGGGAAGGGAAGAAGAAAGCAGGCCTGATCCACCCGTTTCCAGGCATTGTCAGCGTCGACGTGTGAACCCACGTGCCGCCAGTTGCGGTGGCGCGTGGAGAAGACGCGTCACCACTGTTCAGATGACCCAATGGCTTCACAACATTGTTCCTCTGACTTGGGGCTACCGGCACTGTTCATGATTTTAGTTCAAGCTCTTTTTGTAAATTTAAATTGTGTAATGTGTTATTTGGATTGTTTTTAACATTGATTATTTTGTAATATTTAGTCATGGTTGTGTGTGAGTATATTACAGTAAAAAAGTGATGTGTGTGTGTTTGTATTTTTTTTATGTATGTTATTAAATTATAAAATCAAAAGGATAAAAAAAGAATTTAATATTTTAATTTGTCTATGATCAAGTATCTGAAGGACAAATAAAATCATGTTGTACTTCCCGTGAAAATATAAGAACATGTTTCTATATATATTTCGAGATTTAATAACTGATTTATTAAAGTTTTGAGAATTTGGTTAATATTTTAATTTTTAAATCACATTAAATCACCAAGCAGCTTATCTTAGGTAGGGTGTGCTCGGAGTGCTAATACCTTTCATAGCCACAACCAGTCCCCAACCCTCAAATCTGTGACAACAACCAGTACGCTCGGGTTTCCTAGTAACCTTTAATCAAATACTAGGTGGCGACTCCCAAAACAAGCAAACGAACGATAATCACCATCGACGCCGCGCGGGGGATGTATGACACACGTCATGGTTATTAAAAACACGAGTTTATTCGTAAAATCGTACAATTTTACGAGTCAACACATATATAACATGTAAAATCGGGTTAAAAACTCGAAAATCAGCAAAATCAGTCAAAATCACCCAAACTCAGTGAAATCAATAAAACCAAATCGATTTCACGAGTTTGACAAAAAAATTAAAAATTTTGCTAACCCCATCTCCATTAGTCCCCCGACACTCCACTCACCCCCCAGTCTTCCCTTTCCCATTTCCCAAATCTCAAGTTCTCAAGTCTCAACAAGCAGCAGCGTAGCTTGTTCCACTCTCAACTCACCAGCAGCGGCATAAGTCATAAGCACTCACGAGCAGCGCAGCAAGGATTAATCTTTATTTTTTTCTCTACTTTGTTTGCTTCTGATCTAAATCTAATTGTCTCTAGACTCTCCACTCTCCATTCTCTCAGCTGGTTTTGCAATTAAATAATCTTAAAGTTGCTGTTAATCTTGCAAAAAGAGGAAATATTCCTGGTGCTGAAAATCTGGTAAGTGGTAAACACATTGCTTGCTTTTAATTTCGGTTGGATATTAATTGTGTTTTGCTATTAATACTCATCTGCTTGAAAGAGGAACAAAAGATTAGCTTTGAGATCGTCCCTGTCTGTTGTACTGCAGTGCTCATAAGATTGTAATCTTTCCTTGCTATATGCTTCTAGTCCTCTCATTTCATCCAGAACTATCTGCATATTTCTGCACTCTATGCTACAAAAGCTTTGATCACCCCTGCAATCACATATATTCAACAGCAGTTTTTAGAAATCTTGCATGAAAGATTTAATGGAAGAATACAATTTCATATGAAACTAGTCCAGCTGACATGGCTATATAATTAATTAGTATATACCTTCTTAATCAGGGTTATGTGGTAGAAAGATTCCAAAATAAGCCTTGAGCAGCTGGAATGCTGGATCCCTTTTGATAGCTTACACTTCTGCTGGTGACCTGGATATAATTATATTATATTATATTTTAAAATTATTTAAATCATATATAAATTTTTATTTGAATTATATTTTTTAAAATGTTTGGATATTTGTATTGTTTATTTTAATTTTATTTAAATTGTGTTATATTATTATTTACTACTTTACTAGATTTCTCAATATATAATTAATTAAAATATTTTACTTATAATTTTACTATTCGAGTCTATAATCTAAATTTATATTATATATTTCATATCATGTCAAAAAACTATTTTTAACAACCTTCTTAGTTTTTAAGTAATAATATATATATATAGGGGCAGCTTCAGATCATCCATGTTTAAAATATATCTTGTAGTCGCATCTCATGTACTACAAAAAAAGGCCCATGATCTTGTTGGTGCATCATAAATTTCATACTCATTATTGCGTAGGCCTGTTTGATGGACCGAGAGGTCATAATATCCATCAAATTGAAGGCCCATAAGAGATTCACCTTACCTTATCATATGTTGTTTATTTTGTGTATGTAAAACTAAAATTTCTAAACAAAATTTTCAACATTTATTTATTTTTAGATCTAACTAGTTCTAGTACCTTATTGTGGAAATTTTTTGATTTTTTTAAATTATATAATAATTAGATATTTGTAAGAAATGTAATGAATAAAATTATTGAGAAAAAATTGTAATTGTTTAGTCAAAATTATCTTTTTATTATTCATATAATTTNTTTATTTTGACAATAACATATATTNTTTATTAGTTCATAAAAATCCTTATGATTTGAATAAAATAGCAACCACATCTTTTTAATTAAAAATTTTCTTTCTTTATTCATGCATTTATTTTCTTATGAGAAAAGATGTTTTCTTATCATAAACAATTTAAAAAAAAAACTTATTATGATAATAAAAAAAAAGTTTCAATTAAAAAAAAACTATCAATCAATCATTTTTATGCATCTATATAAAAAAATAAGAATTAAACATTTAAAAAAAAATCATATAAAAGATTATAATAAGAAATAATAAAATGGATGCTTTATAGTCATCAAATAGTAATGACTAATTTTTTCAAACAATTATGCACAATAGGTTATAAATAGTTATTTATAAATTAATTGTTAATAATCAATTCAAATATTATAGTGCAAATTAGCTAAAGATACCGATGCTACACTGCGACTAGGATTTTAAGCTTATTTGCAAAGCAAAAGAAGACTTTTGATGTTATGGGTACATTCTTCAGCATCGTGAAAGTCTTTGATTAAGAATTGATAATATATGAACGATAAATTACAAAAAACATTATTAACAATAATTACAGACTAAAATGAGAAGTATAAGAAGAAGTAAATGACTTGTAAATATTTAGATCATTGATAATAAATTGTTATTTTTTTAAAGTTTTGAGTTAAAAAAATAAATCATTGATAACAAAGAATGAAATTTATTTTTTTAATCGAGGGACAAAAAATATATTAAAACAATAAAATAATTGCTCATATATTGTTAATTAACTTGCCAAATCTACAACCGAGCTCATGAACTTAATTGGATTCAATATTTTTTTATTAATTTTTATATCCAAATATAAAATAAAATAAAAAAAAGAGCCCAAGTGCGTGGGCCTTTTTTAAAAAATGAGCTAAGATATGTGGGCCTTTCGGCCCAGCCCGCGTGCCTAAATCTAATTTTATATTTTTTTGTTATTTTTTAAATGAGAGGATGACCTTTTGTTTGCCTAATATTTTTGAAGAAAAAAAATTAACGCCATGTCGTCTGCTGTTTGCAAAAACTAGTAACTAGAGGTGGCAAGAAAAGTAGGTCTTCTTTTGCTTTTTTGCTAAAAAAACTCATTTCCAACCCCTTTTTATCCAAAACACCTAAAAAACATTTTAAGTACCTTGATAAATCTAATTTTAACCTCAAATATTGAATAAAAAATCTTATTGTGGGTAGATCTACCTTTTCAGGCAAGGAAAAGGAGGCATTCCTCTAACTGAAATCTCTTTCTCTCTTCCGTCGTGGCCTATACACACAGGAGAAAGAGGGTCACTTCTATGGCCAAAGATCACATGACAATCATCCCCTATCACTACAATATAATATCTATGTGAAACTCATCTCATCAAATGAAATCTCTTGACACTAAAAACGTCTATAATACCTATATGAAACTTTCCTCATCATATGAAACCTCTTGACACAAGATTGTCTATTTTTATGATTTAAATCAGTGTCAATAATGACTTTCTTTCTCTATACTAGAATCTAGCAACTCAGTCTCTATCCTCTAAAAAAAAGACTAAAAAATAAGTGAAATAAATTTGGTATCAAAATTGGTTTTTTGACAACTGAAAGGATCAATTACATATTAAATGAAAATATGGGAAATCAAACTGAACTTCTTATATGAAATTTAAAGTTGCCTCGTGTTTTCTTCGTGTTTTTCACTTTAATTCATTGTCTTTTAATTCCACCATTTCTTAAAATATAAGAGAGTATAATTGGCTATTAATTTGGGTTCAAAATAGTTCAATTGTGCAAACAAAAATTGATGACCAAATTGAAAATTAAAAAAGTAACTATTTCAATTTACAATAATTTGTGAGAGACCACATGATGTAAAGTGAACAAGAAAAACACCTCATGGCTTAAATTTTTTTTTATGATAGAAAGAATTTGCAAATAAAAAAAAACATAAGATAGGAGAAATATTTGGAGATATGCTTAAAAAGAAAAGAACCAAATAGTTCAAATTTAATATTTTTTAGAACTTGGAAATTTTTTAAGCCTTAATTGTAAGGATATTGTGGAACAATTTTCATGGACCAAAAGTGAGTTACTCCTCAATCTAATTGTCTTCACAAAAGAAAAATTACTTTTTAATTATCTTTCCTAATTCTCAAAATTATAAACAAATAATAATACGCATACGCCTATAAGAATACTTAAACATGTAAACCAACTTCATTTAGCCTTTTTTAACATTAAAAAAAACAGCAAGAATCATTTAGCTCATTTAAGAAGGAAATTTATAAAAGCTTGACATAAAGAATTAAAGTGAAGAAAGAATACAAACTGTAGACCATACAGTTATACATGACATTGTTCCTTTCAAGAGCTAATAAAATATAGTTTAAGTAGTTTAGTTTCCGCTAGTACAATAAATTGGTCGATATGGCCGAGTGGTTAAGGAGACAGACTCGAAATCTGTTGGGCTATGCCTGCGCAGGTTCGAATCCTGCTGTCGACGTTTTTCTTTTTCCCCCCGGTCTATGGAGCAGCAGCATCTAGAAGGTCAGAATTGTCTTTTAACGCCCTACGAACACCTAAAAACACATTATCTCTTCGCTTCGCTGTATCGTCCTCCCCTTTTCCATGGCTTCCTCCTCCTCCTACTTTCACTTAAACCTCACCACTCCACTTTTCCTTTCTCCAAAACTCAAGACCCTAAGCCCTACAAAAACCTCCACTTTCACTCCCATACGCTGCGGTCCACGCTCCAAACGTGGACCTCTTGTCAGAGGCCGCATCTTAAGCACTGAAGCAATCCTAGCCATCCAATCCCTCAAACGCGCCGACAACAACAAATCTGAGTCCAGTAAAAAACTCCCAAACCTCGCGCGCATGATTAGGTCAGACCTCCTCTCTATCATTCGCGAGCTCCTACGTCAAGACTTGTGCTCCCTCGCCCTTCAAGTCCTCTCAACCCTCCGATCAGAATACCCCGGCCAGATTGACCTTAATTTATACGCTGACGTCATCTTTGCGCTGTCCAGGAATAAATGTTTCGACGACATTGACCGTTTGATTGGTGATTTGGAGGAAGGGGAGAGTTGGGTCAAGTGGGGAAGTGATAGGGGGCTGTTGAGGGTAGTCAGAGGATTGGTTGAGGCTAGGAGGAAGGAATCAACGGTTAGAATTTGTGGGATGCTGCGGAGGAGTGGTTGTGGAGACACGTGGACGTGTGATGAGTATGTGGTTAAGGTGTTGCGCAGAGGGTTAAAGGAAATGGGTGAGATAGAGATGGCTAGTGAGGTAGATAGGGAATTTGGAAATGCTTGTAGGGGTAATTTGGAGAAATTTGTTATCTGATAATGTTTCCTTGTTTTTTTTTTTTCCTCATTATTTCCTGGGGGAAATTTAGTGTAAAATTAAATGATTTATAATTGCGTCAAAGCTATATGGAACAACAAGGGGAAAAGAGTTGTATACAAAGCGGGTTAATGCTTTCTCTTTTTTTTTACATGTTTTTAGTTTTTATTTTGTGTTTAAAAGGTGTGTTTATTATCTTTGTTTTAATATCTACAATTTTTTAAATGGGTATATTTTGACAATTAATAATAAATTTTATCATCATAAATTGGCAAGAAAAACAAAACCATTAGTAGTCTAAATGGCAAGATATTATTTGAAGTTGGCAAGAAAAACAAAACCATTAGTAGTCTAAATGGCAAGATATTATTTGATATTGGAGTAGATTTGAATCTATAAAGAAAAATATCTTTCATGCAAGATGTTATATAAAAAATTATATAAAAATTAAGTTATATAATGAAAATTGTGTTAATATGGCTAGTATTATAATTATTTGGAAGTTGAATCTCAACACTATAAAGTATTATACACCTTATAGACTTATTAAATGAATATGGTGAAGTTAAAATTAATAAACAGGTTTTGGTTTTATTTTTCGTGGAAAATGCAGTGATGAGGTTTTGTGTGATGTGATTTCTATACATGTGTGACACTTGTTATTTAGAAAGCCTAATAACTTTGGGAACGACTTTGGTTGAGTCATTTTTTGCTTCCATCGTCGGCTGAGAAAGCCTTTGGAGGGAACAGTGTTTATTGGGAGGATCCTTCCCCGTTGTAGCCATTACACCTTCATATTTGGCAGTGATCCACATCGATGTATAGAGTCTCCACCCTTTCTTGCAAGAAAATTCATTCTACCTAAAGATGCAGAGTACCAAGGGCTAGACAGAAGGAAAGAGTAAGGTCTGAAAGACCAATAAGTGGTTTTGGATATCTTATGCAATCAATTGATTCTTTCATG